>PYUH01000543.1:796460-869836 GCA_016808085.1 Suaeda aralocaspica
TTAAGATTTTTTTTTTTTTTTTTTTTTTTTTTTTTTTTTTTTTTTTTTTTGGATAAGACCTCTTTGATGTGTTATTTTGTAATTTCATGATAAATAATGTCTGCAGGCATGTATTAAAAATGGCACTAGTTTAAGGTGGTACTGCGTTGGATATAAGATGTTTATTTGAAATACTCCGTGTATTTTTGCTCATTAAAATCAAATTAGCAAATGGTTTGCCATTTTCTGGTCCCTCAATAACTACGTGACATTGGTTGTATTATGCTTCGTATAATTTACCTTGATTTTGTTTAGTATTAGTTATAGAAGATTATAAATTTGTAATTATGATTAGTAAGAGTCTAACATGGTGGCCAGTGGGCATCATCTCCTACGATTTAGCATAGGGATCAAAATCCATGGAACTCAATTATTTGAAGGATTTCCCTTATAGAACTTGTCCTTAAACCCTTTTTAATACCAACATTTTTATTTTACGTAGTATTTTATTTTGACAGACAAGTTAAGGAATTTTATTGTACAAAACAAACACCAAATAGAACCTAAGGACCTAGGAATTACCAATAACTAAAGAGTATAAAGGATTATTATTTGCTTTGTCATATTTGACATGCGGAGTAGTAAAAACAAACAAGTTATTGTAACACACTTCCAAAATCAAGTTTTTATACAATAATACTAACTCAAATGCTATTTCTAAGAGTCCTAATGAAACAATTGATAGCCAACATCCATTTGATATTGACAGAGTTGAAAGATATGACAATATGACACGTGTGATTTTGATATAATCAAAAACTTTTTAAAATTCCAGGTGTCAATATGGCGCCAACTGTAACAAATAGGTATTACTAATTGTATTTTGTTACAAACATTTTTAGGTGTAAGAATTACATATATTACGGCTTGTTTACTTCATCTAAAAATCAGTTTAGTTCAGCTCTTTTTTTTATTTTGCTATTCATTAATCCTTCATAAAAAAAAAACTTTCAGTTCAGTTTAGTTCGGTTCAGTTCAGCTAAGTTCAGTTTACTTCAGCTGTTTTCAGCTGAAGTAAACAAGCCCTTAGTATATTACCATATATTAAGGTAAAATGATTGTTATTAATCGAGATTACCGTACCTCTTAAATAGCGTTGTCAATAGTGGGAGAATATTATGGACGCATTAATAACATCGAAAGTATAGATCACAATAAAGTAACAAGACGAACTAGTACAAAAAATATAATATAATACCGAGTAATACGCAAATTAATAATACTCCGTATTTAGTGTTTTTATCAAATAAGACCGTCTTATATATATTTTTTAATCTATTATATTAAAGCGGCCGTCACTTGGACAATTTTCCCGCTCAGTTTTCCCTCCTAATTGAGCTTGCTTGCATAAATTTAAGATGTTAAATGTTAAAAAAAAAAAATTATCAAAAATTCAATTCATTATATTAATTTATTTGTATTTAAATATTTGTATTAAAACATAAATATATATTCCCTCCGTTCCCTATTTTTCTTTACATATGCAGTTTCGTGATGTTTCATATTTTTCATTACCAAATAAATTTATTAGGTTTATAATATTTTTTTTATTAAGATGGACCCCACACATTAACCACTTGATTAGTTGCAACTTGTTTCTCTTTCATCAATTATTACCCAAATTTAATTTGACCCCACTACTATTATTATATGATATACCAGGTAAATAGTGGCGGACAAGAAAAATAGGGAATGGAGGGAGTACTCAATATTAATTTACTTTTTACATAAATGCTCGAGTATTAACTAGTATACTAATATAATGCCATATGTGCCATGGTGTAAGTGTGCAACAAATAGATTCAAACTATATATATATTTACTACTACATTCTTTTTCACAACTTCCAGAGTGCAATTTTTAACGTTTATAAGTATGATTATGTATGTATATGGTCATGGAAAACTTATAAAAATTATATATTTAAAACTACTCATTGACATATATGAAACAAAATTATACATGCCTATGTTTCTTTCTTTCTTTTTTTTAAACCGGTATAAGATTGAGAAAATATAAATTCATAGCTACTCTAGCCTAAAGGATGTTAATTTTGTAATCTGACAAGTTTTCTTTTTCAAATCAGACATGGCCAGGCGTTATCAAATCACAATAATTATATTTAAGTCACAAAATTAATTTAAATTTCGAGTGAGGAGAGCTGAGGTTTGTATTCAAGTAAGATTTTATAATTTTCAAGTCAGCAAAGAATCAAACCTCTTTTGGACTGGCTGAACTCTTGTTATATCACAACTCAAAGATTAATGAGGGTCAACAAAGGAAAGTAAACTGTGTCTGAAATATAATGCCAATGTAACGAATGTTATTGCCCTGATAAAGTTTATACTCCCTCCTCTTTTTGTTTTTCACAATTTTTCGGGACACGATTTCAAACTTTTGTATCTTAAGCTTTACGTACCAAAAAAATTAGAAAGTGAACAATGTGACATATCAAACAAGATCCAATACGAATATATAGTCAATTTTATTATTTTTTTAAAATATATTTCTTTTGGGGGTGTATCAAAGCTTAAGACGGTGTCAATCACGAGAAGTTCACGTGCAATTTTGAATACTTTGTTTTATTGGGAAAAAACTACAATATTATGATGTAAGAAAAATGCAATGTGACAATTCGAATATGATTTAGAAAACTACAGATTAAGCAGTAAAATCAGGGATTAAAATTAAAGGAAATTCTTATATCAAAGTTGAAGTTCCAATGCTTATTAGGGTATCTTCTACTCCACCTCCCACTCCTTTCCCAAGTAATGCATGCTTAGGTTTTTGGTTTGCACCCTGGTTTTTTCTTTTCTTTTCACGACTTCTAGTGAACCGCCATACGTTCATGCGCTTCTTCTCACTTTCTTTGTTTTGAAAACTGAACTTGACTTCGTCTGTCATAGCCAACTCGCTATACTATTTTGATTTTGTGCACTTTTCACAACCAACTCGCTATAATTTGATTTTGTGCACTTTTTACAATGATACGTTGGTTATCTTTAGTTTGATATATATTTAAGGAAAGGGAGCATATTGTTAGAATTTTGTTTGATTTGACTCAATAATTACTCTGTACAACTTTTTTATTGAAAATTTTAATAACAATACTAAACTTTTGACTTTTCTATTAGAATTGACGGTCTCTCTTTCATAACTCTAGCTCAACTTTTGATATCTCTAAATGTAACAATAAATTAATAGCACAATAATAACGTTAATTATATCATTATATATGCCTCCAAATTAAATTAATATTTATGCTCTTTTAGAATCGCATTTTAAAAATTCATCAAACAACTATATATATTATGGTTAATGATTATGTTAAATAATTAGTTATCTTACTAAAGATCCATAATGATAAAAAGTAATTTTATTACATGAAAACAAAGTGGGATAACAGATTTTTACTCGATTGAAAAGAAAAACAAAAAATAAAAATTGGTTGCAAGAAATATAACAAAATTTCACAAGTAAAACTTCAATTGTCAAGTGGTGTAAGGAAACATAGCCTAAACAAAAACAAATCAAATTCATCTCTTTGATTGACCAATGACCAACTAATTAAAATTGAGCTTATGTGGACGTCGATATTTGAATCATTACAAGGTAGGATTCATTTAACAAATCTTGTTGAAATTTTAATATAATGCGTAATTATGAGAAGTGTGATATCTTTTATCAAAAGTACGTGAAGCAACTTTAGCATGAATTTAGGGGGTGAATGAAGCAACACAGAAATGACCTGAGTTCAATCAATATAATTGACAGCTTAACTTAGATAAGAGAACAAGAAAGGCCCCTTAGCTATATTTTATATAATTTATATTTAATAATTTTGCATGCTTCTCCTTGTATGGAAGATGGAAAGAGCTTAATCTAAGTTAGGAAACTAGTGCCACATGTTATAATCCTTTCATTCACTTGATTGGGGTTTGAATATAATACATATAGGTCCGACAAAGTTGATCTGAATTTGAAAATCCGATCCGAGTTAGAATCCGATCCAAAATAGAAGGTTCAACGTAACCTTGGTCAGAAATTTAAAAACGGGCCAATTCGAGTCTGAATCCAATCCGAAAATCTTTGGTCCGATGCTCATCTGAATAAAAAAGGTGTCAGATTTGAGCATATATGATCCGAATATCGACCTGGTCCAAATCAAGTTTAGTCCAAATTTCATCTGAAACTGATTTGATCTAGTTTGATCCCTATCCGATCCAAACACATATTGATCCGATTTGACCCAAAATTATTATGAAATAAATTTGAGTTGAAACCACATTGATAATTAGGAAAATGATATATGTAGAGTGTAGCTGTGTAGACATCTAGTATATTGTAACTTGTAAATAAGATGTAGCCTTGTAGGGTTATGTACTCAAGCACTTAATAATTACATATAAAGATTGATTTCATCGGATCATAATTATCTCCAATCAAAATTCAAGAATGGATGAAGGTTTAAGTTTAATCCAGGGAAAATTCGGATCGAAAAAATCTGATTCAGGAAAACTCCGATCCGAAAGTGATTAGAAAGTTCTGGCAAAAACAAGCCGATCCGATATTAGTATGAAGGTATAGTATGATACCGGCACGGTCCAAGAGGCTTAATATGGAATTGATCCGATCCAAAATCCTAATGATCCGAAAGTCATCCGAAACAAAATCCGATTTAGTTCGATCCAAATATGGTCCGAACAAAAATTGGTCCGAAAATGATCCAGTCTGATCTCGTCTTGTCTAATCCGATTCGGATGGTCCGATTGCCTAAGTCTAAATATATACAACTCCCATATTTTAATTTTCATATTTGGCTTGCCACACCATTAATGGAAAAGTTAAATGAGGAAATTCTAAAATAGGATTCTTTGTATGAACAAGTGAAATTACTCTGAACCAAGTTAAATCATTGAGGTTACCCGAACCAACATATAATGTTATTTTTCTATGGAATGGTTCTCTAATCACTTGTATGACAAATCAGTGTTCCTTTTATGGGAAAAATAAATTATTTTAATGTATGAATATAATGTGCATGAATGAGAGTTCAACTTAAGCTCTGTTTGTATTGATGGAAAACACTTTTCATGAAAAACAATTTTCTAAGAATAATAATTTTGAATGGAAACCAAATTGCATAAGAAGTTTTTCTTTGTTTATTTTGGTCGAAGAAAACTCATAAAGAAAAATGAAATTGAAAGGAAAATGGGAGAAATATTTAAGGAGAGGAATAGAAGAGTAAGGAATAGAAAAGAAAATGTGGCATATCTTGCTTACAAAAGGACAATGAGTTTTCCATCCATTGCCAAAACAAAGGAAAATGAGCAAACCATAAAAAAAATCATTTTCCGAGAAAAAATTTTCCTCCCACACAAACGGAGCCTTATAGTAAGATTGTGATAATTCCATATTCCTGTCACACACTGAACTTATTTGCTTTTCTTTGCCCTTTAATCATTTCTCTCGCAAAAACATTTCAAAAAAAAAACAAAAAAATTTTAGTTTGAAAGGTAGTCACGAATATATGTAATGTGATACAAAAAATAATACCAAAATAATTACTTGTTTGAAAATTAGAAGTCCAGCGAAATTGTAAAAAGAGAGAGGTTTGAGGTTAAAGAGAGGTTTGATCATTTCAAACCTTTGATGGGAGTATTTGTTCGATAGAAAAAGGATACATTAAATTTAGAGGATAAATTGAAGAAAGTCTTGAGCCCAAAAGTTAGACTAATTTTGAAAAGACTAAATTTAGGAGCTTTTTGAAAGATATTTGATAATATTCGTAGTTTGTGACTTGTGAAATTATTGTTATTGTGTTATTTGTGGGTTGATTGAGTTGTCATTCTCGCCAAAAAGAAATATCATACATGAGATATTGTGATTGTCTTAAATGGTTATTTTACAAAACCAAACATTTAACAAATATCAATTATCAAATTAAACACCTAAATGCAATAGCAAATATAATCAACTACAAGTAGTTAAGTTAATTATTAATGTCATTCACTAATCGCTAACTCTCAAATAAGATCATTAAGTAAGAGCCAAAATCTGTTGTCCCACATTTTGTATATTATTTGTGTGTCATTGTTTTTAATTGGTTGATAATATTAATTTTTAATTTTAATTTCAAAAGAAATGAGCTCTTGTTTTAAAATCAACCAATGAGATTCATTGATACACAAAAGATATACAAAATATGGAACAACAAATTTAAACTCAATACATAAAACATTGCATGTGTGTCAACAAGTTTAGCATACTTTGATAAAAAAAAAAAAATCAACCTTGATAAAGTTGCTCTCTCTGTCTCTTAAATTTTTTTAAAATTTGGACGAAAAAACTCGCATAAAATGAGCCCTTATTACAAAGGTTTAGAAATGCAAATATCATCTCCGTATCATATTAATTGCAACAATTTAATATAAAATAAACAAAAAAAGTTAAATTATTACAATTAATAAGATACAGGGTAACAATATACTTTTACCACACAATAACAATCTATTAATAACGTAGAATTTATTTTTAAAACCGTCGTGCACGGTGCACCAATGTTGCAACATTTTTTTGTTAAAGAATTACTTGTAGACTTGTAGTCTTGTAGAGTTATGGGTTTTAATAAAGAAATGACTAGCTAGATGTCAATATGTCATATCTCAAATTAAAAAAATCTGGTAACTGAAATCTGACATTGAACAATTTTCAATCTTCTGACATACCAGAAATTCCTTACACAATTTCTCAGCTATTTCAACTCTTATGGGATACTACTTAATACACTTTTGACACACTCCTATTATATGAACAACAACAAAATGTTTATGCATAATCCTAAATCTTAGTACTTGTAGTATTTATGCTCTGTTTAATTTAACATAAAATAGCTGAGTTGAAATGAACTGAACTAAATTTTTTTATTAAGGATTAATGATTAGCAACATAAAAAAAGAGTTGAACTGAAATGGACTGAAAATTTTTATCAAGGATTAATGATTAGTAAAATAAAAGAAGAGCTGAACTAAATTGGACTGAACTCAACTGAATGAAGTTGTTCAGAACTGATTTTAAAATGAAGTAAACATGCATTTAGTACTATTTGTATATATAATGATTTAATTCATTAATTAATTTAATTTCCTTCTGCATCAACCACATGTTCCAGCTAGTTTTTCTAATAGAAATATTGTGAATTTTGCATTAAAATTTGGAAATTTTGATGTAGTTTACTCGGAACTTTCAATCAAATTAAATTTAGGAATGGAATAAAAAATTGACAATCATGCTTCTCCATTATTATTTGGAATGGAGAGTAATGTGCTAGAATTTTGGATAGCTCACATTATTTCTTTTAGATTTATGATTACATGTTTGTATATTTTTTTATCTATTAGACCGTCTAGTGGAAGATTAAAGTTCAATCTCGAAATATGCATATCTAGATGACATGACATTTCGCTCAATAACGAATCTAAAAATTCATATAATGGACTATTAAATTTTCCGAAATAGGTAAAGATATCATTTATAGAATGCTTAGTTTTAGATAGAATGTGAAATTTGCACAATTCATTTAACATTTCTCCAAATTCGTGATAATTTAACAATGTTAATGTAGTAGACAACAATTACATATTAGAAATAAGGTTGTCATTGTCAATTAGTGATTGAGTTGTAGGCAGCATAAAAACTAGCAAGCTAATTAAGGCATATTTGCATGTGTATTTCAAGCTCAATCAAGTAAGATTCATATTCCGGTCAGTACAGTTCTCCTACTTATGTCCGACTGTGTGCAACCTAGATTCAAACATTGCAAAGATTCTTAGATTGAAACATTGCGAAGATTCTTTAAACCCTTCGATCTAGCAACCCATTTCATCAGGTGACTAAACACATGATTGGTCAACAAAAAATTATTCCAAATTTACTTCATCAGTAGATAGATGGAAGCCAAAGAAAATGGTACAAATACTAATTAACAACAACAAAAAAAAAAAAAAAAAAAAAAAAAAAAGACATTATTGTCAAGTGAATAAGTGATTATCATTCATTCATTGAAGCTATTCCGATTTACATCAAGAACATAAAAAACCAGAGAAGAGTACAAAATTGTGTCAAAACTCACTCCATAAAACTACCCTTAATTACTCTAATACACTTAAATTAGCTACTACTACTACTAATAGCTATATACAATATGAATTAATTAATAGAATTAAACCTTCTAAACAAAATTAAGAAACAAACCAAAAACTAAATAAAAAGGAAGATCAAAATACTTAGTTAATTAATCATGCCAACAAAGGAGCATAACAACACATCTTCTAATAATGTAAAGTCTAGCTCTTTGTTCCCTAACCATGCCACTTAATCCACGGTTAACAAACTTCCTCTTGCTTCCTCCCATTGTTGGACTACTAATCTTCATTTTGCTTGATTAATCAAATTAATTAATGATAATCAATGAGAAAAAAATAAAAAATAAAAAGAGAGATTTTTTTTCTTTTTAATATTTTTATGAGGTGAGAAAATGAATAATGTAAATTAAAGTTGTTTGATGAAAATGTGAGAATGAGAATGAGGTTGTGAAGAAGAGGAGTTGAGTACTTATATAGGAAGGAAAATAATATTGTGGACCAAAGGAAGGTGGCACTATTTGGGGCTTGACTAAAAATTTTTCAAGGATGGAGCATAAAAGGGCGTGCATTGCCCTCATAACTATCAGACAACTCTCATTGGGACCCATCTGACTCCTCACCTTTTTTTTTTTTCTACTACTACTATATTGAATGGTCTATCCACTCTATTATTGCCATTTTTTTATGTTTTTCTTAAATTGATAATTGCATTATTCAACTCAAAGTGATTATGGATATAGAAATTGAAATTATTGGAACTATCGGAACATATTGAAATTTATTGGAAATGATTGGAATGAATTAGAATTTATTAAATGGGTTAAAACGAATTAATTTGATTGGAAGGAAATGTATGGAAACGAATTGAAATATATTGGACTTTATTGAAGGTTTTAGAATTGAATAAGGTACATTTGGATTGAGTCTTTATCAAATTTTGTTTGTTTTTGAGCACTTTACCAACAGATTTCATACTAATGAATTGTTCCTTTAATTATAAGGAATTCATATGTTTGTATTTTTTTTCATTTGAGAGTTGCAATGAGCAACCTTAACACATCCACCTATAAGGCTAAAATAGCTGATTCCCCCCCCCCCCCTCCCAAGCACACACAAATAGATCCACCAAAATGTCATTAATATAATGTTTCTTATTATACTCGAGAATAATTCTTCAAGTTTATAGTGAACTCAGATTTCAAAGTTGAGTTCAACTTCAACTTACCCGACTCAATTGGTGTTTTTATGTGTAAATAGAGGCTAATCACAAATCCTAATGCATAATGTACCTTATGTATGTATGACAAAGGAAGTACATTGTACATATGTAAATGTATCATTGGAATTTTGTCATATTGTAAGAGGATCGGAGGTGGAAACTTTATCCGAATACAAGTGTAGGGTATACACCCACCAACATGATGGGTCGGCCATTACATAAAATGAGGTAACAAAGAGTTATGCACATTTTGTGGTATGCTCCTACCTTAATATACCGTGGTGCAAATGCTCCTTCACTCTTTGTTCCTTCATAATTAAGTTTAAAGGTACATCCAAATTAATTTTTAGCCGGGGAACATTATGTTTCCCCTTTTTTGTGATTTTTATCGGTTTTACCAAATGTAAACATGCATGCTAGTATGTATATTTAAGCAATTCAATTCAAAGCAACTTATTTATGCATGTATGTATGTATGTATATAACTATTTACATTATTATGAGAAGATATATAGTATATTATTGTTTCATGTAGAACAGATCTAGAGACAAATATTAGTTAGCATGACCAAGAGCAACTTCTGTATGGGAGCTAGGCTTATTGGGTCCCACATGCATGCTTGTGAGCCTCTTATGTTATGACTTATAATTAGCTTGATCTAACTTCCATAAGCATATTATTGTGCATGAATTTGTTTTCTTAGGGTGAGTGTAATTGATAAGAAGATTAAGTAAAGACTTGTTCTTCTCAACTCTTTTCCACTTCTTCCCAACAATATTACCAATACTAATAACTTGTTTTATCATTTTTTTCATGAAACGAAAAAACAACAACAAAAAACATCAATACGTGAATGTCAGTTTATACTTGAATTCATCACAACAAGTATGAATGTATCAACTTTTATGTACGTTGACGATACCTCTACGTATCTATGATAGTCGCAAGAAAGTGTCGTATTTTCCATCTCCTTATACATATTTTCGTCTTACACAAACATGATGCTACAAAAGTTTATACATAATGTCATACAAAGTACATATAATACCAATTGGAATTTAATAAATATATGCGCTAATATGCTAAGTTAATTGTGAATGAAATTAAGTATCATTCCAAAATAAAACT
This sequence comes from Suaeda aralocaspica, assembly GCA_016808085.1. NCBI lineage: Eukaryota > Viridiplantae > Streptophyta > Magnoliopsida > Caryophyllales > Amaranthaceae > Suaeda > Suaeda aralocaspica. Next base: position 806,992 of record PYUH01000543.1, read on the forward strand.
TTCTTTTTTACGCAATCTGTATGTAACATGTTGAATAACATATATTAACCCAAATCCATTAGTCATTGATAATAATAAAAATATGTCACATATATGAAATAGATGAAGTAATACGCACTTATATTCTACGTACATTAAGTTTCCATACACAATAAACAATTTACACAACCACCCATATAATTCTATGTACTTGTTAATTTCAAGAATGGTCTTTGTTTTATAGAATCGGAGCATCTAATTACCCCTTGATACAATAACAAAATGTACCTCTTCAGTCACTCAAGAGAACAATAATCCCATAATTCAATACTAGTCGTTGTTGTACCAAAACTCCTGATTTTGAGATTTTCTTGTTGGGCAGTTTGCCATTAATAATCTCATAAAAAGATACTTATGTTTCCTAACATAATCAACACTTAATTAAGTATTACACTATTACATATATAACTATATAAGTGATATAATTAACACCTTATATTATATACATGTTTCATTGAAAAATAGTATTTATGTGATCTTATTCTAATGATATATATATTATACTAACTGTAACAAAATATTTGATTCTTATACAGAGTAACAGATTTAACCTTTTGTTTTCCCATGAACGAACAATATTTACTACTAGCTACCGGAGAAGAGGTCATTTACAACGGGAAATCCCGTCGTAAATGATTTTTTCCATCGTAAAAAAGGGTTGTTGTAAATATAAACCCGTCATAGAAAATGGGTTTTATGAATGATTTTTTTCCGTCGTGGTCTTGTCGTAAATGTTTTTTATTATTGTTAATTTTATATGGTTACTAAAAATTAAGTCATTTATGACAACCTATTTGACTATTTATGACGGAATTTAGACCTTATGTTAATGTGTACCGTCGTAAATGAAGAAGGTTTTTGGGAGTGTGTGTTTTAGTAGAACTCTTAGTTTATGGAATATAGTCAAAATGGTCTTTGTGTGACTCATAAGAATAAGTTAAACACAAGGCCTTCTGACAAGGGTATCTTGATTAATCCATAATTAAGACAGCTAAAAAGTGATTTGCATCTTTTTGACTATCTAATTAACGACGAGGTAACCCTAACCCCATGCACATTAGCATATATATATATTTTTTTTCTTATCCACATCATCTGTGATGCATACAATTCAATATAGTATATACCATCTATGTTTAGTTATATTTGATATTTCACATTGCATTTCAACTATACTAGTACTCCATAAGTCCATATGATCATATATCACTAAAGTTATTAGTAGTTAAAGTTGTGCTTAATGTACGATGTTAAAGTGTCGTGTCTTTAAGAAAATATTTTCTTAGGATTTTGTTGATCTTTTGAACAAATGTACATGAAGAACTCTGGGTATCAGACTTTTCTCTCAAGAATATTTCATATTTATAGAGTATAAATTAAAACATATTCCTTGTCCTCTAACATATACTCCGTATATAACATTTGTTGCGAACAACTAACTATAAAAGCGAGCTCTTAAATATGAGGTATATATCATCAACAATGGATATCACAACAAAGACCGTACACCCAAAAATCAAGTGAGACGAGAGAGTGAGGAATATATAGCTCAAGTGGTTAAACCTTCCTCCTTGGTTCTAATTAAGTGATTCTGTAATCGATTCTCATCTTGGACCCTTGTGGCTTCCTAGCACAAAAAAAAAAAAAAAAAAATTAAGTGAGACAGAACCATTATTTGTAGTGTTTTCAATTCTAAACCCATACAACATTTTGTACAATTTGCAAAAACTATATTTTACAATAATATACTACCTCCATAATCTTTTACTTGTAACAACGGGGTATTATTTGTGAGATATAAAATATTCCTTTGTTGCAAGTGAAAGATTACGGATGTAGTATTATAATTTGAGATATATACCAGGTGTATCTGTAAATGAAATAGGGATATTAATCATATAACACTCTCATGATCAGTTATCACCAGTAAACATATCGCTCAAATTTGAATGATAACTTGATCGATTTCTTACTATTATTTTCACACTTCCTATTGGAAAAAAAAAACTATTATTTTAATGAAGAAAAGGCGTATGGAAAATGATCTAAAAAGATTTACTACTACTAAGAATTGATTCGGTTGCTTTTAATCACTATAGTAGTTTCTTTAACTTCTTGATTCATTTCACATTTAACTCAATCAATGATGAATTATGATCATGTAGGTCCAATCAAAATCATAAAGAAGATCTCAAAAAGGATTTAGGAGGAAATGGAGGATTTAGGCGTGATTAAAACAGTTGGATCATTTAATTAATATTAATTAGTCTAATCTATTCCTTCACAACCGCCTTTTGTTATCATTATAAAGACAAGTCAACAAAGACTAATCATCTAGTGAATAGGTTATGATTAGAGCTAAGATAGTGATATAAGTGTGCACTTTTAAGCATGCTTAAAAGAGCTTAATTGTCATCAAGGATCAATTGTGGGCTCTCTAATCCATTTCTCTCTTATCAAATTCGTACATTTTTATGGTTTGACGTTTATAAAGAGTATATTATACAGAACAATGATGTGAAATGAGGTTGATAATATCATATTAAGCAACGGTAAGGTGGCAACAATCTCGCATTACATACCCCCTTCATCTCCTTTTATTTGCTATATTCATTTTTACAAATCTTCTAATAAACAACTTCAAAAATTAATATCTCGAGTTATATATAAAAAAAAAATTACATATTTGGAAAGTATGCATCGAGATGAATTAAACAAGACCCTTAGACCCATATGCATTACTCTATTTTTGTTACGTATATAACACTAAAATAAGTCAAAGTTACACCATAAATAATGTCAAAAATTCAAATATAACAAGTAATTTGCTACGGAAAAAGTATATAAATAAGCTAATATTTTTTGTTAGCCTACTCGAGTAAAAAAACAGATAAGTGCGAAAATAAATTTGGAAAAGTTGATTTTTCCACAAAATAAATATGGAGTGTGTGCGAATTTTAGAATAAATTATGTAGCACTTACAAGTTCATCCTATGTAGTATGTATATGTTAATTTAATTTGTGCTTTATCAAAGTAAAATTTTATCGTCTTGTCAAAAAAAAAAAAAAATAAAATAAAATAAAATTTTTATCTTTTGCCATTCATATTCCATATCCCAAATAATGAGATCTTGTTTTAGACCACTCTTTATTTTTTTAACATTGTAATAACAACAAAATGCATGCGGAGAAAAATTATTAAAAGGCTAAAGACTCATAGATGCATGGTAATTTCAGGGAAAAAATTGATTAAAAGTTCTTTTTATATTCTTTTATCCTTTTTAGCCACCAATGGCATCAAGCTGCTTCAGATTATTTCAAATGATTTCTAATCATGATAAGTATATGAGTATTTCCACATTATCAATGACGACCAAATGTGACCATTTTATTACTCCATAAAGCACCTCTGCCACTCAATGCATGCTAATCTAATTATTAAAGGGAATTTTTGGGCGGCCGTTTGATAACTCACATTAATATCGGGTTTTTAGGCGTTTTAGGTGCATATTTAGAATTTATTGGGTCTATATGGTTGCATTTTCGACATTAATCATATGAATTGTCCATTTTGTACTCTATTATGCTTCGTTTGTTGTTTTTTCAATTAGAAGCTTTCGGAGCAAGGTTGAATGAAGCGGATAATTATAAGAGAAGAGTTGAAGATTATGGACACTTAACTCAAGGATTATCATCATACGACGTCTATTTTTCATCCATAAGGGTCATGGTATAGCTTATTGAGGTGAATTTGAGCTAAAAATGAAGAAACATTGAAGTTTGTGAAAGTTCATCTTGACCAATGCTCAATATGTTGGTCATAACTCAACATATACTCATTGAATATATGCATTTCAAGTTTCATTGGAAACTATATTCATAGTTCTTCGCAACGGTAGGTCACACGCCTCATTTTGATGCCTAGCTAGAAGTCAAGTTACAGTCCTTTGAAGTTGACCCGGCGTTTCAAGACGTGAAACCAGCGCGCGATGGCTAGTTGCGTTTTCTCCCTTGGATTGCTGCCTAGCCTGCTGGTTACCCAGCGCCTGCTATGTAGTAGGGAAAGTCAAGGTCGAACACACAGAGACTAATTCATTTAAATCAGTTAAATTAATTCTAATTAATGCTAAGCAAGTAACTAAATATATGATGATTGAATTGAACTAGTAACTAAACTAATTATTAACCAAAACAATTGAAATTAATACGAATGAATCAAGAATTAAAAGCAATTATATGTTTAGGAATCCCCATGAATCCCCACTAATATGAATTAATTTAACAACCAATTCCCCTATATATCCCTTGTTAATTAACAAACAATTCATAGGACAGATGCGCCCTAATAATACCAATGATTTCTTTCGATCAATCAACGGCTTCTCTAACCTTGCAATCTTACCTATTTTCATGGATTCATGCAATCTAAAGACTTTATGTATAACATCCTAAAATCCTAACAAATTCTATCAATACTTTAATAATGATGTCTTTTGCCTTATATTAGGGTCTTATGTTGACTAAGAATCAACTTTCATTGCAAACTTAATCACATTCAATAGATACTATTTCTAATCAATTATTGATAGTCAAATCCAACCCTAAAATAAATGAATCATAAATTAATTAAAGTTGGGAATTAGGAATTCAATTGCAAATTAACTAAGCAATTGCTCACACCTATTAACTAAGCAATTTCTTAAATTCTAGGGTTAGGAATATGGTGTATCGAACACAACAACTGGAGCACTTTCTAGTATTGTGAGGCCACATTTTGATGCTACAAATTTCGAATTGAAGAATCACTTTATTCAGTTAATTCAGTCTTTGTGATCTATTGTAGTATTCTTACCTCTTGGCATCAAATTCGATAATAGCAAACATATAATTATAATGGCGCACAATTTAATTGTAAGCAAAATAAATGACAATAAGAATTTAGCGATTGTAAGAACGAATTAATCAACTACCAAATATTTCATTGGGATGATTCATGGATCCCTATGCCCTATAAATTAAACTACTCACGCGTAGTTGAAATAACAACAACAATAATTTCTAGAGAAAACATGATTGAAAAATAAACTAAACTAAGGATTATTTGCATAAACTAAAACAGAGAAATGAAACAAATTAAAACCTAGAATATTGATTGATGGAATTGAATGTAACTAACACAAGAATTTGATAGAGAAATCCTAAGAAAACTATTATAAAAGTTAAAGTATCTAACGACAATAGACCTAAAATAAGAGGGGTTTATATATAAGTCCTTAAAATTCCGGAAAAAGAAAAAAAAAAAAAAAAAAGGGCTATCTGTGCAAACCACCCAGCGGACCTGGGTAGGTTGTCACCTATTGAGCGAATTGCACTTCGTAATGGGTGAATTTCATAAGCCTAATTCCTCACTTGTAGCTTCACGATATGCCTTATTTACTTTACATAATTGATTATTAGGCCTCCAAAATCCCCAAGACACCCTCAAGTAAGATCCTAGCTTTCGTAAACTGCAGGCTCACGATCTTAGTTTCTCATCCTAATGTTGTCGGGTCCTCAACAAATCACGACAATTGGTGTAAAATGACCAAATCCTGCATGATTGATACATAACTTCCAAGGACAGTAACCAAAGACGAACATTAGTAGATTGAATAGGCTCAAATGAACCGAGTTAAAGCCAAAAATCGATAGGCTGGGAACAGGGATGAAAAACTTAAAAAAATTACACTTATCAAGGCATCCGTGAGGGTGACCTACCCCCCCACTACTTGCTCATCACTTGTATGGAAGTTTTATCCAAACTCATCAGTGATGCTTTTACAATGGGTTGTGGACACCATTTCATTTTAAAGAACAAGTAATTTTTGCATTAATCATCTCTTCTTTGTGGATGACATTTCTGCTTTTTGGGGAAGGTAATCTAAATACGTTATGGGCCATGAGAAATATCCTCTCCCTCTTTTTTAAACTCTTAGGTCAATCTATTAGTGAGGGAATAGTCGAGTTGTGTTTTAACCCAACACCTGCACTATGGTTAAGGAATATTTTGCCCAATCTCCTAACCTCTTATATCAGTCCATATTTGGGATTTCCAATCGGCCATGCATAAAGCCCTCCCCAAATCAATTTGAACTTTATTGTCAAAAAAGTCCATCATAAGCTCTCTTACCGGAAAAACAAATTACTCTTAAAAGGAGGTAAACTTTGCCTCATCTCCTCAGTCCTTAATATCATAAATAACTATTTATTGCAAAGTATCCATTTTCCCTTTACATCACTAAGAAACTTAACTTCATCATGTCTGATATACGTGTTTTATGTTGTGTTTTTCCCTCATTTTCGGTTGATTCTTGTGCCAAATAGTTAAGTTTGTGGCTTTGTTTTGATTAAATTTCGTATTTCGATGTTAAGTTATGTTTTGGAACGGTTTTAGCATCTTTAGTTGACTTTTAGAACCTTTTACGGCTATTTTATACTCTTTCCGTTATTACGCGTGGTTTCGGTTTTGTTTTATATGTTTCAATAGCGTAATAGAGAGTTATGAAGTCATTAGAAGTTAAAACGAGTCAAAATATACTTGTCTCGAGAGGTGTGCCAAGTTACGAGAAGCTACGAACAAGATTCGAAGAGATCGAGTGAAGAACTCAAGAAGTTCGTCAAAGTATGGTTATGCAAATTATATGTGGGCGCAACCTTTAAAAGCTCCCCTGACCTATGCGCCCGCAACATAAAACAACAGCTTCAAAAGTCGCAAAATAAAGGACCTGCGGGTGCAGGGAGGAAATTCAATTCCTTCTATGCGGGCGCAGGTGAAGGTTTTATGGCCTCGATTGTTCTTTTCGCGCGGTTTGGCTTCGTGGGTTTTATTTTAATAAAACCTAATTACTATATATACTTATTGTAAAGGGGGCATGACCTTAAATAGTTTTTTTTATCATACTTTTAGATATAGGAATCCAAAAATTGATTATCCTCTCTAGAATCTTAGAATTAATTACTTTGTTCAACAATTCAAGCTTTCGATTAATGCAATTCAATCATTAATTTGGTACTTTCTTTCCTTATGCTTTTCAATTACTTTAAATTCATGATTCTCCTTATTTTATTAGTTCTTAGTTTAGATTAATTAATTTGCTATCTTTTTGTTTTTTAATTTAGTTTTGTTAGTAGTTATTTTAGTTTTAATTCTAGTTTTAATTAGGTTTTTGTTCATGATCATGTTGTTCGATTTCAATTTTGTTTTTGTTCCCTTAATTATGAGTGAGTAGTCGTTTTCTCTAGGGTTAGGGGAACTATGATCATGGTGTGAATTTAATTTATGTTTCTAATTAGTTCTTAGCTTTTAATTGAATTCCTATTATTGTTTTCTAGTGATTGCAATTAAATTGTGACCAGATTTAGGTGTAAGTTAGGTTATTGTTGAAATCGAGGCCGAGAGGTAAGATTACCACAATTAGACCACTGAATAATAGGCAAAAACGAATTTATGCGAGCGAGAGCCGGTAAAGGAATTTTGAGGGAGTCTAAGTTCGAGAGAATTAGTGAGCCCTAGTTCAATGAATGCCAATGAATTGATTAGTGAGCGTTAATTGAGTTTGTTGATTGATCATAGTGAACCGATCGCCTTAATTAGGTTCCCATTAATAGAGTTTAATTCATAATTTCCCCTCATTTCCCTAGTTTTATTCTTAGTCTTCTTAGTCTTAGAAATCATTTACCGAAATTTGCACCAAGGCCCCTAACACACTTTAGGCTTTTTAGAACTAGTAGAATTTAATAGCTTCTCTGAGGATTCGATCCCTACTTCCCTAGCTATATTAGTTAGAGTTGTTCGGTTATTTTTGAGAGGTGTGCGATAGCCTGTTCAAATTGTGGACTTCCATTGAGGAAAATTTGGTCACTCTGTTGGAATACATTTTGTGGGATAGGATGAATGTGCATGCCCAAATGATAAGGGTTGTTCAGGTTTAAGGTATTGTCGTGCATTTAATAAAGCTTATGTTTTGAAATTATGGCGGAAAAGGCTCCATTGTGGAGATAATGTGATTGTTATTGCTTTGAGAACTAAATATGAGAATCAAATGGTAGATTCACTTCCTTTAATAGAGGTTCTACACTTTGGAGAAATTGGGGAGATTATGGACTAATTTTAAAAACACCCTTCAATGGGGTATAAAGACTTGATAAGCTATTTCTTTTAATTTTGGTGTGATCATTGATTAGGTGATGATGCTTTGATTTCCAAGATTTATGATCCTTTTTCAACCACCGATTATAGAATAATTATTGCGGATTGCATAGTGCAAATTAAAATAGTCCCACAAAGCTTATGATCCTGTAAAACTTTCTCCTAATCCACTTTACCTTATTTGGGTTTGTTCCAACCACCTTCCATCCAATATCTCTTTCTTTCTTTGGTTAGCTCATAGGACAAGCTTTTACACAGCTTATGCTTTTCCACTCATTCCATATCTCCATCAGCACAATGTGTCTAGTGTCCATCTTCTCATGAGGATTCCCTCTATATTGTCAAAGCTTCCCCCCAAATCAAAAAAGTTTGGACCTTTCTCCCCATCTGTCCCTCATATAACTCCATATCAATCATCTTGGTTAAGACACAACCTTACTTGCCCTCACCTTCCCTCTACCTTCTCCATGCTTCCTTGGAAAATCACGTTCCTTTTCATTTAGTAGTCCATCTAATTGTGAACGAACAAAGCCATTGTCCAAGCCTATACTTATTCTATGGAGGTTTGTGTTGTTTAAAGAAAAAGAACTGGCTTGAGAATATTTCTCTTCTCAACAAACTAAGTCTACATTATCTACTTCTGATATTATACTAGTACCTTTAACTGGTGTTCAACACTGATTCCTTATGGTTAGCAGTTGATAAATTAGCCAATTCAACTGTTGTTCTTAGGGACAATAACGGTCACTGGAATATTGGATTGTTAGTTTTCAACTTAATGCATATGCTTCATCTCTTTTATACGAGTTTCATAGCCTACACTTTGGTATTAATTAGGTCTTGCATAACACCTTCAAAATGTGCTCAAGACCTGATTGCTTACAACTTGTTTCCATTATGAAAGACTCTATCTATTCCAATGATAGTCTTCAAGGCACAGTTCATGGTTGCAGGGGTATTTTTCCATAAACTTCAAGCATGTACCATATTCCATAATCAGATGTTACTTTTTGATAACGTAGAACTCTCTTAATTTCTTGTAAGTGTATCTGGTTTGGTTTCTGCATAAACCTCGATAACATGCTCAAGTCATGCATCATATCTAGTCTATTAGTTAAATATAATAAGCTCTCATTTATGCTTCCATATGGTTTAATATTAGCATCTTCTAAATTATCTTCTTTACTTAACTTTTCATCATTTTGAGCTAAAGGAGTGGATATTAGCTTGCTATTTTCCATCTTAAACTTTCTTAAGATATTCAGCTCGTGCATATTTCTTTTGACTTATGAAGATCTCTTCTTCTATTTGCTTAATCTTCGTACCAATAAAATAATTCATTAAACCAAGATTATTCAATTCAAATTGATTCAACATATATATCTTGCTTAATCACTTCTACCATAGTTGCATTGTTTATGGTAATGATTAGATCATCAACATAGAGTGATAAGATGATAATATTAGTCTCATTCTTTTTTATGCATAAGGTTGCTCCATTAGGAATCATCTTGAATCCTTAGGTTTTTGAATGAAGTAACCGTAAATTCAACTATTCTAAGCTCATGGAGCTTGCTTGAGCCAACTCAGAGCTTTCTTTAGTTTTAGTGCCTTATTATCTTCCTTTTCTTTCGCTACAAAATTTGAAGGTTGTTCAATATAGATCTCTTCTTCAAGGAATCCATTTCGAATAGAAGACTTGACACCAAGTCGTTAAGTTTTCCATTCTGTTGTACAACAAGAGTAAGAATTACTCTAATTGTATATTATTTTGATGATATTGGATAAAATGTCTAATTATAAGTGATGTCAAATTGTTGTTTTAAACATGTTTACATTTTTAGCATGACCAAATTTCTTGCAATAGTTTCATTGTGATTTTCCCTTGTGCCATGAATTTTCTCTATTGTTATACAAGATCATGTGCTTGAAATTTCCTCTTGGAAATTGAGGTTTTGATGATAAGAGTTTGTTTTTTGATTGCAAAGCCCCCTCTAGACATTCTGACTTCATCAAAACCTCAAAACTAAAGAGGAAATTTCAAGCATGAGATCTCGTATAATAATGGAAAAAGAAATCAATAAGGTAAATTTTCTCCTTGCAAAAATACAAATCATGAAGAAAAAATTGGCACAAGGGCAAACCCAAATGCAACATTTGTAAAAAATTGGTCATACAAAAAATTTATGTAGGTTTAAAATCAAACAATTAGGCATTGATTATGATGAAACATTTGCTTCGATATCATCAAAGCAAGATACATTTAACTGCATAACAAAAATGGAAGATTTATCAACTTGATGTCAATTCTGTTTTTCTAAATGGATTTCTAGGAAGAGATCTACATCGAACAACCTCCAGATTTTGTAGTGAAAGGAAAGAAGCATAATGTATTGAAACTAAGAAAAGCTCTATATGGGCTCAAGCAAGTTTCACTAGCTTAGTATAGTTGAATTGATGGTTACTTCATTCAATAAGGATTCAAGAAGCTAAGACTCCTAATAAAGTAACCTTATACTTAAAAAAAAGGATGAGATTGATATCATCTTATCACTATATGTTGATGATCCTATCAATACTAGAAACAATCCAACAATGATAGAAGCATTTAAGCAAGATATGATGAATCAATTTGAAATAATCACTAATTTTGTCAGAAACAATTAGGAGGATATAGTGCTATTTGTGCATAAATAATAAAAGATAAAATTAAATACGTATTATAAATCTTATATTCGATGTTGTTTTCTCTTGACTAATTACAATGTTTATATAGTAGTGTAATTACACAAACACCGTAAACAATTTACTTAAATTTGAACGATTATTAAAATGAAACGAATAATAATAGTATACTATCAACTAATAATAGCTTGTAATTTTGAGAGAATAATAAGATCTTTCAAATTTAAACACTCTTTTTTACAATATTTCTTCTGTAACTTTGCAGATACAATTTTATAGAAATGAAGGGAAAGGATAACAACAACCCCACCTCCGATTCAAAGAGCTTCTACTCTTGCTCTATATCATACAACTTACGTTTAGAGTTAAAAAATGGTCTGTTTATAAGATATAGTACATAGGGGCGATCACACCTCATTCATACACATGTATGGTCTAGATCAACTTTAATTTCATAGTTCTTAGGTACAAAAGATTCCCTTTGCCGGAGAATTTGTAACATATCAGAACTTAGTCGTTTTGTGTGACCGACTAAAGTCGGCAAAGTCGCTTAGCTTCACTTTGTTCTTCAGACATTATCTATCGTCCTTGGATATGTAGGTGTACTTGCTTTGTGCCGATGACATCTTGGGATGAAATCATTAGGGCAATACGCCTAAAATATCGGTTCAATTGGTATGCACACATAGATTTATCAGGATGTCAAGTGCAACATGTAAATAAATGAGTACTCGTAGTTAGTTCTCCATCTAACACTACATATAATGACATTTAAAAAACCTTAGTAGACTTAAAATAAATCCCTTCTCACTATCAATGCCGAAATAAATCTCAACAATTATACAATTATCATTTATCAATAAACTCGATCAAGCAAGAAGAAAACACAATTTTATTATTGAATTCCGCTTTAATATAAGATATAGATAGATATCGTCAATACTCTAATACAAGTACCATAACCTTCTACTCCGTACCAAATAACATTACATTGTCATTCATGTTATAAGACCGTGAAATGTCAGAGAGTGTAAGCAACTGAAGCTAGGGCCAGGAGCTCAAATTTAAAGAGTGGGGGCAAAAGGTTTGAATGAAAAAAATTGCAACAATAATTGAATTGAATGAATGAAAAATGGTAAAACCTAATTTAAAGATATAAAAATGAAGGCGACAGTAAGTGAGTGAGTGAAGTGAGTCCATGGCCCACTTCAATGTGTCAGAAGAAGACCTGTCAGGTTCATGAAGCCCACGTGCACTTTTCTTCTAACACATTGACATGAATTGATCTCTCTTTTCTATTTATCATTTGCTTGTTTGCCATTATCTTGTGTTACATATTGGATGGACTCATAATGTATGACTCATAGATAGTTTATCATCAATAATAATGAGATTCATTCAACCATATATGCCATTATCTTGTGTGTGCTATTTCTAAGTCAAGCATTCACATTGTTCACCAACTATACATATGATGTTTATTTTTTCTTTTGTTCTTTTTTTTTTTTTTTTTATCCCATGTGGATCAAATGAAATTTTGATGGCATAGAAGATAAGAAGATGAGTCAATTTTGAGCTTGTGCAATGAACTTGATATATTAAGAAAAAAATTTATAGAAGTTTACTTCATAATCCTCTAATAAAAGAACAAGTTTTCAAAATGTAGTGAATAATAAAAGCTGGAAAAACTTTAATTTCTTACCATGAGATACGAATTTTTTTTATAATTATATCATATTACAATAAAAGTGGATTTGTCATGAACTTCGTAACGTAATTTATTGTAATATGATATAACTTCGTTGTAATATGATATAATTATAAATAAGCATGTGAGAACTAGCTAGTGAGAAATTAAAGGGCATTGGACGCTTAGGGTTAGATTCATTTTACGGCTAAAGTGTATTAGTGAAAAGAAAAAAAAAAAACTTCAATTCGATGGAATGAGATCATGAATCGGAAATCATGGTTTCAACTTGTCATATTGATACCAGTCACCATGGAAGGAATTTTGTTAACAAAATTGAAACAATTTCTATCCAAACACTAAAAAGGGTGGGTTGATAGTTACATCAATTGGACCTATATGACCACGTTATCCATGCACCCTCTTCTTTAAGAATTAAGATGAGATAACATTGTCCAAATATTTCTTGTGCCTCCGCTCTACTCACTATCAGAATAGAAAAGAGGTCATTTAGAACGAAAAAGCCCATAAATGTTTTTTCCCGTTATAGAAAAGTGTGTCATAAATAAATTTTTTCCGTCATAATCTCGCTGTAAATGCTTTTTATTATTGTTAATTTTATAGAGTTGCTGGAAATTTAGTAATTTACAACCTGTTTATCTTTTATGACGGAATTTAGACCCGTCATTAATATGTACCATCGTAAAAAAAAATTTTTTGGTAGTGACTATAGTATGAATAAAAGATGACAATATCTTTTCTAAATAAATAAAAGATGACTAAGGGCCTGTTTACTTCAGCTTAAAACAGTTGAACTGAACTGAGTTGAGCTGAGCTGAACTAAAAGTTTTCTAGGAAGGATTAATGAGTAGCTAAATAAATGAAGAGTTGAACTGAACTGAGCTAAGCTTAGCTTTTAAGCTGAAGTAAACAAGCCCTAAAAACCTCTTGTAATTCAATTATTTAACTCAAGCCAACTTATGGAGTACAAAGTTTGAGATAAATCATACAACCTTCTTAAATGGCCCATACGACCTTAAGTTTTGACCTATTCTTTGTATCCTTTTTCTTTACACCATTTGTCCCGAAATCTTGATAATAAAATGAGTTTGTTCAGCCTCAAATTAGATGCTTTTGTAGGTTTTGTTCATAAATTTTAATTTCCTCTCCAATTTGGTAGGGGTAAAAGAATGAAAAATATGAAAAAGAAACACAAATATAAGAGAAATTGCGTCCCCAATGATATAAAGTTACATTTACTTTACCACAACTTATTATCGACTACCAAACAAAATGTGGTAAACCAGTAATACTTTCGCAAATATGAAAGCTAATTACATAAAAACCATTCTTTTTTTTTTTTTTGTACATGAGAATTATAGCACGTATAGTATATAGTCCACAAAAATCCTAGTTGTCTTTTGCCAATTTACAAAATACCAGACGGAGTTCATGTCGGCCCACTAGCAAAGTAGACAACCGACCTCATAATTATTCGCAAACATTCCATTCATTTATAAGCACCATAACAAGCACAACTTTGTTGTAACATGCTTAAAGCTCGTGAATGTTTCATAAACGCCAGAACATTCATAACGACTAGAGCTTGGCATATGCCCCACCTGCCACACTAAGACCGACCTTTAGTTCTTCAAATAATCATTAGTCCAAATCGATATCTTAGAGAAGGAAGACTGGAAAGAGGGCAACAATTACAAACCACAAGCCTAAACACAATCAACCACGTAATTCGTGCAATATTACAAAGATGGAGGACAAGCTGTTACAGACGTCATTTAATCCCATTTGCGTTAAGTGTGCTTCGGAATCAATCTCGAATAATCAGTATCATCTTACATTCACAAAAACAAGATGGCATGCACCTGATAAGCTACTTGCTAGGATCAAAATAGAGGGCTATACATTTGATCGCTGAGTATATGGTTCACAAAATTATACCAGCAGATATGCATCAGATGTTACCTACAGAGATTAGTAACGCCATGGTCACTTGTTGACGAAACAAAAGGTTGCTAGAAATGGATGAGTTGATGACATCTTCCAGTCTCCATCATTAGTCATTCACCTTGCCCATGCCAAAAGCAACATAGCTATCTTGTGATCCGAATTCCTGGACACTCAAATTGAAAGGATTTTTTTATTAGTTTTCTATATTTTTAACTTACACAATATAAAGTACTACATTCACCAGCAATATGTTGGTATTAGCTCATATTATAAGAAATTGATATTTTGATATTTCGACATTCTGCACATAACATGACCAAAGTCGTTAGCAAGGATTACACATAGAAAGCACATAAAATCAAAGTCCTATAAAACGGAAGGAATATAATACAAGAGCAAAAGATTTTTATAATAATTAATCATCCCAAGCTTACCAGCTGACTTAATCTGAAATCAGGAGGTGTATCTGTTTCTATATTTGCAGGATCCAGGACCAAATCCCGGCAGTCTTCGAGATCCCTCTTTAGTTCTTCAGCTCCCAAATGTGCATAATCTGAAAGAACCGCCCTCTTCTTTGCAACATTATCTGAATGTTCACCTCTGTTTGGAGACTGACTTTGAAGGAGATCCTCAACAAGAGACAGATTTTCCACAAGTTGCTGAGAACTCAGCATATTCTGTGACTGACTGTCCCACCACTTTTCTTCTCCAACTAGATTGTCACCTTCTTCAACAACTCCAACCGGATTGTCACCGTCTTCCAAAAATTGTTGATCAGTTTGGTTCTCACACGCAAAAAGAGTGTTAAAGTCATCAGTAGATATGCTTGTTTCAGGTTGTTGCCCCTCAACAACAAATTCTATGTCATGGTCCAAATCAATTCCTATGTCATCGTCCTGTAAAGAAAAAACATTATCAATAATCTTCTCCCATGCATAACATAAGATAGTATATAGATAGTATATAGATAGACAATGAAGAAAAAGAGAAACTTCAAATTACAACATTATGGATTGGCAGAGCAGCAAAAAACCATTTTTGGAGACCACTACATCAGCAACAAAAAAGCAAATGTGTTGTTTTCCTGAAATGCATACATTCAGTATATACTGAAGACAAAAAAAGTTGACATAAATGCCTAACACACTCAGTATACACTACGGCTTAGAATTACAAATATTCATGGAAGCAACCACTTCAGAAGACTTTTCTTAGATTTGTAAAAATTGAACTCAACAATCAACAACATAGCACAAAGTTAAGTACATAAGGTGAAGCAGCAGGTTAGCCTTTGCAAAGTATACAAAATTATATTACCAAACTACCAATGACCAAATAGAAACATAGCAATATTTGTTTTTTGAAGGCTGTAGCATAAACAGTAGCAGGAATGAATAATATTAACATATTGTTATGCGCTTGAAAAAAAAATCACTTGTGAACTATAACTAAATTGTCTGAGAACTTGAAAACATTGTATGCACAATAATAAATTTATCAGACATAAACTCACACTAGCCTTTTACAATAGTCAGTTAGTCACAATAGTGTATAAGACACATAAATTGCCAGATATTACCTGGACAGTTGAGTCTATGCACAAGACTGGAATCTCATTACTTGGATCAACCTGCCGATCATTTCGACGGGGCTCAGGAGTGTCAAGTTTGGGAGTTACAGGATCTAATTTTACAACTGTGTCCTCTGCTGTGTCAGAAATATACCCTACAGTTTTTTCAGTTAATTTTCCCTGCTGCTGCTGACAAAAAACTTTTGAAATAACATATTCTCCATCTTTCTCATCTTCCGCTGTACCCAAGTGATATTGATGCATGACCCAGTTTGTTTTCTCTGGCTTTCCCCCTTTCGCTGAGGTGACATACAAAACCATAATTTTCTTACATCCTCTTTGCACCCCATTAAGGATAACTGGCTTGGTCCGGCCAGTTTTATGCCAACGAACATCACCTAAATCATCGCCATGAATTTTTCGACGCTTTCGAGTACCTGTGTTGTAAGCCCTGATAGCTCTGTGAAAAAAGTGAGAAGCATTTCCATCTTGCTTGACACCTTGATCCAACAATTAAAAATTATTAAATTCACTCACTTAATTAAGAAACAGGAAAGATAAATAAAGCTGCAACTAACCTGGTAAATTCTGAGGATGAGTGTAACATATTCCATCCAATTCATCAAGGGTAGGAATAAACTCATCAATGAAAGGATGTGGCACCTCATTTCCAATGCCAGACTTTGCAATTAAATGTTGAATTATCTCATGCTCTGCAGGATCAAATTTAACACCTCTTGGTAATCCTGGCCACTCCTGAACGACCTGAGAGTGAGAAAAAAGGAATGTCCTAACTGAGTACAATATATCGATAATTGTACAGTAAAGAAAAAAAATAGTCAAAACATAGGCGAAATCATCAGTCACATGGGGTTGCAGCTCTATGTTATACTTGCACATACAAAGCTCTATGTACAGATACTTCTTTATGCTTCCGCAACTAAAAATTTCACAGCTTCAAGCACATTTTAAGGATGATGCACAGAAGCTCAAATTTAAAAATGCACTTATATCAAAAATGGCAAATTTGTATCTTTATATAGTAATGAAAGGGATAGAGCAAGGACAACCATCAATAATAAATCACATGTGCCTGCAGTTGACAAGACATTGTGATACTTGTGTGAATTCGCCAATTTAGTTTTTTACAATTCAAAAGCCAAACAACAATGTCGAATTAACTTCACTTCAAATAGAAAGAGACTTGTGCTGATGGTTCAATCAAACCTTCTTAAACATTGTTTAATTCTATTGGTAGTTTGGGGTCTTTCAAAATTTAAATCTGCATGCCATCTTAGCTTAACAAAATATGTTCAATTAATTATTTGTTTTGGCCTCTATACATGTCCCATTTTGTTTGTTGTATTCACATAAACTGGTGTGGCAGAACCGAAGAACAACACTAAACGGAGGTAACAAGTAAGAGATTGGATGGAGGAGAAAGCAAAGACAAGTAGACAGATATAGCATGGTTTACAGTTATATGCATCACAGGGGAAACTGTGTGTGCTGCATACCAAACAAGTGATTAGATGCAGAAGAAGAAAAACAGTTTCGAACTAAAGAGGAAAATCATGACCAGATGGTCATTGGGACCAGGTATAAGTATATGACTAGAAGGAGAAGCTTTGTCAGGAAGCCTGATCCCAATGAAGAAGCAAGTTGAGAATTCAGCCTACAAGCGTAAGCAAAAACAATAATAAAGTGACAGCCTAGCCTCCAAGTGGAAGCATCAGCTTCATAAAGGGACCATTTGGTAGGGTGTAAAACGTTTTCCCTAAAAACCGTTTTCCCATTTTACAATGTTTAGTTTTACGTAATATATTAAAATGTAAAACTTAGGGTGGAAAATCATTTTCCTCCCTATTGAAAACATTTTCCCCCAAAATTGGGAGGAAATCATTATCCATCCCAATTGGAAGGAAAACTGTTTCCCTCACAATTGAAGTAATTGATTTTCAATCTAACCAAATCACGAAAAATGCTTAAATTGTAAAATCATTTACCATGCAACAAAACAACGGTTTTCACCATAAAATGTTTTCCATGGAAAACTATTTCCAGTTGAAAATGTTTTACACCCTACCAAACACACCCAAAGTGTAGCATTATCCCAACGACAAGCCTACTACTTTATAAGCAAATAAGCAACTTAGTCCTAGTGAGTAGTGACAATGGAAACGAGCACCCGTTTGGGCCACTTGTCCGCTTGCAACGCTACTACTCTAATACATAAGGCATGTTTAGCACTTAAAGCAGGGTATGGTCACATATGCACACTAATTCTTTCTGGCGCTACCAAATAAAAGGCATCAAAGGGAGACACCCACCAACATATGCATTACTAGCTCATTGTGGAGATCTAGTTGGCCTAACTTTTTCTTTTTTAACAAAAAAATAAAATTAGACCAAGTAGTCTTGTTAAATTGAAACAAATAAATCGACCATCTTGGGCTTAGCGAAGAAGTGTGTGATGGAAGTCACAAGCTGTCCTTTTCTCAAACCTTCGTGGAGATGCTAGGAAAGCCTCACAGCAAACTGTCAATCTTCCAGAGCATATGCCACTGAACTTTTAAAGCTCAAGTCTAATTATGTTTTGCTAATTAGACCAATATATTGAACTTTCTCTTCACCCATAGCCACCCCCCTCTCATCTCTTTCCCCCATCTATTCCTATGTCTCTCACTATCCTTAATCATCACGCTGTCCTGATACATTCAACAACACTCACTGACACCTACCTTATATGATCCCCTCTTTTCCCACAAATTTAACATAGTAGATCGGTGGGTAGACCGGTCAGATAAAAAAAACTACCCCATCAAATCAGATACCCGTCTTTTTAATGCTCAAAATCTTGAATTTCCCACAGATCGTCATCATTTGTCTCGCAAAATTCCAGCCATTTATGAGTAAGCTGATTTCTAATTTGAAGCATAAATGCTCAAAGGTTGATGAAAAAAGTAAACAGAAACAACGCAATGAGTCAAAATAGACCCTATCACCAGATACAGAGAGAAGAAAAGCTGAGTATGAATAAATGAACATCGAGTGATTTTAAAGGCTGTCAAAATCCCAAAAAAAAAAAAATGACATCAATAAACACAAGTCTTTGAAAATTCAGGCCACTCATGTTATAACCATATTTCACAAGGAAGTTTTCCGCTAAGATTGTGTTCAATCTGCATTGCTTCTCTGAATGAAACTTTTAATGCAAATCTATAGATTAAAGCTGTTAAAAGAATGGATAGAGTGTTCAAACTTCAAACTTCGATTGACGGTGAATGCATCAAATTAATCTTTTCATTTCAGAAAAGTATCACAGAACCAACGATTACAAACAAGATGATTTTTCAGGGCTAAGCAGATAGGTAATGACTGATGCATGCTGATACCTGATAGTCCTAAAATACAAGGCATATTGTGAATAAGAAGCTTAAACTAAACTTTAAGGCATTTAGTACTAAAATAAAATGCGGCATGCAGCATACATCTCTAATTCTTCACCCCTAGCAGCTATATCATGGAAACAAGTTAAAGAACAAGTGAGAAAGTAGAATGTAATACATCATTGTTATCTATAGTATGCTGGCAGCTGGGGCACAATCTAGTTGGGTTGCTTTTCCACTTGATTTTTCCCACATCACATGTCTTGGATGCACATTTTATTTTGGTAGCAATTCTGTTACCATCAACCAGCCATGAACGCCTGCATTATTAAAATGATATTAAAAATTGTAAACCAAGAAAGCAATGCATGACTACAGCATGAGATCAAAGAAACTCCATCACAAGAAATACAGGAAACCCTAAGCAGATTCTTTCTACTATAAAACGTCAAAGCAACCAATATCCATTTGATTTTTCACATGATACTCATAAAAGAGCATCTTAATAAGACACTGCAAAAGCATGACACATTCTTTCATATTGATGAGATATCAACAATAATAACCAAACCAAGCTTTGGAAGTCAAACGCAACTTTTGAATCAAGATAAAAACATCAGTGCAGGCTTCTAAATGCCACAACCTATCATGTTACGTTGTCGGTCATTATTGGATAATGTACACTGTCAGTAAGCAATATTACGGAAGATATCAAGCAAATCAGGTTCGGAATACTAGAAATTTAATCAGGCTAATATGCCAGTTTCTTATATCCAGAATTTGTAAAATTACAGATAATTTAATAGTTTAGCAATGATAGCACTCCAAGTCAAGCAACAATCCAATTAAGCTCTACCAGATGACTGGACTAATCCTATTTGGCTAGAATTGAAGCATTACCCAGCTGAACTTAAGTAGTTGACAAGTAGTCTGACAACATAATCAGCTAGGGTAGCCAAAAGCTTGTTGATTAACGGGACTTAAGAGGGAAAAGGGTAGCTTAAACCTAGAGTTGAGGAAAACTACCATTTCACAGACACTCGTGATGCTAGGAATCAAGCTTACACAAATTCGTGCACATATATTTTCAAGCTCCAAACTACATAAAACAAGGTAAGGTTGTCGATAACTTCTACAATTAATCACTAATTGACTGTAAATTGTTAAGTCCTAACTATAAAAAATTGATAAGAGGAAATCCTCCTATAACTTGCAGCAACGTCACATAGAGTTCACTACACACATGTTATGTTGATGTATGTCTGTAGCATAAATCAAAGCTTGCAACTATTTAACACACTAAGAAGTTTGCCAACATTTCATAAAGTCATACTAATTCTCTCATCACTCACCGCTCACCACTCATCACCTTCCATTGTCACATNCCCAAAAAAAAAAAAATGACATCAATAAACACAAGTCTTTGAAAATTCAGGCCACTCATGTTATAACCATATTTCACAAGGAAGTTTTCCGCTAAGATTGTGTTCAATCTGCATTGCTTCTCTGAATGAAACTTTTAATGCAAATCTATAGATTAAAGCTGTTAAAAGAATGGATAGAGTGTTCAAACTTCAAACTTCGATTGACGGTGAATGCATCAAATTAATCTTTTCATTTCAGAAAAGTATCACAGAACCAACGATTACAAACAAGATGATTTTTCAGGGCTAAGCAGATAGGTAATGACTGATGCATGCTGATACCTGATAGTCCTAAAATACAAGGCATATTGTGAATAAGAAGCTTAAACTAAACTTTAAGGCATTTAGTACTAAAATAAAATGCGGCATGCAGCATACATCTCTAATTCTTCACCCCTAGCAGCTATATCATGGAAACAAGTTAAAGAACAAGTGAGAAAGTAGAATGTAATACATCATTGTTATCTATAGTATGCTGGCAGCTGGGGCACAATCTAGTTGGGTTGCTTTTCCACTTGATTTTTCCCACATCACATGTCTTGGATGCACATTTTATTTTGGTAGCAATTCTGTTACCATCAACCAGCCATGAACGCCTGCATTATTAAAATGATATTAAAAATTGTAAACCAAGAAAGCAATGCATGACTACAGCATGAGATCAAAGAAACTCCATCACAAGAAATACAGGAAACCCTAAGCAGATTCTTTCTACTATAAAACGTCAAAGCAACCAATATCCATTTGATTTTTCACATGATACTCATAAAAGAGCATCTTAATAAGACACTGCAAAAGCATGACACATTCTTTCATATTGATGAGATATCAACAATAATAACCAAACCAAGCTTTGGAAGTCAAACGCAACTTTTGAATCAAGATAAAAACATCAGTGCAGGCTTCTAAATGCCACAACCTATCATGTTACGTTGTCGGTCATTATTGGATAATGTACACTGTCAGTAAGCAATATTACGGAAGATATCAAGCAAATCAGGTTCGGAATACTAGAAATTTAATCAGGCTAATATGCCAGTTTCTTATATCCAGAATTTGTAAAATTACAGATAATTTAATAGTTTAGCAATGATAGCACTCCAAGTCAAGCAACAATCCAATTAAGCTCTACCAGATGACTGGACTAATCCTATTTGGCTAGAATTGAAGCATTACCCAGCTGAACTTAAGTAGTTGACAAGTAGTCTGACAACATAATCAGCTAGGGTAGCCAAAAGCTTGTTGATTAACGGGACTTAAGAGGGAAAAGGGTAGCTTAAACCTAGAGTTGAGGAAAACTACCATTTCACAGACACTCGTGATGCTAGGAATCAAGCTTACACAAATTCGTGCACATATATTTTCAAGCTCCAAACTACATAAAACAAGGTAAGGTTGTCGATAACTTCTACAATTAATCACTAATTGACTGTAAATTGTTAAGTCCTAACTATAAAAAATTGATAAGAGGAAATCCTCCTATAACTTGCAGCAACGTCACATAGAGTTCACTACACACATGTTATGTTGATGTATGTCTGTAGCATAAATCAAAGCTTGCAACTATTTAACACACTAAGAAGTTTGCCAACATTTCATAAAGTCATACTAATTCTCTCATCACTCACCGCTCACCACTCATCACCTTCCATTGTCACATACTACTGAAACAAATAACTAGTTACTTGAAGGCTTGAAGCACAGAATACAATGATATTAGAAAGGGCTCCTAAGAATTTAACCTACGCCATAGAGCAAATAAGTTGATCTCCAATCACCAGCAAGTCCATAAAAAGTTATGAGAATTATGACCATTGACCAATGGGCAGGTTCTTAATCAATATACTCAGGGGCCGTTTGGTTTGGGGTAGTTATCAAAGGGAATGGGAAATCAACATCCCTTATTCTCTTTGATGCTATTTGTCAGGGCTTTTTACCATTCCCATCACCCTCCCCATTCCCCCAAACTCCTCCAAATTGAAACCCTACCCCTCCACTTTTCCATTCCCATTCCCTTCACCACCACTTCACCGCCATACCCACTTACCATTTAAGCCTAACCACCACCACCAAAACACTCATTCACCCAACCACTTCCCCTTGCCAGTTGCCACTGCAGCCGCCCCCTCCCCCGCCGCAACCACCCCTTCCTTTTCCATTTCCATCAAAAACCGCACGTCCTCCCTTCTAGAAACCCCGCCATCGCAGAATATACCCGGCTGCCCCTCCCCCCACCATAGAAACCCTATCCACCGCCGAACAATAGCCCCTTAAAACGCCTCCCCTCTCTCGAAAAACTCTAAAACACCCCCTTCCCTACGAAAAACGCGATTAAGCTCTCCACCTTGCTAGAAAACCAGCAATGCCCCTCCAAGATTAGTAGTTGAGGTGTTTCAGGGGGTGTTAGAGGAGGTTTCGGGGTGGAATGACTTGTTTTTGTTTTGGGTATAGGGGTTAGGGTTTCAGGGACGGGGTTTTGCGGTGAGGGAACCAACATGCCGGCAAGGGACGACAGAAGAGAGGTGGTGAGGTGGGTGACTTTATTGGGATAGAGGTTAGAGTATGGAGGTTGATTGGTGGCGGTGTGGTAGTTGTATAGTGTCTCCATCTCTTCTCTCTTCACAAACAAACAATTAGTTAAAACTTAGGTATTAACTTTCCATTCTCCTTCATTCCCATTCCTAAAGTCATTCCCTTTCCCCTAGTCGAACCAAACGGCCCCTCAATCACTCAATCAATCAAAGCCTTAGTCCCATAATTGGGGACAGTGTCCTTAAGCCATATACTATGTATTAAATAATTTAAGGCTAGTTTTAAAGTATTGGAAGAAAAAATCAACCTTGGCTGATAAACAGAAGTCTCACAAATCACAATGACACATAGCAAAACAATTACAAAACATAATTCGTAAACTGAATGCCAAAACTGCAATACATCGACTCATCATGCCACATATCACCGCCTCTCTAATGCTGACACAATGTATCATCGATCAAGCTATTCCATCTCCCTCTCATTGTACACCTGTTCGAATCATTCTCATCGAAAAGTAGCAAGCAACTTACAAAAACTAATGAGAATATAGTCTCGAACTCTGATATATCTCCAAAAAAGTAGAAACACATTCCTACCTATAGTCTCAAACTCTTATACACCTAAAACATTAAATTTGAGCAGCATTTTCATTTCCAATATTCAATTTATTGGGGCTCAAATTCCTGAACGCAATGATTCTCATTCAATAGACAAAGACAACCCATCGCATTGCTTGGATTGATCAATAGTTAACTTCTAACAAAATCATACAATTAACTCATTATTTCAAATTCCAAGTTTTTAGTTACTTCAACACTAGTCAAATCACCCAAATTGAAAGTTTCTTACAAAAACTCCAAAAATAAAAAAAAGAAAAGAAATGTTCTTTTACACTAAATTGAAACCTGGCTACAAAATTAGAAATTTTCAAAAAATTAAAACATCAAAATTCATAGAAAAAAAATCAAGAGGCACACATAAAATGGAAAAAAAATGCTTTTAAAAGTAAAATGATGATGTAATTAATAGCATAAAAAACCCAATTACATAATTTGAAGGGTATTAATGTTCAACCGTCAATAAATAACATAACAACAAATTTAGCAAAACTAAAAATTAGGGCTAAAACCACCCAAAAATAAGGGCAACAATTAACCAAAAAAAAAAAAAAAGAAAAGAAAGATTCCATTGTTGGAATATTTACTTCAAATTCGTCATCAATAAATAAGTAGTACAACAAACAAGGTATAAAGTCAAAGTACAATGAAACAATTATGATTGAATATACTTTTTTAAGCAATAAAATTTTATACCCAGAAATTATTTTTTAAAATAATGAAAAAAAAGGAATAAAGAGATATTACCCAGACATGATAATGGAGGATTGAAGGGATTAATGAATGGTCTTCAAATGGGGTTGATTGAATTGTATGTGTGAAAAGTGTAGGTTTTTTTATCGACGCTTTTTGGGTAGTGAGTTGTTCTTGTACTTGTGCTTCAACAGCAGTATCACTACTCCATATTATTGAATGTAAATGGTGGTGTCTTTACTTTTTGAATATACATTTGAATTTTGAAAACGTGTGCTTCTCTTGGGCTTGGGCTTGGGCTTGGGCTTGGGCTTGGGCTGTATTTAAATTGCCAATTTCCATTAAATATCTTGAATCAATGACGATAATTTATTCCCAGCTTGATTTCAAAAATACTCTCATCTTTAGGGGAAGTGAAAGAAGACCCAATTAAAAAGGAAATATAAATCACGTGGAATGTTTTACAACTTTTAAAAATTAACTCGTGATATATAT
Organism: Suaeda aralocaspica; assembly: GCA_016808085.1. NCBI lineage: Eukaryota > Viridiplantae > Streptophyta > Magnoliopsida > Caryophyllales > Amaranthaceae > Suaeda > Suaeda aralocaspica. Next base: position 832,282 of record PYUH01000543.1, read on the forward strand.
GTTTGTAAAAGGAATTTTGTTATTGTAACTTGTAAGTAAGTAAATTGTATGATAGTGACAAAATTACATATACTTTGCCGTAATATATGTGCAAGGCTATGGATGCATTTTCTGGAGGAATTTTCTAATTCCGAAGTATAAATTGGGAGCTCGTATACCGATTGTATTAGACGAGTCTTGAAGTAAGGACAAGGGAAATATTGGGCTGTTTTGTGAAATAGATGGTGGGCTTCGTTTTGATGTAAAGATGGACTGTTGATTTGATACAGTTAACCCACACGGGGGTGGACATTGTAGCATCTGATCTTAAGGCATCATATGGAGAATAGCGCCATATGCCCACTCACTCATATGGATTATGGAATGGCTAGTCCTTAAGTGGTATATTCCAACAAGAGGGAACTTAGTTTCAGTCACCTCATTTGTGAACGGTGCTTATATATGAAACTTATTTATTGAATCTCATTGAAATTATTGGATTTGATTTTAATCTTTATGAATTGAAGTTCTTGTAGGTGAAGAGGATGCGTCCATAGCCTTGCAACAAACAATAGTAGTAAATCCAAACACATTTTTATATATATGGATTGATGACTATTACAATTCAACAACTATTTTTACTAAACAATGATACCATATCAATGATGTCTAATCTAATGGTTAAGATTAAGGACAAGTTTATGATAGGTTATTAATGATAAAAAAAACATATTGTCAATGATCGATATAATAATAATTAACAAAGTAAGATAGTAGAAGTTCTAGTAATAATATCTTTGCCACAACTTTGATTTGACTTTGTGGATTCTAGAAAGAGACATGAATATATTTGTTTTGAATTTCTCTTCTCTTATATACTTTTTACATAGGATTGAAAACTGAAATTTGGGAAGGAATGATATAATAAAAATAAAAAAGCTCAAATGAAGAAAGGTAAAGGAACAGCGTGCGGTCAATGAAATCAGTTATCAACTTATCGTCGCTTTCGATCAATTACGACTTAGGCAATAACTTGATGTTGGCCTCCACAATAATTTAGTTGAGACCACAATATATATAGTTTGGTCAATGAAAAATATTTAGATTGAGAACTTTCTGTAACTGTGAATATGAGCTTTTGTTGGGATTTATACATTCCTTAATTAAGACTATATATGTGGTTGGTTACTTGTTTTACTTTTGAGGTCACTTATTTGTATTTTTCAATTATGACTTCAACTTAGGCATCCATGGCCTATGTTCAAGGGTCTTATAACATAGTTATTATAAGTCTACATACAAAATACATGTTTCGAATTGAATTTTTGTTTGCTAATTTGGGAAGCATAATTTGTGTTGGTGATACGTAAGAATGGACCGAGGTAGACAACTATTACAGATCCAAATTGATAAAATAAAATCATCGTACATTATATAAACATGTACACAAAAGTATGAGAATAGATTATCTAACGTGTTTCAAGACTTCAAGTAGCTACATATGTAAATTTTGGAAAATGTTATATGATACAACCGATTGTATCTTGTAAAATATAATCAAAGATAAAATTTTATTCATTTGATTTGAAGCTAAATTTTAGATCATTTCAAATTAGATGAACAAAATCTCCCCCTTAGTTTATCAAACCTAGCAAGATACAACTGACTGTATAATATAAGCCGTCAAATCTAGGTAAAAAAAAAATAGCTTAGATTATATAAATATAATTGTGTAGTTCTTTTGTCAATAAGCTCTCTAATGAAGTTACCCTAGTTATATCGTGATATCAAACAATTTCACCGCTAAGGTGCTTTTTCCCTAAAGCATTGCTTCGTGAACACTTATGGTAAAATCTTCGGTTTACAAGAAAAGTAGCAATTTAGCCCAGCAATGCCCTTAATCATCAATTAATATTATTAAATTTGTCTTGTTTCATAAATTTTGTAATTGATGTTGTTACCTTTCAATTCATAGTTTTTGGTTTAAAATAATGGATATATGTCAGAGCATGATAAGTAACGTAAAAAAAAGTATCCTTCCTTTATTTTTTTTTACTCGCACCATCTTCGACAATATTCATTTGTTTCCTATCGAATCACTATTTTGACTTATATGTAAGGAAAAACATAGTCATATGAGATTTAATTGTTAAAATCAATTTGTATAATTTTTCTTCTGTATAATTGTAGATATTTTGGGTTAGTTAGTTAGTCGTTATAGTTTTAATTTTACTAAAACAATATATTAAAAAAAAAAAAAAAGAACACCAAATATAATTGGTTGAATTGGTAATTGAACGGGATTTCTTGAGAGATGTCTTAAGTTTGACTCTTGTTAGAATTATATTTTTTATTTAATGGTGTCATATGATATGTTCCGAACTTTTGTACTAAGCTTCTTAAACCATAAATTTTGTGGTTAATAAGGGTGTGTTTTTTTTTTTTTACTGGTAAAAACAGGATTTGATAGTAACTAGATGAGTTAGACTGGATTAGAATGAAATGGATTTGATTAGTTTGGATTAGAGTGACAGATACAAGATTGAATTAGATTAGATTAGATTTGATTTGATTGGATTAAAATGAATTGAATAGATAGACCGAATTGAATTGCAATAGAGAGATTGAATGAGATTAGACGAGATAGAAAAACATTAGAATAGATTGAGTGAATAAGATTGATCGGATAGAAATTGGAATCTATTGCAGAAAATTATTCCCGTGAAGTATATGATGGATCACTCTCTACAACATAAAAAATAATACAAAATAAATTAAATAAGTATGTGATGGATCACTCTCTACAACTATGATTACTGATGACCATTTGATGAGACTTATACATTCCTTTAGGAGTGAAAGTTTGGTGTGCGGTTTGGACTTTAGCCAACTCCAAAATCCAAATCATTATATTTTGGTCTCTGATTTTTCACTCCAATCCAATCCAAATTACGTTACAGTCCAAACCATACTAGACCACAAAATTTCGGTCTTCTACTTTTGAATCCAAACCAAATCATAATTTTGTAGGACTTTTTTTTCTACTTGTCTTCACTCAAATCCTACCTGATATGCTAAAAGTATATAGGTATATATTTACTATCTAACTATCTAATATACATTAAACAATTTTCATAACAAATTAACAAGTGGGTTAGGGTTTTTTTAGGGTCTTTAATTTGGAACTATGGACTATTGAGCCTTCATAAATAACTGGGCTTGAGGATTCGGGTAGATCAATGTTCAGTGTGCGGTTTATACACTTTGGGTTTCTTAAATTAGACTTCAACATATGCCTATTAATTTAATAATAATGCCCACACTTTTGAAGACCTATAACGGTCAATAGAAAACCATGACAAAAGTCTACTCCAACTTTTACAAATTAAACCTAATGAGTTTGTGCATAATTCATGACAACAAAAATTAACGGACAATACTTATACTAGTATATTAAAGTTAAATATCTACCAATTTACCATAGCACAAGTCTAAAGATAGATGTTGCACACTTGCATGCATTGTTCTTTTATTTTTCTGAAAGTATGTTGTATTCTCCTTAGGGTTTTTAGTCAAGCTATTCTAAACTGAAATGTTCTTAGTAGTAGAAAGCTAAAGACAACCACAAACGATTTATTTCTTCGTTTGACTGAAAATTCAATTCAATGTATGCTAATATCTCCAGTTTATCACATAACTTAGATTGTCACTAAAATATTTTCAAGCATGATTTCAGACCACATCACTCTTAAGTCTTAACAATTCAAAACAAGCCCACGTAAATATCTCGATTAGTCCACATTTGTGATATTAATGCACTATCTTAGTTAAAATCTAACCTAATGCGTAAAGTTTCCTGTATATTATCCATTAAAATAAAATCAAAAATTGGATGAAAAATGATTATTTTTACTTATATTTAATGAGAAAATTTGTTTACAAATAAAACATAACTTTTATTTATGTCCATGAAAGGCGTGTCGCGCACCTAACAACAATAACCTAATTTTTCCTCCTAACTATGTAGTCGGGCAAGTAAGGGTCGAATACCAAGAGACTAAATGGTTCAAAGTGGTCGATTTTGATTCTACTTTATACTAAGCAAGTAGCAAATTAGAGTTGAGATTTGATTAACTATTGTAACACTAGACAAGACTAATGGAAATATTATGATAAAATTTCAAGGAATAAAAAAAACGCCTAGAGTTAGGCACCACCACTAGCACGATGGAACACAAGCAATTCATACCCCAATTTAATCGACTAATTGTTCAAGAGAAAAGGTAACCCTATAAAATATCACAAACCTTTCCCGAGTATCTATAGCTTCCTTAATTTGCAATCAAGCCTACTCCCGTGGTATCATGCAAATCAAAGACTTTAATCACAAAACCCTAACTTTCTAACAATTCATTCTACCTACTCCCGTGGAGAATTTCATGTTCTTAATTGAAATATCCAAATTCATCAATATCCAATTCCCATTGTGATAAAGACCATGAATTCATAACAATTCCAATTATCCCTAATCTAGTATTGGCATAAGCACAATCAATTAAGCATGAACAATCAACAATTAAATTGGGGACTTTACAAAATTGCTCAAGAATCAATCATGGCTTGGGCTTGACCTAACCCTAGATTAATAAAAACTACTCACACATAATTGTTGAATAAACAAGACAAAAATGAAAAGAAAGCATGATTAACAACAATAAAAAGAGAATAGAGAAAAGAAGAATATTACTTGAATTGATGAAATTGCCAAAACAATGTCAAAGAACCAAAGTTGAGAATGTGCGCCACAAAACTAAGGAGAACTAAAAGCTTTTTCTCTAAAAAAAACTGAAATTGAAGTATGTGTGTAGAAGTTTGAATGAAAAACTCCTAAAAAAAACCTATTTAGATGCTAGGAATATGAAGAGTTGTCTAAATCAAAGAAAAGGCCGCAACCGGGGTGTGGCATGTGATATTGGGCCGCAACTAGGGTGCTGAGTAGGCTGATTTTTGCTTCAAAATACTTCAAAAACAAATGGCCACGACTAGGTTGTGGCAAACTAAGTCATTTCCACAACCATGTTGCGGTAGGTCTTCATGAGCAACTCTTTTGAAGCTTTTCACCACCATAGACACCTTGATTTATCCATTCTTTGAACAATATCCAATTAGCTCTACTTGCATCTCCAATAATCCTAGCAAAAGCACCTAAAACCTACAAAAACAAAGCAAAATACACCCGAGAAGAACAATATCAAAGTATAAAGCATAATGGCTCAAAAAGGTTGAAACTATGGGAAAAGTAAGATGAAAACACACAAATTTAGCATAGAAATATGAGTATAAAATGGTGTTATCAGTCCAATTAAAAAAATTATAATTGATAAAAGAAAATATTGTATTAGCCAAGAGCCATATGTGGCTTTAAGGCTAGGGTCAACTATTAATTGGAATTAATTCATTCTTATATTTTCGTTATGGTCGATAATATATATGCATGTAATATATATGGTAGGGATGGGCAAGAAAACCCGACCCGGAATACCCGGCCTGATACCCGTACTACCGGATTATAAAAAACGGGTAGTTTTGAAGCTAAAAATAATTTTTACATGTCGGGTACTCGCATACAGGGTACCCGAATTTTTTCGGGCCGGGTAAGGGTATTGAATTTTGTTGTTCCGGGTACCCGATACCCGGTTCATTTTTTATATTTTCTTTTTTCCTAAATTTTTTTAGTTTAGGATGGCCTTTTTATTTTATTTCGCACAACTCACCACCTTTCTCTCTCATTCTTACTATCATAGTCTTATTGTTTCTTTTTCCCTCTCACTCATGTTATTTGGTTTAGCTTTGTTTTTCTAGTTTTTTTGGTTTAACGTTGCTGTAATTCTTACTCGCTTTTTCATGTAGCTTTGATTTTTCTATATTTTTCTCTCTCTCTTTTTTTTTTTAATATTTTTGTTGTTCTAATTTTTTTCTTTTGTTTTTCATTTTACTAATTTACTTCATTTTGCTTTCACTCTTGTAAATAAAAGAACAAGTTTGTAATTTGAAGTAGGAACATAAATATTTTAATTTTTCCAACTATACTTTACTTTAGGTAAATGAAATCGCAGGTACCCGCATATTCCGGGTACCCGATATGCGGGTACCCGAAATTTCCGGATAGGTCTCGGATAGTAAAATTCACTACCCGCTTTCGCACACCCCTAATATATGGAATCACTAAATTCTTTGATGTTTTTGAACTAAAATATTGACAATCTACCTAAGTAACATATCTTTTATAGAATTTAAACATCCGATGCACTGACGTTGTAAAAGACTTCCTATTTATATATATACTACATAATTGACTTATAGAGTCCATGCGATCCAAGACTTATTATTTTTAATATTAATTAACAACTATTATTGAAAAGAATTGATTATTTAATTATTATATTTTTGATAATTGTTCAAAATTAAATTTATAGATTGTTTGTATTTTTTAAATAACTTAAGATTATATAATAAATCATAAGTCAAGCTTAATTAATTTTGAAATAGAATATACTATACGGAGCATTATTATTATTATTATTATTATTATTATTATTATTATTATTATTATTATTATTATTATTATTATTATTATTATTATTATTATTATTATTATTATTATCAAAAACCTACAACGTCAACTGATTACAAGAAATTAGTGGGGAGCCGAGATACAACCTAAGTCCCCTACTCCTCTACTAATTGCGAACTCGATCCTGGTAAAGATGTGAACAGCTGCCCATGCTCCAATATCCTGAGCCCCAGAGAATGCCTGAATCTGCTTCAATAACACAATTGTCTTATTCTCTTATTCCCCCTGCAATGCCCTATATTTTCAAGTCGGAGTTTATTCCCGAATTTTGAAATATAAAATTTAAATATTTTATATTTCGAATTGATGAAATTTAATTAATCAGGTCCAAATGCAGGTCTAAGTAATAGTATAGGGCTAGCTTCTTCTTTTTGTGGTTAACTTAATTATGTGGTTACTTTTGTTATTTAATAATAAAAAACCTAACCTAACCTATTCTCTTTTTGCCGTGGATTATTGAAGGAACAAGAACAAATCTTTTATTCTTTTTTCTTTCTTCTCTTTATCTTTTCCTAATTGTTTTCTAAACAACACTTTTAATCTTCTACTAATTTAATCCTAGTGAATAAATTTTGATATAAATTTGGGTTTTTGGGAGCTTTGGATTGAAGGAAGGTTTCTTGGTGTTTCTTTTTGCTAACGATCAAGGAAACTAATGGAACCCTATTAAACGTATAATTCATCATAGTTAGATCCATGATTAAGTAGTTTAATTCATGTCTAATTCTAGGTATTTCATGGTTTATATGTTACAATTGTTTTCATGCATTACCATTATGTTGTCTCGGTTTTAGCATGTTTTTGTTTAGAATTGATGAACATGTATGAATTTTTTTTGTGTTTTAACCTACTCTATGATGTTCAAATTATTTATGGCAAGATTTTGGTTTTAATTAAATAATTTTCGTGCATAGTGCTAAAATTTGTGTTGTTGTTATAAACCTGCGATTTTCTGGTTCGAAAGCTTGATCTATTTTCCCTTAATTGTTTTCTTGTGATTGTCATGAATTCCTTCATTTATATGTTTATTTAGGTCTTGAAATTTATAGGATTTTTAGAATTTTTTTCATATTTCTTTCGGATGTTTCTTTTCTAGTGGTCATAATTCGCTGAAATCTGCGTATCAGTTTTGTTTTGGCTATTGTGACTAGTCTATTGCGTTTTTTTAGAGATTCTTTTTGCATTGGTTTCCTAACACCTTGAAGTTTATAGTGGCAAAAACTCGTGACCTAGTTCTTCATAATAAGTTATGTGGAGCCTTGTAAAGCGGATACAAAAATATTGACAAACCTGACACCTTGTGATAATTAGTAAAAAAACTTGTTTTATGGTTCAAAACCATCATGAACGTATGGATGACACATCTATATTGTTTTATGCGCATATATTTGTAGCTCAATGATTTAATTCGCGTTAAATTGAGTTTATATGTTTGAAATTGTAATCTAGTCATATAATGCAATTTTTTGCTAATAATTTGTATCTAAAATGATTTTTATGAGTTATGGATGGGAAAAAAAATAAGTGAATTGATGCTACTGCTTTTGTTGATTTACATGAGTTTCTTGAAGTTTAATTAATATTTTTGGATAATTAACCTATTTTGTGTGTTGTTTTAATAATTAAGAAGTTAGTATTAAAAACAATTAAATTAAGTGAGTTATGTCAATTTTTGTATATCATGGTTAAATGTGGTATGGATTATGTCTTGACTTAGTGGATTTTATTTTTGGTATTGTTTATATTTATCATGATGGTTTTTAATGGTTGGAATTCTCTTTTCGAGATACTTTTATTTTAATAATAATTAGAAATTTTCTTAGCTAGGCATTATTTATCATGTTTTCACAAGTTTTGATAAGCCAATAAGTTTTATTTGTATTGTTTATGTTTTTTGTGCTAGAGAAATTATAAGTGCATTAGATATGTTAGCTCCTACCTAGTGTTATTAGGTAGGATAATTAAGGATATTGTTGTCGTACTAGGTGTGATGTATCGATGTCACATCTAGGAGTCTGGCCAGTCTTAGACATAGCTCTCTATATCAAGGGAGGGATACTAGTGTTGTATCGATTTCACTAGGCAGTACTAGGGAAGTAGTGATGTGTTGATTTCACTACTAGCAGAAACTGTACTAGCTTACAGCCATAATGTATCTCATGCATAATGGATTAAATAATATCTTAAGCATTTTCAAACCATATTATTTTAATTTTATTCTTGGCTTATTAATTGCTTGGAATTATTTGGTATTTAATTGTATTATATTTGGTTGTTAAACATTCAATGGATTTATCTAACTTGTCTTTTGCTAGAGCGGCATAGGTTCTCAGGTACGTATGAGATTGAATTATAAAAATAAAAAGAGAATTTGAAGTTAAATTAAGTATTTGACCATACTTGTGCTTTGTTGGTTGTGATTGCGTGTTTGTTATGACCTTCTTTCTTGGCTGACCTAATTTTAATTCTGGTTATGCTGAATCCTACTTATAGCAAGGAACTGTTAGTTGCTCCCCAAGGATTGTGGAATTATTGATGTATATTGTAGGTGAGCAGATTGATTAGTTTGATGCTGCAGGGATGTGTCTGTGAGGATTTAGGATACCTTTTCCTTGCACCTTTTATTAGACATTTTGTTTGGAGTGGACCTTTTTTTCCTTATTCATATCTTGAGTTATATTCGATTAAAACCATACTCAATTGCCACGCACTGAGGTTCATACTTACCCCCCTTGCGACGAGCCTCTTCAACCACAACACGTCCCAGAACAAAGTCAAAAAAACCACAGTACGTCAAAGGCGAAGACTCGGTTAAGTCAACACAAATGTCATGACCACTCTCCCTAGAATGATGCTACAATCTGCAGGACGAAGAGGCTTATCAACAAAATTCACAACATTGCGTCGATGTTTAATACCAACAACACCTGTGCATGATACCGCATGATCGCCGAAGGCATCATCATCAAAAACCTTGAACAAGCGAAACATATTATTATTATTATTTTCCAATTTTATAAGTTTATTAATTTTATGCGTATTAAAAAACGTTTTAATGTGCACATTTGAAATAATTTTTATGGCGGCTTTTGTTACCTAATCATATATGATCTATATCTTTTTTTAAAGGAAATTTCTCATTGGTAGTCTGGTAATTTTCTAAATTCTTATTAGAAAACGAATAAATTAAATAGAATTGACAATTTGATGCATCCTTAATTGATGTTTTCCTTATTATATATTACGAGCAATATAATATTTTTCAACTAATTATGTTCAGTTTAGAAAAAAATAAGTTCATATCAATAAAGATAATTTTAGTTTATTTCAGATTAAAGTATGACATATGGTCAAAGATCAATATCTGTACGAATAAAATAGTCAAATAGCAACATATTATATTCTTTATTTGGTAAGTTTCGTTAATTACTTATTTAGAATGAGAATTACATAGAAAATATATCATCATAGAAATGAAAAAAATTGATTTACTACTTTCATTTCACTTTAGTTGCAACAGTTTCCATTTTGAGTTGTTTCACATTAGTTTCAATATTTAAAAACTTTTCTCTTTTGGTAATTTTTGCTGAAAATTAAATAATTGCCCCTCATATAAAACACTAATATGTGATTATCCTAAACTAATTAACCTAGTTAGCCACATAACCTAACCTCAAGTCCCCTCCACCACCCCTTCCTTTCCCTTTAATCACCACTACCACCCTTCGATATAGCGAATAACACCACCAGACCACCCTTCACCCCCTTCACTCATTATCACCAACACCATCCTTTTCTTCCATTCTTTTGAAGCCATCAGTCGACCACCACCATACTTGTCTTTTCATATAAAATAATATATTTCCAATTTTCCATCAAAAATATAAAATCATATGTAAATATTTTTTTCCATATTATTTCCATACAATACATATTCTCTTCGAAAATGCTACCTAAATATTTTTAAAATTATATTCTACTGTCTTTATACCATAATTTCTCATTTAAAAAGATGTGCACATATAAATATTCATGTACAAATTAATTTGTATAATACATATAGATTTTTGTTTTTTTATTTGAATTGAACTTATTTTTGCTGATCTGAACTTATTTTTGCTGAGCTGAACTTATTTTTGCTGAATTGAACTTAATTTTGTTGATCTGAACTTATTTTTGCTGAACTGAACTTATTTTTGCTTATCTGAACTTATTTTTGCTGAACTGAACTTATTTTTGCTGAAAATAAGTAAAAATAAGACGAGGAAAACAGGGCCTAAGTTTCAAATTTTTTGGAAAATTTAATTTGCGACGAAATTTTTCGTCACCAATTCGTAATAGAATTTTAGTGCATTGCAAATTAGAGTGGGTCAAATAAAGTCTTTGGTCAAACCCTAGCTATAAATACAACCACTCCTCTCACACCTCTCACTCCTTTATTTTGTTCTTTCTTTTTATCTTCCTTTAATTTCTTCATTCTTTTTCACTCCTTCAATTCCTGTCATCTTTCTTTCTAACTCATTCCTACAATCCTTTCGATCTCTAACTTCTTTCTTTCTTTATTTATTCTTTATCACCTTTTTCTTCTTTCTATATTTTTATCTTCTTTTTTTTCACCTAATTTGTGCTTTGGTTGTCTCTTTGATTTTGACACTCACATTGAAGATCTTGTTTTTTTGGTTGAATTTGATCATGAAAACCCTAAAACTAGGGCTTTTATGGTCAAATTAAACCAAAAAAAAAAAATTTAGATAATAAATATTCAAGGTATGTACTTGTTTTTGTTTTTTTTTTATTCGAATTTTGGGTATTTTTTGTGGGTTTTTGGTTGATTTTTGGTTCGAATTTAGGTCGATTTCTGTTCGTATTTGGCTCAAATTTGGATGATTTGGTGGATTTAGGTTGATTGATGTGGTTATTTTGGTGATTTGTGTTGATTTATGGTGAGTTCGGTTAGTGGGTCAGGGTTAAGGGGTTCGTGGTTGGTGGATATAGGGTTTCCGGTTGGGTGGGTTAGGGTTCTAGGGTTGTGGGTGGGTGAGTTTTGGTGTATGTTGGTGGTTAGGGTTCTGGTAGGTGGGTAAGGGGGGTGGGTCGTGCGTGGGTGGGTTCTGGTGGGTGGGTGAGTGGGGTGGGTCGTGCGTGGGTGGGTTCTGGTGGGTGGGTGAGTGGGGTGGGTCGTGCGTGGGTGGGTTCTGGTGGGTGGGTGAGTGGGATGGGTCGTGCATGGATGGGTGTTGGATTAGATAGTGGTGGTGGGGTGGGACCTTGTTGTAATACCCCATATATTCACGTATTTTAAGAAGTTATTTTCGTATTTTATACGTATGTTTTAACATTTTTATTGAGAAATTATATTCAATAAGAATATTAAACGAAGGAAATTTAAATAAATTTTATCTAAAGTAAGTATTTTAATATTTTATGTTTTATTAAATATTTTGAAAATTTTCTAAAAACAGAATTTTTAGAGTTTCCTAAATTATTTTATAATAAGGGCATAAAAGTAATTTAAAACATTAAGGGTATTTGTGGAATTGCACCAAATCCTACTTTGGGGCCTATAAATAATTAAATACCCTTTAAAACCCCAATTTTCAGATTTATTTTGCATCTTGGTGATTTAGGATTCCAAAAATTTAGAAAGAGAAAGAGAGAAGAAAAAAAAGGGTTCGGATTTCCAAAGGAAAAAAAATTTCGTTGCTTTTGCTGGAGCCCCGCCTGTTGCCGCCGCTGCAGCCTCGCCGGCCACCCTTTTCTCCCCTTTGGTATTTTCGGAACTTTATAAAAAAAAATTTCTTCTTCTTTATTTTTGATTCAATGTTGCAAATTCATGTTTATAATTATGATTAATCATGTTTTTATGAAGTTATGATTTATTTTAAGCATGAATTTATTCGTTGTTCATGAAATTTTAAATTAGGGTTTATAAAATAATGAAATTCTTGATTTTATGGTTTTTAATGATTTAAACTTCAATATTATGATCATGAATTATGGTTGGGTGAATTTATGATGATTTTATGGAGTTTAGATCGATTTTTAAAAGCTTTAAACTAAATTATATTGCTGTCCAAATTTTGTAATCATGATGAATAAATAAAATTATGATGTATGAACATGTTTTGGTTTATGCCAAATTATTCTAAAGCATAATTTTGTTTCATAATGATGTTAGTGGATTGTAAAAGAGTTTTATGTTGAATTTATGATGTTTTTATGAGTTTTTAAAGGGTTTTAGATGAATAAATAAAACAGTAAATTTTTATTAACACTTATTTATGCCCAATAAAAATAGTAACATGTGATATAGTAAGTTATAATTAGTTTTAATGCATCTAAGTATTGTACATTGATCATATATAGGAAATGACTATAGTGTTTTATGATCAAAATATGATATCTAGAAAGGTTTAAGAGTGTTTTTAAGATGGTTTACAAAGCTTCCATTTTTGGAAAATTAACGAAAATCAAGTATTTTGCCATAGAAAAATTAAAATAAAGTATGGAATTGAATAGAGACCATATAGGGAATGTTTTGGACAAGTTTCCAATGTAGAACGTTAGTTTAGAGTTGTTGTAGAACTTAGTCAACAAGGTTTTAATTTAGTTTCGGTTTTCTCTATGTAGGAAATTTCGAACTAGTCGACTTTTAGATTTTGTGGCGGATCACCACTACAACACAAGGTACGTAAGTACTAAAGACAAACATAGAAACTAGAATCCATTCTTGATTGATCTTATATGTCTTGTTGTTGTGCTGATTTTAGTTTTGAGATTTTTTTTTTCGATGCAAAGCAAGAAGAAAAAAAAAACAAACAAAGGTTACAAAGTCTCAAGGAGTTCTATCCTCATAATACAGACTTTTCACTGAACTACTAGGAGTAAAGAGAAGGTGCCTGTCCAGAGCTACATTATGTTGTAAGCGTGCCTCCTTTGCCAAAATATCTGCAATCATGTTACAATTCCTTAGGGAGAACTCCACACGGTAGCTAGAATTCTTCTCTACGAGGTCCCTGCACAAAGTTATAATACCATGATTAGCATCCCTCGCCGCAGTAGTTTGAGAAAGAGCCTCCACCGCTTTCTTACAATCCGAATGAATAATGACATTATTAAATTGTAATTCTGACAACATGCTTAATCTTTCACAAATGGCTCTTAGTTCACAGTTGAGGGCCGAGGAGGCCAGGCAAGCCTTCCGGAAACCAAGGATCCAAGTACCCAAGCTATCCCGTGGCACCCCCCCCCCCCCAATTCCTGAATTTGTCACCGGGTCAACAAATGACGCATTTACATTCAGTTTAAGATATCCTGGGGTAGAGGGTAGCCATCTGGTATTAGAGCTAGAAGAGGAAGAGTGAGATGAAGAGGGGGCTGGACTATCTTGGCAAGCAAAATACTCCGAAGCTAAAGCTTTGGACTTGTCAACACAGGAGCCAGCTGAGGAGAAGAAGTTAGAATACACACCATTATTTCTTCTTAGCCATAATTGCCAAATGGTAAAGGTAAACAGAAAACTCCATGGAACATTAGAGTTATTTCCCAAGTAGTTGCTATTAGTTTGCAACCAAGAGATGAGGTCCGAATTAAAGAATTCCGCACTAAGACTATCACAAAGAAGTAACCACACTTCCCGGGCTTTCCAGCAAGAATGAAGGATATGCTCACTACTCTCAACCAAATTTGGACACCAAGGGCAAACTGGGGGGGGGGGNTGGGGGGGGGGGGGAGGGAGTAATACCTCTAGTGTAAAGGGTCCTGAAGTGAGGGAGTTAATCAAGAGCCACAAGCCATAAGAAGAATTGAATTTTTGCCAAGGTTTTGACTTTCCAAATCCATAATAGATCTAACCCAACTTCCTCCAGAGAGATGCTCTGAAAGGCAAGCTTTAAATTGAATTTGCCCTCTTTAGTGAACTTGGGGAAAAGGTAGTCATCAAAATCACCTCCCACACCAGCTCTATTAATGGCCAAGAGGATATCCGGAGGAAATTGGAAGGAGAGGCAGTTATTCCAAACCCCTTCCCTAAAACAACTACTAACCATGATGCCATCTTCCCCTCTTTGAAGAGGGCCACTAATCAAGCTCCTAATTGAGGTGTTAAAGGCCCATTTATCCCTCCAGAATTTAATTTTTGAGCCTCTCCCAACTCCCCAAACCATAGAATCTTTAAAGTCTTCCCAAACCTTCCCCATCCCCTTCCAAATATGAGACCCATTCGTGACTTTCCTAAGTTAGAGGTTCCTTTTTAAATAATTTTCCCTCAACATGGTGGAGGCTAGGTTGTTTGTGTTTTCCAATAAGGACCACCACCTCTTCAAAAAAAAATACTTTATTGAGTTTAATACAACACCTCACCCCCAACCCACTCAAGTCCTTAGGGGTACACACTCTATGCCACGCCACCAAGAGAAGTTTCTCCCTCTCATGTGTGTCCCCCATAGAAAATTGCACATGGTTCTATTCAGCTCTCTTGAATAGGAAACAGGAAGGAAGATGCCTTGCATATAATAAGACGGCTGGCATTTAGAGCAGATTTAACTAAACAGAGGCGCCCAGCCTTCGAGAGACAACTAGACTTCCAAGCCCCCAACTTCTTCTTCATCTTTTGGAGTATAAAACCCAATTTACTTCTCTTAGGCCTTCCATCCATCAATGGGAAGCCCAATTAAGGGCTCAAATCCTGTGTTTCCTTCATGCCCAAAGCCTCACATATGTCGTTTCTAAGTGGAGAAGGTGTATTGGCAGAAAACAAGACTCTACTTTTTGGTTCACTAAGTGTTTGACCCGAAATCTGGCAAAAGAACTTCATAACATTTTCATAGCAAGTGTAGTGTTCATGGAAGCCTCCCCAAACAAGAGAATGTCATCCGCAAAGAAAAGGTGCGAAAACTGTGTCTGCCGAGACCCAAGTGAAAACGGAACCCAATGCCCATGTTCTGTAGCCTGAAGGATAAGCCTAGATAGAATGTCCATACAAATTATGAAAATGTAAGGAAAAATGGGGTCCCCCTGCCTAATACCTCTAGAGGGAAAGAATTTTCTCGAGGGGGAGCCATTAACTAGAACCGAGGTAGACACCGAGGAAAGGCAATTCATGATCAACTCAACCGAGGGGCTGTCTAAACCAAAGCAAAACAGAGCATTTCTAATAAAACACCATTCCAACTTGTCGTAGGCCTTCTCCAAGTCAATTTTCACAGCAAACCACCCTCTTTTTCCCTTTCTCTTCTTGAAAGAATTTAGGATCTCAGTGGCCACCACAAAATTTGTGTCTGTTCCCCTCCCTGGAAGAAAGCTGCTTTGAAAGGGGGTTAATCTCTCTTGAAGGAAAGGACTCAATTTATTGGTAATAATCTTGGTGATGAGTTCGTAGCTCGTATTGCAAAGACTTATTGGCCTAAATTGGTTGATAGTTTCTAGGAGTTCACATTTAGGAAACAAAGCAATGAAGGATTCATTTAACTGGAGAGGGATTTTCTTAGTCCGAAAGACCTCCAGAATACAATCAGTCAAACTAGCCCCCACCTCCTTCCAAAATTTTTTAAAGAAGGGGTGAAACCCGTCTGGTCCGGGAGCTTTAAAGGAGACCATCTTGCGGATAACATCCCAAATCTCACTTTCATCAGGCATAGCTACTAAGTTTAGGCTTTCAGAGTTCAAGAAGAGATCAAAGGGGGGGGGGGTCTATCCCAATCCCATAAGGAAGAATCAAGGGAGGAAGTGAAGAGCTTGTCAAAGAAGGATTCAATGTGGCAAAGGATGTCCTTGGGCTCATATAAATCCGCACCAACCCCATTCCTCAAGTGTAGGATACGCCTATTTTGTCTTCTGATCATGGTGCACCTATGAAAAAAGGTAGTATTTCTGTCACCCTCAACTAGCCAGTCTACCTTGGACTTTAACTTCTAGAATAGTTCGTCTTGCAACAGGAGCTCATTTAATTCGTCTGTCAATAATTTGTCCAGTTTTACCGTATTTGAGCAGGGGTGATCACACAGGCTCTGTTGGACTCTTCTAATTTTGGCTAACAATCGGCTTTTTTCTTAACAATATTTCCAAAATACTCCTTATTCCACCTATCACAATCCATGGCTAGTTTACAGATTCTCTTCGGGAAAGAATCCAGCCCCCCTTCCCAACTTTGCCGGAGCATTGGGAGAAAATTCGGGTCCGAACACCACATAGGCTCAAACCAGAAGATTTTCGGCTGCTTCACCTTAGGGCAGGTCCCCAAGTCCAGTAGGAGCGGGGAATGGTCCGAAGACAAATGAGGTAGATGAGACATAGAGGTGCGGGGAAAGGAAGTGACAAACTCTGCAGAAGCTAGGCCTCTATCCAACCTTTCTAAAATCAAGCTATTTTGACTACTACAAAGCCAAGTGAAGCGGGGACCAACAAAACCCAAATCTACTAGGCCACTAGCAGCAATGACATCTAAGAAAAGATTGCATCTATGCTATTTGACAAGTCTACCCCCAAACTTTTCCTCTTGCGAGGTCAATTCATTGAAATCCCCCAGACAAACCCAAGGAATATCCATATAATCAGCTAGTTCTGTCAGTTCCTCCCACAACAGTTTTCTAATACGAAATTTAGCATTTGCATAAATAGCAGAAAGAAAATAAGGGGGAGAAGAGTTGTTGACCTTTAAACTGTCGTGGATGCTCTACCGAGTGACCCTTACAGGATCGAAATTGACAAAGTTCGAGTCCCAAAGGATCATTAACACCCTCGAGAGACCAACTGGATCTGCAAAAACCTTGCCATCAAAACGAAGTTTACTCATAATCTCTAGAGCATGTGATCTGTTCATCCTAGTTTCAGAGATAATTAACATATGAGGATTGTGTTGAATTAAAAGATGTTCAAGATTTGAGAGGAATTTTGGACGTGCTATTCCCCTCGCATTCTAATAAATGGTTCTCATATCAGCAGCAATCATACGGAACATGGTCCCTTGACCCTCGGTCCTTCTTCTTGCCTTTTTTGGTTGGCATAATTGAAAAGTTCGGCCTTCCATTGATAAACTTATTTGGTTGCCGAGTTCTTCAATTCCTCCTAAGAACCAATGTATTTTCACCCAAACTTCCTGTTCCGGACCCTTTGTTTTGAATTTTTTCACCTTGTTCGTCCAGCTCATCGCTATCACTATTGCTTCCAGAAATTGGAGAAAAAAGACGTCTATTTCCTTAGGGGTAGCACATCTATTGAGTTCTGAATGTTCAGTTGCTTCATTCTCCAATAGAGGTATAGCCTGAGTACTGTAGGGATACCAATTAGGTCAGAGAGACAGGGTAAATGAATGGGCAACGTATCTCCGTTGGGGGCTAGCATTCTTAAGTTTGTCCATTTCCTCGTGGCTCTCGACGGCAATTCGAACAGATTTCTCAGGAGGGGAGGGCTCGCAATTTCGATATCTTCCATTACTGGTGCATCTAGCAGGTAATATATCTTGTTAGGATTTGTCTCGGAGATGCCCAGTGGAAGAAAGGCGTATTTCGCATCCCAGGTATCCCAAGACGGGTGGTTTGAGAAGGGAGAGAGGGCCAAGTGAGTGTAGGTCCGTCTCATGAGTAGAGGTTTCAGGTTCTGGGGTTCCATTAGAAGTCTGCAGGACTGAGAAGGAGTTTTTGGAGAAGAAGGAGGAAAAAGGATTGTTTAGGCTAGAAGGGGGTTCAGAAATTAAAGTGGAGGGATTGAGAGAGGCCAGATCTGTGGAGTTATGAGGTGTGGGGTCAGGGGAGACATTTCGGGAATGAGGTGGGTTAGGTGGAACAAAGGAAAAAGGGGGGGATTGGTTAGAAGAAGTAAAATCCCGCTCATCACCGCTCACCAAACTTGTTTTTGTCTTTTAGGGACCTAAGTTTTCTGGTTTGGGCCTGGGTTGGGCTCGACCCGTTGTGGTGTAGAAACCACGTGACGGTTTCCCCTCTTGTGTTTTGCCAGTTCCCAACCACCTTCCGCCGGCAAACTCGACGGAATTACCGCTTCTTCTCTATTCTTTGCTTCACTATCTTCTTTCTGGCGTGAACATTTAGAACTCAGGTGTTCGCATCTCTTGCAAATTTTGCAGAATTTTGACACATCTTGAGCTATAATCTCCTGCCTATGTTTGCCAATCCACACAGCCTTTGGAAGGGTCAAGTTCAGGTCCACCTGGATCAGCAACCTAGCAAATTTAACTCTCTCCATTGACTTAGTTTTCATATCAATTCTGAGGAGCTTCCCCAATTTGTTACCCACTGCTGTTAGTATCCTCTCATTGTAAAGTTCCACCGGGAGTTCCGGGAGAGAGAACCAGATAGCAGCAGTGTCAACCGTCGCTTCCGGCGGCCTAAACCCTGGTTCCCATAGCTTAAGAAAGAGTGGAAAGCTAGCTACCAACCAAGGGCCATTTGAATAGATTTTCAGCATATCTTCCTCTGAGGCAAAGCGAATAATGAAGAAGCCTTTCCCAAACAAGAAGATCTCCCATTCACCCACCTCCTTTAAGGTCTTCATTAGGTTCTGCTTTAGGAAGCTAAAGTTCAGATTTTTACCCACAACCTTACCAATCAAGGAGTTCACCCACGGAGTATAGATTTTCTCGCAAAATGCTTGGTCCAAAGGGATAAACGGTTCCGGATCGTCTGAAGTCAGTAAAGGAGGTTCCGTCGCCGCTAGTGAGGGCCAGATTGATTTAAGGTTGTGTGGTTTAGGAGAGATTGTTTGAAGGAAGTGGTTTGGGGCTGAGAGGTTGGGAATGAGGTGCTAGATGGTGGCGGTGTTTGTAGGGGGGGATGGAAATGGTGACAGGTGTTGCAAGTAAATTAGGTCCTGATGGCAAGAAGGCTGTAGATCCCAAGGTCTCGTAGTTGAGGTCGGCTGGGTCCACCGCATCGTCTTCAGCAGCAATCTCCCACTCACTCTCTCTCTCTCTCTCTAGACATTATCCACTCACTCAACCTCCCATCTAGTGGCTTAGCCGGTTATCACGGTGACGGTAATGCTTTGTTTTTTCCTAGTTATTCAGAAGTTTTAATAATCATATTTCTTTAATATTTATAATATATTTTTCCGGAAAATCTAGAGAAAGAAGTTAGGAAATTCAAGGGTGTTATACCTGTGCCGCCTCACTGCCAGTCTTTTTTTTTTTTTTTGTGGTGATTTTCCGATGGAATAACCGTCGGTAAATCACTGTTGACTTTTTTCAGATATATTCCGTCACAAACCTTTCAATTTGCGACGGCTGATTTTCCAACAGACCATTTCCGACAGAATTAGCCTTTTTGCGACGAAAAATTTCCAGCACAAATCGACCATTTTCTTGTAGCGCCACCTACCCTTCGTTGGTCTTCAATCTAACCCTTGATACCAACAGCCCGTTCGACGAACGTTCGATCTGTTCATTTGTGAAGTCAGTGATTTTAGATTTGTGATTTGTAGTTTGTGATTATCAATTTGGTGGTTTTCGATCATTGCTCTAGAGGTTTTTTCTCATTAGTTTTGGAGTATTTTTGTTTTAAAGTAATCATTACTCTCATGGTTTCAGTGGCTTTGGCGGTTGGTTGTGGTGATTTTGGTGGTTCATCGTGGTGGATTCAGTGGTTGCTGGTTGTAAAGAGATAGTGGTGGTTTTGGTGGGTTTGGTAGTTGTTTATGGTGATTTAGATTCGTCATGGTGGATTATGTGGTTGCTGGTTGTGAAGAGGTAGTGGTTGTGTTTTCGATAATAATGAACGACTGGTTGTGGTTTCAGTGGCTTTGTGGTGTAGACGGTTTTTTTTTTAATAATTTTGATACTACTTAATTACCACTTAATTGTATCCTCTTTATTTTTTAATTACAATTAAGAAATTTTGTCTAGTGATGCGTGCAACTCAAATGTCGCAATTAAAGAGAGACAAAGGTAGTAATTACCAATTAGATATAAGTAGATAGGCGGAAATATTTTCAACAATAAAATGACATGTGGTAGGATGTGAATTAAAGGGCTCTACTTTAGTGTATATACATATAATTAGAACTAGCAGCTATTTCACTGACCTACACGCAATTTTTTAATTTTTATTTATTTATTATTACTATTTTTATTATGGTTGTTAGAGAGCCACAAACCCACAAAGGTTGGAATGAAAATCAATCTCAAAATCTCACGAAATCAGGAGATAAATTGTAACCAACTAAGCTATCCATCACTCTCACCTTCACACAAAATTGATTGATGTTATCCTAATCCATGGCAATCTAAAATCCAAACTTCAATCGAACCTAAGACCGTCTAATTTGAAATTAATTAACACTTCAAACAAATTATATCCACATCTTTTTTCTGCTTAAATATTGGATCACTTACACAGTTTCTTAAATTCTATATAATCTAAACCATAACCTAAGTTGAACCATGTAGATGCTCGATTAAGAACAATTTGTTACAATTTTTTTCCTTATGTTAATAATTTTGGAGCCCAAGTGAAAAGTTAAAACAAAAAAGTTTAAAATTCCATCCACTTTAATTAGAAATTGTATTATTAGATATTCTACTAATCCACTGCTACACTCCAAATATATGCTCCAAATAAAACCAAAAAAACAAAAAAGCTAGAAAAATAAAAAAAGAATTTAAATCAAGGGGAGGGGAGGGGGTGACCACCCAAGAAAACTACTAGAGTACCAGTGAAAAAATGACATGTGCCTTTTTATAAAATTCAGAAGAGAAAGAGTAGTTTTTACTGAAAGACAAGTGAGACAAATAGGGAGGTTGCATAAGCAAATATGCAAGAAGCAAACAAATGAATAATGTACAAACAAATAGGAAGAAATTATATTATTTTAGTGGGAATGAAAAAAAGAGGTAAGAATGTTGATCCAATCTTATATATAGACAAATTATATTATTTGTATCAACAAAATCACCCACATCACCATTTTATTCACCTCATCACCTCCCTCAACTCTCATACGTGATGATGATGATGATGTCTAATCCCATTTCTCTCTTTCAACCAAACCCCACTTCACAACAACAACAACCATTTACTGCTCATCATTTCTCCTACGGAATACTCAATTACTCTATACATATACATGTAGATTTTAATTCGATTCCATTCATTTGCGTGGTTGACATTCTGATTTATATCTTTTTTTATAATGCGCTTATTCATTTAACTAATTTTGACCATCAAAACTTATAAAAACCATAACAAATTCTGTATTAGTATTCATTTGATAAACCGAACTTAAATCTATAAACAATTAGTTGCAACAAAATATCATTTTAATACTCACAAATACTACTACCATTTTATTACAATTAATTGTTACGGAGAGAGTAATATATATTTGTCCAAAATAAGTTGAATAGAACATATCTATGCAACATAATAAATTCAGACGCACCATCCATCTAAGAAAATGAAATGATAATATACATGGCATATATATAAATAGTTTCTATTTTAGGAGTTTATGTGAGGAATTTCTCTCCACGAAAAAGATCCGCTCCCTATTTTCACTTCTCTTAACAAACTCGCTCTCATACTAGTACTTTTCTCCTCCTGAGCAAGTATAACATGAACTACATACAAAATATCATCATTCTTCTTTGTCTCAATTCCATTTCTATTACTATTTCATTCTGCATGCAATAATAATATTATTATTTCAAAAAAAAAAAAAAAAAAAGAGAAACCCAAACCAATATTTATATATATATATGATATGATCAATTTAATTAATCTATCTCTTATAAGAGAATTAATCATCCAAGATCATTACATTACTAATAAGTAATTAACAAAATAACCACACCCATGCAAACTCAAAATAAAACCCCAATAAAAATATAAAAATAAAAAACATAAAAGGCAAACACCCATGCATGGTCATCTTTGCTAGTTTAAAATATGTCAAAGTGACCCTTTAGTTTGTTAATAACAATCATAAATATATATATTTTTTTTCATTTTGTTTTCTCATTAAAACATAATTAATTTTAAGTTATTATTAATTAAGAAATGGTAATATTGTTTGTAGTCCTTTGCCTTTTAGGATTACCGGAATTAGACTCATCTCCACCACCGGATTTGTCCATCACTGCCTTCAACGCCTCTTGTATCGAGCTTATCGAGCATTGTCCACCCTCAGATTCCTCGTTATCATGATCATCATCCTGATTGTCATCATGATCCTCATCTCTAGTATTAGGGTCATGTGTAACAAAGAGTACATTTTTAACCCTTCCACCTAGTGTAGTAATCTCAGCTTTCAAAGTCCTTAGTCTAAGAGCTTTTAAAGCCTTGATTAAATCCGGTAATAGATCAGTACGATCATCACAACATATGGATGCTTTGATCACAAACCTCCCATCTTGATCATCAGCCGCCGCATCCACCGTCAGCTCGTCACTCTCGGTTGGAACGACGCTTGTTTCGGCTATAATCGACGTTTGCCTCCGTAACTCCTTCACATGTTGGATCACTTCCGCCAGTAATGATGCTTTGTCTGTCTAATATAAAACCTCACAATGAAAGTCGTAATTAAAAAAAAAAAAAAAAAAAAATTCGAATATAATGCGGTCAATTATACACTTATGTTAGCTATATACTACCCGTGTCACAAATAACCAAAGTTAAGATTTTTGATTTGAAACATGGTTTATTATGTCTGTTGTTGAGAATGTTGCAAATGATATAAAGTTTGACTGATGAAGAGAAATATACCGGCAAGAATTTTCCATGTAAGCTTTTATATCTGTTATTTGGTTCCTCTTTATTCTATCAACAATGCGACATTAACGCTAAATATTCTTCACAACTTTTTTATTTTTTTTAATTTTCTCGGTTTTATAACACTAGTATAACAAAGACCACCTTTAAAACCCAAAAAATAAAAGATTGAAACACACAAAAAGAAAACAAAGGTTATTACATCCACTAAAAGTTTGGAAGTTGGAACATCATTCATATAAGTACAAATTTTATGAATATTTTTTGATCATATAATTCCAAATTTTTTTTTTAACTAATTCTTCTTTGTGAAATCTATATAACATAATCTTTAAACAACTAACGCCAAAATTTTCATGTTATATATTATTATTATTATTATTATTATTATTATTATTATTATTATTATTATTATTATTATTATTATTATTATTATTATTATTATTATTATATCAAATCTCTTGCTAGGCGTGCTTGTTATAATATTCAAATAATAATCATTATTCACCAAAAAAAAAAAAAAAACAAAAAAAAAAAAAAAACCATTATAGATTTGTATCATTGTATGTAATGGAAAATCATTATAGGTTGAAAATCCACCAAATTTAATCATATTTTCCACATCATAACATTAAAACCCTATTATTACTTGATATTTATTCATTAATTAATCAAGATTATATAAAGGATTTTTTGTTGATGATGAAATATAATAGTATAAGATAGATGACTTACTTTAGTAGTGCTAGGCAACAAGCTTCTAAGCTTAGCAAGATGATTGTTAATACGTTCACGACGACGTCGTTCTGCTTCACTATGACTCTTAGAAGCAGCAAGAGCTTTAGCATCCATGATCTCTTGAGCAGTCATTTTGTTGAGTTCAGCTTGGAGCCCAAAGGGGGCTGAACCAGGCTGAACCATTGGACCGAGAGCGTCCGAAAGAAGACGAAGATGGTCAGATGAGGAGCCCTCATATGCAAATTGAAGTGAGTTGGATGGTCTTCTTGTAAATAAACCTCCATAGGAGGATGAAGAAGGGAAAAAAAAGGGATCATGATGATGTGTATTAGTGGGACCAAAGGAATGAACTTGAGAAAGATCCCATGGTATCATACCACTTTGTTGGTGATGTTGTTGTTGTTGTGGTAAATATTGGTGTTGTGGAGTAAGATCTGGAAATACCAATCCTGCCCTTCCGCCACCGCCGAAATTACCACCAAAGGGATCAGTGTGAGTTGTAGCTTGATATTGTTGCATTTCTAACAAGTTGTTGTTGTTGTTGTTGTTTTGGATTATGAGGTTTTCTTGTTGTTGTGGTTGATGAAAAGAAAGATTAGTAGAAGTAGTATTATTTCTAAGATGCTCACTAATATAATCTTCACTACTACTATTCATCTACTAGGTAAACTAAACTAAGAAGCAAAAATTAAGGGCATAAATATAAATATATATGTTGATGATCATTTGAAAGAGAATAGTAATATGAAAGTTGAAGCATATGTTATAATTTTATATATAGTATTAATAATTTGAGGGAATTACGAAGAAGAAGAAGAATATAGAAAAAGAGAAATGGCTTTTATATTTGTAAATGTTTATAGGGTAAAAGAGGAAAAGATGAAGGAAGAAGAAAAGGGAGAGAAAAGGAGACACATCTTACTTGATGAGTGTTTGGTATTGTCTCTTTTTGGAGAAAGGATGTCTTGTTTATATATGTATCAACTTTTTTCTCTCTTTTTTCTATACTCTAATCTTATACTTAGTGCGTTTTTTTTTNTTTGTTTTTTTTTTTTTTTTTTTTTTTTTTTGGAAGCACTAAATTGTCTTACTACTTAACTTCTCTCTCTCTCTCTTCATTCTCATGGGTTGGAACTTGGAAGGTTATAGTTGATATGGGAAGTAGTGATGTTGTGATGACTTAAACAAGAATTTTTAAAAATTATTAAAAAAAATCCTACCTTTTTTGTTGTGTTTTGTTGGATATACTCTCTACAATTCTACATTGATTATGTAATTGTAATTAATCTAATACTAGTGTAATATATTAATTAATGATATTTGATGTGGTATTTATTATTGAAAAGTACTTCATTAGTTACTATGGAGCGGAGTAGAAAATTATTATGCACTCCAGAATAGTTTACTTTATTTTATGGCTTTATTACGAGTAATTACTTTTGATCAAAATAGATCATTAAAAATTTGATGAGATCAGCAAAAATTAGGTAAGCTAAACATAGCCTAACTCCTTTCTAAAATATTTTATAGTTGTATCGTTAGATAATACAGGTGGTGTTAGAGATGTTAAGAGTGCTAATATACATGAAAGATAGATTTATTTAGGTCTAAAAGTGAGGAATTTGGGTAGCCCCCTGTCTAAAACTATATTGTCGGTCTGAAGCACTTATAGTGTTCATCTTTCCTTTCTTCTTACGGCATATTTTTGTCTCTCTTTTTTCTAATCCTTGAGTTGCTATCAAACAGTGGGGAAATTCTTTTTACTCGATTATATTCAAAAGAATATGCAGTTTGTATTCTAGTGATTGGTTATACATGTAATGCATTATTAGATTTGAGTATAAAACTATTGAGTTTTTAACAATAAGGATCATTTACACGGATCTGTAGGACAATGAGCCTTATAGATATATAGAATGTAAAATTAACTCTTAAGTTTCAGGGGTATGTTTAAGGTATGGTTAACTTGATCGTTTAATATAGTATCAAAGTTAGCATGAAAAAAAGGTTATGAGTTCGAATCTTATTTAATTAAATATTGCCCTTAATATATATAGTAAAGATTGAAACCAACTTCTCACTTAAAAACATGCTTAGCATTGTTTCATTTTAAGGCTCAATTCATATGCCACTAGCTCTCTATGCATCTATCCATGAAATAATATACGTGTAATTGTACGTGATGAGAAATGAACATATTTTAAAAGGGTAATATATATGGTTTAAAAGTAAGAAATAATATACGTGTAATTGTACGTGATGAGAAATGGGCATATTTTAAAAGGGTAATATATATGGTTTAAAGTTCAAATATACTCTTAAGACTTTTACTTCACCATATTCACATTGAATACTCAATGAATTGAAGATGCCATAAGCAACATTGAATTCTTGTGAATCAAGTTCAAACTCTAATTTATGTTATACTCCATCCGTTTCAATTTATTCTTCACGTTTTGACATTAGGAACTATTCATAAATCATGTTTTGATCGTTGTTTGTACTTTATATGTAAGTAATTAAAAACATATTCATACTGGGTCTTGTTTAACTTGACTTGATTTTTATAATTTGTACAACTACAAAATTAGAGATATATGCGTTACAAAATTTGCATTAGCAAACGTGTATAAATAAAACGTAAAGAATAAAATGAAACGGATGGAATAGATTATTATACATACGAAAATTCATTATATACATACAAAGAGACTAGTACACAAATGTCATGACAAAGTAGCTCTTTTTGTTTATTTTTCTCATATAATTCACACACCTTTTGCAATAAAAATACCACTATATTTATTTCAATTGATAAAAATTGGAAAGTCACAAATATAAAGCAATATTAATATGTTAAAAAAAAAAAAAAAAAAAAAAAAAAAGCATATTGTTAGATCCAAACTTTATCATTCAAACTTATCAATGTGATTATGTGATTCTTCATCCCGACATTCTAAATAGAGACAAGCACTTTTTCAAGTATAACATAAAGTCATACAGAGTATATAACATATATCAACCACTAGCTAGGTGTGTAGGTCATGTTTATCGAATTTTTTGTGCATTGGTTGACTCCTCCAAAGTTATAGTATTGAAGAATCTGTTAGACTCTTAGGGCACAAAAAAAAAAAAAAGAAAAAAAAAAAAAAGAAAGAAAGAAAGAAAAACATTAAATTAAACTTACAAAAATGGCTTTGTTTTGTTGAGATACTCTTTCTAACAAATACGTGATATTGTAGTAATTATATCACCAAATTAGTCTCTATGTAAGTAATGTCACACAACATAGTGGACAATGATATTTTGCATGAAATACCTTTTTTAATTCAAGTTTAAAATCTTGATGAAAATGAGAATGTATGCAACGACAACAAAACCGTAAGTAATTAAGCATTTTAATCATTCTTATAAATTTGTCACTCATTCTTCTCAAAATCTCCCTTATCCATTGGTGGCTATTGTTTAATTCATTTTTTTTTCTCAAACTTGTAAATTTGCGGTCTCTCCATTTGATGGTTTCATCAATATACAAAATATTATGTCGGAACATTTGATGGTTTCATCAGTATATTAAAGCGCTATTCTTTTGATTGATCTTATTTTAAAATCTAGTAAAGTTCATTCAATATAATCCATACATTCTCAAACAAACTGAATCTATATATCATATTCATTTTATTACAGCCCGATTCAATTCATTTTAGCTCAAACGAAAATAGTCCTAACCAGCCTCGGTAGAATATAGAAATGAAAGGAGTGAAGGAAGAATGTATGAGAAGACAATAAGAGAAAGGAAGAAATATGGACCGACCAAAAGACCTAAAAAGGCAAAAGGCAAACAAAAAAAAAATAATGAACGAAGAGAGGAGAAGAGAAGCCTGCTAAACTAATAAAGTAAAGGGGGGGCCAAGCCATGCCCATGGGGGCTCAGCTTCCCTCATGATAAAAGTTACGACTAATAATACTATTTTATTTTATTTTATTTTAATATATTATTGTAAATAAAATACTATTATTGTAATAGCTTGTAATTTACTTCTAGTAGTACTAATTACTAAAACTTACATGCAATGAAAAAAGTTTATAATAAAGGAAGAAGAGTGAAAGTGAATAGGAGTATATACATTATTATGGTGATGGAGTAGTAGTAGTACGAGTAGCTTAAATATGATCTTTTTTTTTTAATAAAGTTAAGTTTTTAATTATTATGTAAAAATGAAAACGTAGGCTATATATTCCACACTAATGCCATTCTTTCTGCCTCCCCAATACCCTCTTCGTAATCATTGTGTCTTGGAACACACTCTTCTTCTTGTTTTTTCTCTTTTTTTTTTTATTTTTTTTTTATTATTTTGTTGAAAATTACTTGTATATTATTTCTCGATTTCAGTACGTACTATACACACTACTTATCCTACAATCGAGTAACTAACTATATATTCTTACATGATTACATCCTTACCCTTTGCTTAAGGGACTTTTGCTATTCCATGTTGTGAGAGTCACGTAGCTAGGTGGGGGTGTAAGTGGTATGGTGGTAGCGAAGTGGAGGATGATGGCGGAGGAGGGGTGGTCGCCTAGTCAATGGTATCGTAAAGGTGATTGTTACCTTTGGGGTAGCGTAAAACTAGTTGTGTTTAAAACGACATTATTAAGTTTAATCAAATAATTAAAATAGGTTTTTTTTAACATTATTTTATTTAGAAAAAGTCATATAATATTTCATATCATAAATAAAGTGAATATTGAATCTCAAGTCATATGATGTTTAGATCAAGCCTTATCTTAAGATTTCTTATGAAAGGTAAAAAAAACTCTTAAGGCCTGCTTACTTCAGTTGAAAACAGCTGAACTGAACTGAGCTGAACTGAACCGAATTGAAAGTTTTTATGAAGGATTAATGAATAGCAAAATAAGAGAAGAGTTGAACTGAACTGAACGGATTTTAAGCTGAAGTAAACAGGCCCTTAGAGCTTTATAAATTATTTTCACAAATAGGAGCACACCATTTGCTAAAACTAAACATATTAGACCTTATTGATCGACATTTAAGCTAACTGATAATAATTTAAATTGAGTTAGCCAGTTTAATTTGTTGGAATATGCAGTGAACTTAACAAAACACTTATCTTAACTTATCTGAACTCATTGGTACTTACTGGAACTTATTGGTACTTATTGATACTTATTCGTATTTATTGATATTTATAGTACTTATATGAAGTTATTGATATTTTTTTTTAGAAGGGAAAGAGAATCATCATTAATTGAAAGCCATATGACATCTACGATAAGCATTATAGAAAATTAAAATATAATCTAATACAATCAAGTAAAATTCTTCTATAAAGAAACTATGATAGTGAGACACCAGATCTGAAGTTGAAGCGCAATCCCCGATTAATCACTGAATCATGCAGCTTTTTATGAGGGAGTCTATCTTCCTGGCATAGTTTTGTGAAGAAATATTTTACTTGACCATGTAGATCGCGCTCTCAATTCCACCGCCAATTGCAAAATTGTACTACCAACAACCCATGATTCTATTTTTTCAAACAAATCCCTAAAAATAAATCATAATCTTCCACAAGGGAAGAGGAGAAAAACAAACTCCAAACTCCCACAAAAGGAGAGAACAAACCCATAAATTGGGAAGAAATCTCTCCTAAAGAGAGAGCAAGGAGGATTATTCATTACTTAAAAAACAAAAAATTGAAATAAAGAAAGAATTGGGAATTACCATCATCATATTTGATGATGGTAGCCTCTTGCTGCCGTTAACAAGTTTTAGGTTTTTTTGAGAGGGGAGGGAGAAGGGAGAAGCGCGAAGTTACTTTAAGACTTCGTAATTATATCTACAAACTTATTGATACTTATTTACTTAAATTTATTGGTACTTTTCTGAATTTATTGGTAATTATTGATACTTATCTGAACTTATCTTATTCAATAAGTACTGGAAATAAGTTGAAGAGAGCAGGGCCATTGGGCCCATAAAGGCTATGAAACACGGGTACCGGCCCTTTGGGAACATGGTGAATCCGTACTGGGGTCGTTTGGGGGACCGGGACGGTGTGGGGACGCCTGAAAAACATCCCGGGGTCGCCATCAATCGGGCGGGGATGGGTGTACTACTTTGGGGACGTTTCAGGGTCAGCATAGATACAAAATAGAAGTCCCCAGCCTTTTTAAGACAAAAGTCCAAATGCAAGTAAGAGCCCAGAGCCTAGCATTATTAAAATACCATTCAAAAACAAAGTCTAGTGTTTATTATTTGACAAACTATTTCACTGACCTTCTTACTCAGTTACTCCTCTAGTTCTCTTCAATTCTTCATCTCTTTCATTACTTTTACTTCACTGACTTTTTTACTCCTCTAGTCTCTTTCAATCCTCTATAATTGTTCACACAACATTTATCTCTTTTAGTTTGACTTCTTCCCTCAACATTCATTATTTTCTTTTCTCTTCACTCGACATTCATCAAATCGTCAAATAAAAAGTCTTAGGTGACGGTGAGTTGGACTGAATTTCAGGTGAGGTTTGAACGGACGACGACGAGTTTGAGGGAGACCACGAAGACCACGAATTGATTAATGATAATTTTGTACTTTAAGGTTTTAGGAATTAACTATTATGTTATTGTTACATTAAAACATTAAAGACTATTGTATTTTAAATTTTTTTTGTGATTTTTTAATTGTCGATTCCTTACCGTCCCCGTTTATAGAAATTTTGATTTTGCCGTTTTTCATACGTGGACCCGTCCCCGTCCCCGTTTTTGACCCCGTGCAATCTAGCATAAAGGTACCAAACAACACATTCAAGAAACAATTTCTACAACTCTTAGCTTATCGTGCCTAAAAATCACTAATTTCCTTAGATGTTGTACGTGAAAGATCCGGCGTGTGAATAGGTTGTAAATTTTTCTTCACACTACTTTGACATCTTGGATGGACAATGTTCTTGACTTGAGGATGTTCTTCCTTTCTTCCATGGCTTTAACTTTGAACTTGCAGTGACATATATGGTTAAAGGAATTGGAAGTGGAGATGCTACGATCCTCAATGTTGTATTGTTGTTCCTTCTGCCATTTTTCATCATGTCCCTCTCCTTTTGAATTCGATCTCCTAGCCATAACCTCGAAAATTACACTTTTGCTTGAGCTTGATTGGAAGCCAATTTTTCTCGCTCATAGTGGATGTGTGGCAAGTAGTCATGTACATACCCTGGGAATCCAATTGATGGGATGCTATCAACTTCCTTAGGCTGGTATAGAGACTTCATTTTTCTATGTTCCTTCGCATTGGTTTAGTGAATTTTTTTTTAGATCTAATGCTCATAATATATAACCCTTGATCTTGAGTTATAGTAGTGAAAAGTTTTCCCTTTAAGTTAACTATGAATACGACGAAGCCATGATTGAGTGGAAGAAGGGACTTGAACCTTAATGCATCCCTTTTTTAGATGTAAATAAAGACCCTTGATGTCTTTGGTTATGGAACCTATTATTGGATTCCATTGGGGTGTGATTTTTATTAGGGGTGTGCAAAACCGGATGTCAATATTTTTTTTTACCCATTAATTCGGATATTCGCATTTTTAGAACCAAAAAATTTGGTTCCGTTTCCATTCCGGAAATTCAGATATCAAAACCAGATCGAAAATCCGGATATCCGGTTCTGTATTATATACCAAAATTTTCTCCAAAATTTAACATTTATACCCTTAAAAAACCAGAAATTTGAAAATTTTAGGAAAAAGTCGGAAAACCGGAATCTGGATTTTGTTTTCCTTAAAAATCCGGAATCCGAATTTATAAATATCCATTCAGTATCCGGTCCGCTTTCCCGGTTTTAAAATCTGGGTATCCGGGCTGGTTTTCGAATATCAAAAAACCGAATCGGGTATCCGGATTTTCGGAACGGAAAATCGGAAAGCTGAACCGAAAATTCAGAAACGGAATTTTTTGCACACCCCTAGTTTTTACCACACTTTCCACTATAGGCTGCATCTAGAAGCTTTGGCTTCTCAACTTCCTTCCTTCCTTCAATTTCCTTTGGCTTCTCAACATCCTTTGACTTCACATCTTCTAACATCTAATGTGATTCCTTCATTAGTTTCCCTTCTTCCACACTAGCAAGCTCTTCTTCCACACTAGCAAGCTCTTCTTCCACCTTAGCAACCTCAGGCCTTTTCATATTAGGGTTTATGAGATTCCATATAAACTCTAGATATATTATGTGAACTAGACTGATTTTGTATTTTGAAAGCACATTTCTAATATAATATAACGTACATCCCATATGCCGGTGGAAGTAGCCTACACAAAGTGACCTATAATGTTAAATATGAATTACTAATCGTTACTCTAATTCTTTCTTGCATTAGTTATGGCACGGTCCATTATGGATAGGATTGGATTTGAGATAAAAATGGATAGTTTTGAATCAAATCCATTTGGTTTTTGATGAACTTTATACCATGTTAATGGATTAATGTCAGATCACTACTACAGATTAAAATTCATAACAACATTGCCGAATTTGGCTACCTTGCATATTGCTCCTACGTAATAGATTAACTATAAAGGGTTCACATAAGATTTGTTAAGCTCACAATTGTCAATTTGTCACAAACAGGATTTGAACCACAAATTCAAAAAGAGAGTTCAAATCATGAGTATATAGGTCGAAAGAACCAAATCATTGTTAGGTGTTTAAGCCTACCCTTTAAGTTGCCTTGAGCTTTGACTTTGTCGTCTTTATGCATACCATAATACTGCATGCCGCTATATTGGGTTTAGGCCTTTTGCTATGTTAGTTACTTTATATTAAGTATTGCAATATGGATATCTTATTAAAAAATAAACAAATCAATACAAGAATTAACGTGCATTAGTATCAACTTTCACCGGTTTTGTACTTGTGTATAATAACCAGTCACCACAATCGCCGGTTTAGTAGTTTTTCGTGTCAAGTAACTTAATTGGAAGTTGGAACAATCTATTTCCAAGATTGTTTGTTTCTACATTATGTTTTATATATTATTTAAATATTTATAACAATTTTTTGCAAGAGTGTTGTTTCTATATATATATATAGAAACTATATTAGAAGATGAATTCAATCCAAATCCTATATATGTTATTTTGTGAATTGTAATCTATACTTCTATTATTTTGGAGCATATTAATTTTTTTTTTAATGGAATGTTTCCTAAATTTATATTGTTTTATGAATATTCGTATTTCTTAAAATCATATATTTTCTATGATGATTGGTTGAGATATACTTGAGGGATGCTAGGGATTCCATGTGTATAAAAGGACCATTAATATATTTGGTTGATTATTAGATCATACCTTAAGCTGATTGACAAAAGCATAGGAAGTGGTGGAAATTATAGTCAAGTGGTTGAAAGTCTATATCTAATTTGACCGAATGAACCACGCAAATCCCTATGGTTTTTGTTTATTTTCGTTATTATTTTCCTCATTACTTCATTAATTTGTTCCGCATTAATTAAATACAATTACACCCTAATTCACAAAAATGCCTAATTTGGTTTTACTTGAATATTTAAGCCCTTATTTGGTTGACATCCAATAGCATAGGAAATACACTTGCCTATGAAGTTAATTGAAATTGTGTTGTTTGGTTGACAAAAGCATAGGAATTTAAATTTCTTAGGAAGTTCTATTTCCTACCAAGTGGTGGAAATAACTTACCAAGCCCCCCTTTCGTAAGTTGAAATTCCCATGGGAAATGTTAATTCCCATCAATTAACCAAACAAAATTTCTCATTTCCTAGAAAATTAGCAAGGTAAAAATTTTCCCATGAAATAAAATTTTCCATGTGAACCAAACAACACCTTAGACTTACAGTACACATATTTAATCTATTTGAATTGTTTTAAATTCTCGAATTTCTACTCTTTGATACAAAATTTAATCTTCCATACCTTTACCTTCCAAAGTTTAATTCTTTCCACCCATGTATCTCGTATCCGCGTGTTTTCGCACCCAAACTCGTTCCCATACCTGTTTCCATGCAAATTAGAAGAGTAGTCCTGTATGCTAATAAGTTAGTCATTCTTTACGAGTCTATTCTCTTTAACTTATTTTTACTTATTTGAATTTTTCTTAATTTATCTGAACTTATCAAATCTTATTTATTTATACTTATTGATACTAATCTGAACTTATTGATACTTATTAGAATTTATCTTAACTTATTGTTACTTATTAATACTTATTGGTATTTATTTGTACTGATTGATACTTATTGATAATTATATGTCCTTATTGATATTGATACTTATTGGTACTCATTCAAATTTATTATAGTAATTATTCAAACTTATTACTCCGTAGTACTTATCTAAACTTATACTCCCTCCATTTTTTTAATTGCAATAATTCAGTTTTCACACTTGCCGAGATATATTTCTAACAATTTATAACTCTAATTACGTATTTGTATAAATTATAAAAACTATACATTAATAAAGTGCACACTAAGTCGAATCAAACAAGATCCATGTTGACTATATTATTCTTTATACATTGATCATAAAATTAAATCAAATTTTAAAAGATAAATAGTGCAACTTTTGAAATATTGCAACAAAAAAAACAAAGGTAGTATTAACTTTATATGAACTTATCTGAAGTTATTGATACTTATCTTAACTTAACTTATTCAATAACTATTGAAATTAAGTTGTTGAGAGCATAGCCACTGTAACTCTTTAATGTGGACATCATATATAGATTTATTCTCTTAACAAAGTCGAAGCATAACAAACTTAAAAATACTAGAGTACAACTTGAGTAATAAAGGTGAGTAAAGAGAATTCATAATAATTACGCCCTACAATACTACCTTCATTACATATTATTTGCAACAATTTAATATAAAATAGATAAGAAAAATATCTAATCGTTATAAATAATGTATAACCGAGGTACTAAATAAGTAATTCCCAACATGTACATTTGTCTTACATATTCTATGCACCTCAAACAGTTAAAAACTATCATCATTGTGGATAAAAAAGAATGTCCATGCACCGATGCACGTTGGTTCCTAAAAACTAGAAAAGAAAACGACTCTAATTTTAATTTGAACTCCCAAGGTAAAAAAAAAAAAAAAAAAGTTAAGTAGGAATGATGATTATATGTAGCAACTTTTACCAGCCAAACTGTGGGTATGTTTATGTAAGGACTAATCACCCAGAGATTGCTGGGACTTTTGTAACTCAAACTCGTAAACTGTAAAAATAATATGCACTCTTTCATTTTAATTTTAATTTTTATCTTTTTTTTTGTTCACTTTTTAATTTGTACTATCATCAATTACTGTATGATATTCTTGTGTATGGAATTTACGTACGTTTTTTTTTACCGTAAAACATAACACAGGAATTGCTTTGCTTAAACTAATATAGGAATAACTCAATTTCGGACCAAACCAACCAACATTTATGTCAGTGTAACAAGCTGCCTAGCTTCATTCCATGGGTTACCGTGCATAAGTGCATTTTAACCAACCCAAGTTACATGAAATAATATAGGTAATCACTCCTAATTTTTTGCTTCATCTTCCCTGCCTTTTATTTTACAACAATGCTTATAATAGCAGTCCAAGGTTTGTTGCAATTACATACAACTTCCCTCAGTCAAAATATAACACCACATTAAGCTTTTAGTTGTATTGGTTTTCTAATATGGTATTAGCGTTAGTGTGACATAAAGATTATGAGATCGAATCTCATCCACCTCTCTTTTGCTAGTGGAATATTAATTAGCTCTGAGTATCGGATGATCCATGATGCATCCATATTTCAAGTCCCAACGAGATCTCATGTGAGGAGACGTACGTGATAGAATATAAAACCTTTTTCCGAGCCTCAACCATCAGCTTAAACTTTTTGGTCGAATTGTTCTTCGAATATTAAATCCGCGATTTGTCGGTCAACTTGATTATTATGGTTTTCTCATATGTACATACTACATTTGTAAATGAGAATAAGGGATGAATCCAAATAAAAAAAAAAGTACTCTGCATTAGTAAATAATTACTTCGTATTAAAAAGTAAGTTTTCTAATACTCCCTCCGGTTTTTTTTACTTGCTACATTTCCCTTAAATAGAAGTTTCTATTTACTTACTACATTACTACTTTGGATATGTGGGTCCTACATGAGAATTGTTATTTTATCACCTTTTTGTACCTTTTTTTTTACTTTTAATCCTACTTACTTCACTAAAATCTCTCAACTATCTATTTTTATATTATTTAAACATGTGGTCCTACAATGAAAATGACATACCTAAAAATTTGGTCAAACTTGCTATGTAGCAAGTAAAAAACAAGGAGGTAGTATAATTTTGGTTTTTTAATTTTGATATTTCTTCCTAATTCCATTCAATTTTTTTTTTCTTAACGCAATAATTAATCTTGGGTTACTAGCAAGAGAATTTTGTGTTGTATAATATTCACCTCCGTTTTTATGGTACAAAACTTTGAGGGAGGCTAATGGTTAAGGAAGACCTAAACAAAGGAGGCTAAGCCACGGCAAATAGAAAGTTCATAAGGGGAAACAAAAGATTTTGCAGGTTCATCAAGCATCTATCAATCATCGATTCATCATCATCATGGTCACAAATTAATTAAGCTCTTTGCACCCAAAAAAAAAATGATAATAAATAAACGGAAAAATTGATTTTATTAATCTCACCTTTCACACATTTGAAAATAAAAGTCCAACTATTTGGTCATCTCACAACGGTCCCACCATTACTTGTATTTTTCTTTTATTGGTCCTTTTTACCGGTGACCTGAACTTCAGGTCACCTTACCTCAATTTTTTGTTTTTATTTGTTTTTTTAATTAATAATACTGATTAAATAAAAATAATTAATTTACAATTTTTATCAATTTCAATATTTCAATTATAAATTACAATTTTTTTAATCTTCTTTCTTTTTTCCCTCCATTGTAGATGTCTCATATTACAGCTACCCCACCACTATAACTGCCACCACAACCACCTACACTACATCCCAACTTCCACCATACCACCGACACCACTCACTAGAATCACAACCCTACTGACAGTATTCGAACCCCACCTAAAAACCACCCACCACCTAAAATTTTGAGCTCCACCAAAAATAATGAGTGGCAACGACCCACTAACCTCTGACACCACTACTACTACAAAGTACAAACTTACAACCTCCAATTAGAACACCTAATTCAAACACCAACTGAACCTCAAATGAACACAAAAATCCAAAAAACTTATGAAAATTCCAAATTCGAACAAAAAGATCCAAACTCAAAAAACCTCAGGCTCTAAATTGAAAGCCACTTCAAGAAAATGAGCCCCAAAAACCTATATTTTCATCACAAAAACCCCTAAAATTGAACAAATTCGAAGCCCCAACTCCCCACAATCGAGTAACAAAAAAAAAAAAA
>PYUH01000543.1:870294-888212 GCA_016808085.1 Suaeda aralocaspica
TTTTGGGGGGGGGGGGGGGGGGGGGTGGTGGTGGTTAGTGAAATTATTTGGGTTGGTGGTTGGTGAATTTTAGGGTGATGAACTGATGGTGAATTGGAGAAAAAGGGAATTGATAATAATAATGGAAAAAAGGAAGTCAGATTTTGGAGAAGGGATTTTATCTCTTTTTAATAAAAAAACACTCCACCAGTTAGATAATGCCACATGTATAGATAATCTGCTAATTAAGTTGTTAACCGGTTAAGGACCATTAGATGAAAATAAGGTATAAAGGTGGGACTATTGTGAGATAAACAAAAGGTGGAACTGTTATTTTCAAATGTGTGAAAGGTGGGATTATTAAAATCAATTTTTCCTAAACAAACCTATAATCTATCATTTATAACTATATACTAAAACAAGCCGCTACTTACATCATCAAAGGGATACGTGTCAAGCTCACAGTTAAAATTTTTCCTCCAAAATGATATTTTTTTTTTGGTGCTAGGGAGCCACAAGGGCGGGGATGAGATTCGATCACAGGATCTCCTAGAACCGGGAGGGAGCCAAAATGACATATGACATTATTTCCTTACATTGTTGTGTACAAATAATTGCAAGCTTTGGTAAATGGTATAGCATTGCAATAAATGTGTTTTTTTTCCTTTCATAATGAGGGCCTATTTATTTCAGTTGAAAACAGCTGAACTGAACTGAAAATTTTTTTATGGATTAATAATTTTTAATTATGAATTATTAATTTTTAACTATTGATTATTGGT
Source organism: Suaeda aralocaspica (assembly GCA_016808085.1). Taxonomy (NCBI): domain Eukaryota; kingdom Viridiplantae; phylum Streptophyta; class Magnoliopsida; order Caryophyllales; family Amaranthaceae; genus Suaeda; species Suaeda aralocaspica. The sequence continues at coordinate 871,056 of PYUH01000543.1, forward strand.
TATTTATTTTAACTATTGTTTATTGATTATTTATTTTTAACTACTGATTTTTAATTATGATTATTAATTTTTTTTACTATGATTTTTATGTATTGACTATGACTATTAATTTATAATTACTAATTATTAATGATTTTTAATTATGAAATAATGACATAGTAATAATTTTGATATTAATCTACTAATAATTTTTAAACAAAAAAAAGTTATTGATAGTTTATATTTTATGAAATAAAAATCAGTAATACAAGCATCGTCATATTTTTTGTGAATGGTAATCCACTTATGTGGTATAATAATATTTTTGTAAAAAATAACAATAACAATAATAATAATAATATTAACATATAATATTACGAACAAATAATATTAGGAACAAATTAATTAGCAAAAATAATAATTAGCAAAAAGCTAAACTGAACTCGACGGAACTGAACGGAGCTGAACTGAACTTAATTGAGTTGAATTGAACTGAACTTAAATGAACTGAATAGATTTTAAACTGAAGTAAACAAGCCCTGGACTATTTTAATTTCTCTTTTTGTTAGGATATAGTTTAGGAAATATTGTGAAGTACCAAATATTGTGCATATAAAATATGTTAAGATATTGTTCATGAAGATTGTATAAGATATCCTAATATTCCATGCTATGCCTTACATTGTAATATATATATGATTGATCAGATGAATAAAGAAACAAGGAGTTGAGTTTATTTTGTCATGGTATCTAGAGCCAAGGTTTAGGAAGAGAAAATAAACACATTTTTTTTCTTTGCATACGTGAGTTAGAACGATGACGAAAGATGAGGGAGTTCCTGACTCATCCAAGAATAAAGACATCTCGTTACCGGCGCCACCGGTTGATCTTGATTAATATCTAGGGTCGAGTGATCATCCTGGTATTGTTATTACACCAATTAAGCTACACGGTCCTAATTATGATGAGTGGGAAAAAGCTGTACGGAGGGCTTTGATTGCGAAGTGGAAATTTGGCTTTGTGGATGGTTCGATTCCAGAACCAACTACTGATTCCACCAAGCAAAAACACTGGATTGCTATGAATTCCATGTTGGTATCATGGATAACCAATACACTTAATGATAATGTGCGCTCAACCATTGAAGATTAAGATGTCGCAAGCGAATTATGGGTTCATCTTTGGCAACGTTATTGCGTGGTGAGTGGAACTCGAATATGTCAATTGAAACAATCTTTGGGCTTGTGTAAACAGTCCCCAACAGAGACTGTAACTGATTATTTTGGTAAATTTTCAAAAAGTTGGAAGGAACTAGTTCAATATAGTAGGGTTCCTAAGTGTTCATGTGGAGCGTGTCGATGCAATATTGCCAAACAAGTCAGTGATATTCGTGAGGAAGATTATTTACACCATTTTTTGATTGGCCTTGATGATATACCTTATGAAGCTATCCGTGGTCAATTGCTTGCACAAACACCTCTACCCCTAGTTGATACTGCATATCAAACAGTGATCAATACCGAGAGGCTTCGAGTAAATACTGCCAAATCAAAGGAGAGTGTGATGACGTTCAAGGTAGACTCACGTGTTAAGACAGTCCCGGGAGATGGAGAGAAGCCATTTTGTACATATTGCAATCGCGAGGGACATGATAAAGGGAGTTGTTATCAATTGATTGGGTTTCCCGATTGGTGGGATGAAAATAAGAAGGGTGGTAGAGGTCCTGGGAGAGGTGGCAGAGGCTCGCGAGGGGGACGAGGCAGTCGCAATAACGGTGGCGGACGTGGCGGAACCACTACATCCTCTACACACCGGGCTAATGCAGTACAAGGTGGAAGCAATAATGCGACCAGTAGTAGTCATACGTCTTCATGTGCTCTTACCCAAGGTTTAACAGGTGTTACTTCGCAGCAAGCACACAAATTATCGACTTGTTGACTAAGAATACCCCACGGTTAGAAGGTAATCCAAGTATGTTGTGGATTATGGATACAGGAGCTTCGAATCATGTTACAAATGATTTGTCTATTATGCAAAATATTAAGACTGTCCAAAGCTGCCCAGTGGGTTTGCCAAATGGACAAACGGTGAACGCAAATCAACTTGGTTCGGTTACTTTAGAGGGTGGCTTGGTGATTGATAATGTTTTATTTGTGCCTCATTTAACGTGCAATTTAATATCAATCACACAGCTTAGTGATGAATTGAATTGTGTTGTACAGTTTACTAACAAAATTTGTGTTGTTCAGGACAATCGATGAGGACGGTGATTGGCGTGGGTGATCGTCATGATGGACTTTATTTTTTCCGAGGTGTGCCGCAAGTGAAGGTGATGGCAGTAGACTGTATAATGGATCTTTGGCATCAGCGTATGGGACATCCGTCGGAGAAGATACTCAAGTTGCTTCCCCCTGTGAGTGGTTTAGTTAGAAAGCAGAATAAAGTATGTGATGTTTGTCCTCGAGCAAAACAATGTAGAGATAGTTTTCCTATTAGTGACAATAATGCTAGTCGTTTCTTTGACTTAATTCACATTGATTTATGGGGTCCATATAATACGGCATCATCTTGTGGTGCGAGATTGTTTTTGACAATAGTTGATGATTATTCTAGAGGACTTTGGATTTATTTAATTCGCAATGAAACTAAAGTTGAATTTGTGTTTCTTAATTTTATTGCATTAATTAAACGCCAATTTAATCGAGATATTAAAGTTGTACGGAGTGACAATGGTACTGAGTTTAACCACTTGAGAGATTATTTTGAGACAAATGGCATTATTTTTGAAACATCTTGTGTTGGAACCCCTCAACAAAATGGGAGAGTCGAGAGGAAACATCAACATATCTTGAATGTGGCTAGAGCTTTGAAATTTCAAGGAAATTTGCCTATAAAATTTTGGGGGGAGTGTGTTTTGACAGCATGCTATTTAATTAATCGAACACCGAGCCCTCTTCTTCAAAATAAAACCCCATATGAGATGATATTTGGTAAAATTCCGTCGTATGAACAAATTCGTGTTTTTGGGTGTTTGTGTTATGCTCATAATCAACGGAGTAAAGGTGATAAATTTGAGTCTCGAAGTCGCAAATGTATTTTTCTTGGATATCCTTTTGGAAAGAAAGGTTGGAAATTGTATGATTTGGAGAGACGAGAATTTTTTGTCTCCCGTGATGTAAAATTTCATGAACTTGTATATCCTCTTAGGCAGCCTATAGGTGAGAGTATTAAAGCCCCCAATGTGAGTGATCGGGTTGTGTCTGACGAAGGCGAAGATGAGTTTGTGTTTTGGCATCATGGTGGCCATGGTGAGGTTGAACATTATGGAGTAGGGGTACAGTCCAACACTGCAGACCGCAAAGGGGCTGCGGTTCAAACTGAAATGGAGTGCAGGGGGGATACGAGTGGAGTTGTAGGAACTGCAGATGCTGCTGTAACGCAGTCCTCGGAGGGCACTTCCCATCCACAACGTCCCACTTTTACTGTAGAGGAAGAGACGGGAGTAGGGGTGTCGCTAGAAGAAGAATTCGGTCGAGGTAAAGGTGTGAAAATACCTTCGACAAAGCTGCTAGACTATGTTACACACACCATACGGAAAAATAATGTCCCATGTTCATCCTCGGCATCATCTAACTCGGGTAAGTCCTATCCTATCACATATTTTGTGAATTATGACCGGTTTTCTACCAAACATAGAAACTATATTGCAGCGGTGACTGAGGCACAGGTTCCTCGATCTTTTAAAGAGGCAATGAGACATAAGGGGTGGAGCGATGCTATGGCATCCGAAGTCAAAGCTTTAGAAGACTAAGGAACTTGGACTTTGGAGAATCTTTCGGCGGTGAAGAAAGCTCTTGGAAGCAAATGGGTGTACACTGAGAAACGAGATGAGGAAGGTAATTTGCTTCGTTTGAAAGCGAGATTAGTGTGTCTTGGTAATCATCAGGAAGAAGGAATTGATTATAATGAGACATTTGCTCCGGTGGTAAAAATGTCAACAGTGCGTACTTTTCTAGCAATTGTGGCAGTGAAGAATTGGGAGGTACATCAAATGGATGTGCATAATGCATTTTTACATGGTGATTTAGAGGAAGAAATTTATATGAAAATTCCCCCAGGATTTCAGAACAATAACTTGAACAAAGTCTGCAAAATGAAAAAAATCATTATATGGTTTGAAACAGGCACCACAATGTTGTTTTGAGAAATTGTCCACAGCATTGAAGAAATACGGTTTCAAACAGTCATATTCTGATTATTCTTTGTTTACTCTTTCAAAGGGTAGCTTACAGTTGAGTGTGCTAATTTATGTAGATGATATGATCATTGCCGGGAATAGTAAATTTGCTTTAGAGAGTTTTAAAGCATATTTGAGTGAGTGTTTTAAGATGAAAGATTGGGGGTGCTTTGAAATATTTCCTTGGGTTAGAAGTAGCACGGAGTAAGCATGGTTTTTATGTTTGTCAACGTAAATACGCTTTAGATATTATTTCCGAGACAGGTTTATTGGGAGCAAAGCTGGCAGATTTTCCGATGGAGCAGAACCATTAATTGGCCTTGGCAAACGGGAAAGACTTTCCTGATGGAGAGCGTTATAGACGCTTGGTTGGGTGGCTAATTTATTTGGCGGTTACTAGACCTGATTTGGCGTACTCGGTGCATATTTTGTCACAATTTATGCAGGCACCAAAGGAGGAGCATTGGGAAGCGGCATTACGAGTAGTAAGGTATTTGAAAAAGTGTCCGGGTCAAGGAATACTTCTGCGATCGGATAGTGCTTTACACTTGGAAGGTTGGTGTGACTCAGATTGGGCAAGTTGTCCATTGTCTCGCCGTTCTTTGAGTGGTTGGTACGTGTTACTTGGCTTGTCACCAGTGTCTTGGAAGACCAAAAAGCAACATACGGTCTCTCGTTCTTCTGCAGAGGCGGAGTATCGATCGATGGCTGCTCTAACATGTGAGTTGAAGTGGTTGAAACAGTTGCTTCGTGATTTGGGAGTGGAACACAAGCAAGGTATGAGTATGTTTTGTGATAGTCAATCTACACTTCATATCGCCAGTAATCCAGTGTTTCATGAAAGGACAAAACATATTGAAGCCGATTGCCATTTTATTCGAGATGCGATCAAAGAAGGAGTTATTTGTCTATTTTATGTTTCTACAAAGATTCAGTTAGCAGACATCTTTACTAAGGCTTTAGGAAAGGTGCAGTTTGAGTTTTTCTTGGACAAGATGGGCATTCGGGATCTTCATGCTCCATCTTGAGGGGGGATGTTAGGATATAGTTTAGAAAATATTGTGAAGTATCATATATTGTGAGAATATTGTGCATATAAAATATGTTAAGATATTGTTCATGAAGATTGTATAAGATATCCTAATATTCCATGCTATGCCTTACATTGTAATATATATATGATTGATCAGATGAATAAAAAGAAACAAGGAGTTGAGTTTATTTTATCACTTTTACTTTTTTCATATGTAACTAGCTATGGTTCCCGGGCGTTGCCCCAAAATATATTTTTTTTTGAAGTGTTTTCCCCAACAATTGATAAAATTTCATTTCAAGAATTCTTTAATTCGTTTTGCATAGCTTTTTAGTCAAAATTTAAAGTATTGTAATTATATTAGTTAAATTAAATTTTATCAAAAACTAAAATAGTAAATGAACAAATAGGAGTATTACAGTAAGATATATATATATCGTAGATATCGACAAAATATTTTGAAATTTTGCGATAAAAAATTAAGAAGAATTATATACTATATATTGGTGATAGTTGGCTTCAAATATATAATGATTTATATACTTCATAATTTTTTAGCAATGCCTGTATCATTATCAGAGAATATAATGTGTGTTTAATTTGTTTGTTGATAAAAATATTGAATATATGGTTTACTTGTGAACTTATGATTGAATAAAAAAACTTAATTGATTGAAAAAAGTCCGATCATAATACTAAATAGATAAAATGAACACGAAATAATCATCACAATTATATATATTCACTATAATCACGTAAACAATAGTCACAACAGCATGCATCTCCACTATTTGTTATGATAGGCTAACTGTTGGTATCAATCAAACCTCTTACCTTACACCATCTCATGCATCTCCACCATTTTGATATTAAAGAGATAAAATGAACATGAAATGGTCTTTTTAATTAGGTTTTAATCAGTTATTTCTTTTAGGCTATGCATAATATCATAGGTTGTTGTGGAAGAATAGACAATAATAATATATAGCTTAGTTGGTAAGTCTTGAGTCTCATATGTTAAAGGTCATGAGTTAAATTCTTATTAAACACATTTTTAACATTTAAAATTCAATTTGGAATTGAGGAAGTGCCATGTGGCAGATTGCGATTCTTCGCCAAACGTTTTAATATATAGTAGTTGATTATTCTCCTTAAATTTAAATGATTTTTACCTTGCTAATATTATTATATGAAAAAATATTTTCAATGCTTAAAATTGTTAGTACCGATCTCAATTATTTTTTATTATTATTATTTTTGGTTATCACTAATTATAATTATAATAGTAGTAGTAGAATTAATTAAGCTCTACCAACTATATCAAATTATCATCATTTCATCGTTCATCACCATCCAATTAAGGATAAGGATTAGCAAACAAAGCGGTAGCATGAGAGAAACTAAAAATAATTGAAGATTTTGTAGCCTAAGCATTTTTTTTCTTTTTATATTACTTCCTCTTTGCACTTGTGAAAATAACAATATTGACTGTTGGTATTATTTATTTAATTCATTTTGACCTTTTAATGCTATTTATAAGCTATGTGTCATGGGTATTTTTAATGGGTAGCCATTTCCAAACTCGATTTGTCTTCGTATTGGAGACGATTTCGATTCTTCATGTTATAATTGGTCGTATCCATTAACAATATTTTTTAAATTACTCGTTTTCAGTCTCCATATCTGTATTCCTTTTCGATCACGTTTCCGACTCCGTGCAATCTAGTTTATACGTAAAAAAAAAAATAAAGTAATTTGCCATCTTGTTGGATTCATCTTGGTGTGCACTTTGAAATTTTGTTTTCAAAAAAATAATTACCATTTTTACAATTAAGATAGCTAATATTGGTTAATTTAAACTTTAACAAATGTAAAAAGTCAAATGTTACATATAATGAAATAATGAATCATGGAGTGAGTATTATTTATTTTATAGAAAGATGATGTAAAAGAGTATTAACACAATGTGGGAAGGTAATTTAAGTTTATTAACGGTAATGAATCATGGAGTGAGTATTATTTATTTTATAGAAAGATGATGTAAAAGAGTATTAACTCAATGTGGGAAGGTAATTTAAGTTTATTAACGGTGATAATGAGATCACAAGCTCAAATAAAAAATTATATATACCACAAAATATAAATTTTTTACAATGTATAAATCTATTCAATATATTTTTTAATGTGTTCTAAACAATGCCATGTAGTGCTCGTCGGCAAAATATGCATGCCAAATCAACAATGGGAATGTATATGTTCTATCTAATGTGTCACGTCAATCAATAAATTAAATAAATATTGCTTTTACCAAGATTCAAGTATTTGTACACTTGCAAAGAGATTTAATATGCATTAAGTATCTCTACTAACCTTTCTTAATGCTTTGGATATACACATAATAATTCAAAACGAGGACTTGGTTTACTCTTTGGGGTTGAATCCCACACAAATGTGCCTTTGGGGTCACTTCAATGGAACTCCTAGGGTATGTCATAAGTTCTCGTGGAATTGAGATTGATCCATCAAAGGTTAAGGCCATTTTGTCTTTCAAACAACTTTGAAATCAGAAAGAAATTCAAGATTTCTTTGGTCGTATTCAATACAACAGGTAGTTTAACTCAAAACTTACTATGATTTGTGAACCCATCTTCAAAAAGCTTAAGCAAGACTCTCTAAAAGGATGCCGTACGAAATTATCAAAAGGCTTTTGATCAGATCAAGGAGTATTTAGGTAATCCACCCTACTTTATTAGCTCCAGCTCAACTAGAACATTCTTTGCAGTTATACCTTACACCGACTCACACTTCTTTATATAGCTTTAAAAATCATTTTTTTTTATCTTGAACTCTACAAGATTGGAAAAAAAAATCCATATCAAGTGCAAAAAAGTAACATCCATTTTAAACTAAATTCATGTTTTTGTTGTCTTGACTCGACATAATAATTTTTGGGATAAACACAATCGATCAGGTACGCGGTTGGTTCTCTAAATGCGATTGGAATCAAGCTCAATTTCTAATACAACTCACCATCAATTGGAAGCGTGCTTAGGATTTTAGGCTATAACCTTCTTACGTATAACCATCATATAACAACCCTCCATGATATGGTGTGAGTGGTCTTTATTATTATACCCTTTTAATTTGTGTGGTGAATCCACGTGGAGTTTAAAATGCAAAAATTCAAAAAGGTATCATGAGGTGTATAAGTCCACAATATGATCGGTGAAAGATATGGACATAGTAGGATGTTTCTTCGAACACTAAGATATAAGATTATCTGCAATAAGATATTTATGCTAATACAAAAATAGCACCTAAGGTATGCACACTTAGCTTCTTCAATGGTAAGAAAATAACAAAGATTCGCTAAGTCCTTTATAGCAAACTGAGTGACAAGAACAAAGGTAAAATGATTGAGTATAATGTTTGAGTTGGTAGTAAACATAAGATCGTCAACATATCAGATCAGAGAAGCTAAAAAGATTCTTTGTGTGTGAAGTAATGATACGAGCTTTGCATGCACTGTATATTATATACACAGTATATCATAATTTAGTTTACAATGTATGTATTATTATGTAATTACCTTCATGATATCAATTGTGCTATTTTATCTTCAAATAAGACTTGGAACCGATGTGATTGTTAAAAAAAAAATTCTAATTGAAATTTTAAGAATAAGTGACATAGACATTTATTTTCTCAATAATTTTATAGTTTAGTTTTTCCTTTGGCTCATTATCTTCAAACATAATCCATTAGTTTCGATCCATTCTATTTCATATTAACACCCTATTATTTTGAATTTAGGTTGTTGTATACCGTGTATATCGCTTGGTATATTGGGTAAACCTCTTGTAATATAATGTATTTTTCCAAAATTGTCCTTATTAATATTTTCACTATCTCACACCATTCACCAGCTTACCACCCTACCACACTACCACGAATCACCACCAGGCCATCTAACTTATTCCCTCCCCACCATCTTATAAACCACCTCATGCAGCTCCTCAAAACTACCACTACTTATGGAAACATCACCAGTGCCGTCTTGGCCATTTATGAGGCCCGGTGCAAAATATAAAATAGGGGGCCCTATTTTCCCAAACAAAAACAAAGTTGTATTCCATAAAAAGTACATCGACGATGTTATATAAATTTCATATTAAAAAGTTCACAAAAATCATGAATTACATGCTAATCATTTGAAAAGTGTCGTTCTCCGAGCATTTTTTAAAGCAAAATCATCGATCGTATTCTCACAATCTTTGTTATCGAAGAACTCATTCTCAATTGCCACCATAGCTAGTCCATTGAACCTTTCTTGAGACATAGAATTCCGCAAATAAGTTTTGATCAACTTCAACTTTGAAAAGCTTCTTTCGGCACTTGCTACCGTCACAGGGATGGTTAACAATATCTTGTAAGCAATAATAGCATTGAGGAAACAATCAACACGTTTTAAAAATTTTAAAATATCAAGTGCCCCTAATATCAACACGTTGGTTCTCTAGTTGTTGTTGAGAAACTTTGTCAATATCCTTTTCCTTTTCAAGCATTAGACATAGCTCATACCAAGTGGTCGTATTTTGGATATGTTCCATGCTAGTTTTATGCTCTCTAATTTTAACACTAAGATGTGCCCAATTGTTAAAACCCTCATTTTCCATTTGGCCTCTACCAACCCCTTTCTTAAATAGTTTACAACAAAAACAAAAAGAATTATCAAGTTCTTTTGAATAGACAAGCCAATCTCTATCACATTTTTCCCCATTTGGTAAAACTCTTGTGTAAAATAAAGTAGAAACATGTCTCCCTGCTTTGTCAAGACGACCTTTCTCAAAATATAAGTCTCTTTTAGGGCCTTTAACTGCTAAAATATCAACCATTTTATGATCTAAGCCATCCCGAGTTCTAGGATCAAATATATCAAGCACATGAAAAGCATCATTTTCAACATTATTTTGAGCATCATTTTGAGCATTTCATGGCATCTGATCATTTTCAGAATTATTATCATTGTCATGAACATTATCATCATTTTGAGCATTATATATATATATATATATATATATATATATATATATCTCATTTTCAGCATTATTATCATTATCATGAACATTATCAATTGCCCCTCTTTGAGATCGAGCAAACTCTTCTTTCATTTTTTTTCTTTTTACGCTTTTCACAATGATGTGTCTAATATTTATATTATTTTTTTGACCAATTCCCTAATGATTTATGGACTAGCCGGGCTCATTTGAGCCAATTTTCATGCTAATAGTGTTCTTTTAGTGTTTTGTGTGGTTTTGTAGGAAATGACTAATTTTTGGTTGATTTTACTACCCAATTTCGGCACTTGAGAGATGAAGATCACTATGAGCATTTGGAGAATTATTAGAGACATTTTACAACTCATTGGAACCAATTTGACGTCTTACATGACAAGTTGGAGAAATATTAGAAGTAAAAGTGAAGAATTATGAAGTTTAAAAGTGTAGGTTTTGACCACTGTCCACTATTTTGATCATATCTCACAGTATATATATTTTATTGATCTGATTCTTATTGGTTTGAAAAGTAGACTCAAAGATCTTTCCAACGGTAGGTCATACGCCCCGTGAAACGTCCTGTAGCAAAAGTTATAGCAATTTCAAAATAACGCTAGAATTCTGAGAGCTTCTGTACTTCTCATGTCGCGGGTGATCGACGTTTTGCATTGAAAGCCAAAAAAATTTTAAATGATTCAATGCGGGTGATCAAAATTTATCGCAAAAGGTTTTTTGCCTATTTTGCTGGGAGATAGACTTTTTGAGTAACTAATGTTAAAAAGCCCATTAGGCTTGTATTTAAGGCATGATTTCCTAAGAGCACAGGATATACATTTTATTATTAGTTTTTCCAGTTTTAGAATCCTTATTAGCTCTCTTAATTACTTTCTCCCTCTAGGTTAGGTTAGATTGTTGTTCTTATTTGTTTATGATCATGAATTTAACTTTGTTTATTGTTTTAGGTTTTATAATTATAAGTGAATAATTTATTTTCTAGGGTTTAGGGGATTCATGAACTCATTAATGAACTAGTTTAATATCAATCGATTTGTTCCTGATTAGTAATTAAATTCCTATTATTTATTTCTATCGATTGCAATTAAATTATGCGCAAATTTAGTTGTAAATTTGGTAATTGTCGAAATTGAGGCTGAGAGGTAAGATTACCATAATAAGACCACCGAATAATAGGCAAAATGAGTCTATGCGAGCGAGAGCCGGTAGAGGAGTTTTGAGGGAGTCTAAGTTCGAGAGAATTAGTGTGCCCTAGTTTAATGAATTTTGTGGAATTGATTGGTTTATGTTTTATGAATTTGTTAATTGTTTATGGTGAACCGATTGCCCTAGGTTTTAGTCAATTTGAGACAATTCTTAGTTTAGTTTCGTTATTAGTTTTTTAGTTAATGATTAATCACAACCAAGACCCTTTTTACAGTTTAAACTTTTTAGTACTAGTAGTGTTTCATTGCTTCCCTGTGGATTCGATCCCTACTTCCCTAGCTATATTAGTTAGTGTTGTTTGGTTTATTTTTGAGAGGTGTGCGATAGCCTGCATCACACAACCTGATTCATACTTTCTCTTATGTTTCATAATTTATTAATTTAAGAAAAAAATAATGCAGACGATACAAAAATATATAAAATTATAAAATAAAATTAAATAACGTAAATCAAAACAAATATTGACCAGCAGACCAATTCGGCAATTAATCATATGAGGAACTCAATCAAGCCCGTGATACACAACACAAAAGAATGACAAGATGAGTAGGAGCAATAAAACCTGATCTATTTTTCTCTAATTATCCAATTCAAACAGAATTCGACCACATGAACAGTCAACAGTTGAACCCTAGAATACCACCAATTGCAATATCCAATTCTTGATGTAATTCGACTAATTGTAGTATAGAACCTTACAATTCGATTTGTTATAACACTTTTATTTGAAATTAGTGAGTTGATAGAAAAAGAAAATGCCATAATTTTGGGTTTAATTTGGGAAAATATAAGGGGAGAAAATATGAACGTTGAATCGGGAATGATAAGAGATATTTTAGGGAAATTGTTAGATATTAATTGGGAAATAAATGAGAGGAAAGAAATCAAAGAATTAAAGAAAAAATAATTAAGTGATGAAAAGGAAGAGAGAGAGAGAAGTGGAAGATGGAAAGCATTAAAAGGAAAGGAAATATGGAAGGAAGTAGGGGGTAATAAGAAAGATAAGGTTGGATTTTCTTTTGTTTTTTTTTAATAAAACAATTTTTTTAAAGATGTGGGCCCCACAAAATGGGGGTCCTGTTCGGTCGCTCATGCAACGCCTGATAAGAGCAGGGCTTGAACATCACCATCTTGCCCCCAAAATGCCATGGGAAGGACCAAAAAATACCTCCAACTCCAATGGTTGCGTTAAGAAGGTTTAAGTTGGAAAAAAATTGATGGTCAAGTGAGATAAATGTACCTCCCATTATTCCAAAAGTGTGCACATACTATGTCTTAGGGGTGTGCAAAATCAGATATTGGAATTTTTCCAAAACAAAAAATTTGGCTTCGTTTCCCTTCTGGAAAATCATAATTCCGAACATATGAGTATTCGGGAAACTGGAATTTCAGTTCTGGATTATGCACCATTTTTTCACCAACACTTACTTTTATACCCTTAGAAAATCGGATCGAAAAACCAAAATTCCAGATTTTGTTTTCCTTACAAATTTGGAATCTGAATTTCTCATAATCCATTTTTTCATATGATCCGGTTTTCTGTTTAAAAATCCAGATATCTAGGTCGGTTTTCCTGAATTATAAACAACCAGATTGGATATCCGAATATTCTGAACAGAAAATTGGGAAACCGGACCAAAAATTCAGAAACAGATTTTTTTGCACAGCTCTACTATGCCCCACACTAGAGCTTGAAGTGTCAAAACCGGGCCACACTATAGGGTTTGGCATGTTGAAACTACGCCTTGCTCCGGGGTAGGGCGTGATTTCAACATGCCTAAATAAGCTTTAAATCATCACTTAAGCGCCGGAATTATGATTGTCACCGTCTGACATCTAAATGTCCCACATTCTCTTCTTTAAGGTTAGTGCAATATCTAAAATTCAAATTAGTGGTAGATGTAGTGGTGGTGAGAGAAAATAAGAGTGATAATCTACCAATGTGTGAGTAAAGAATTTATTTTGTATTTTAGGCGGTATACACTAAATTTAGGTATATTAACAGTCTTTTGAGTTGTATAATTGCGCTAAATCATATCAACAAAAATCAGAATGGTATGTGTCATGTTTGAATTGATCTCCATCTTTTAGATTAGCTTTTAAGTCACCGTAGAATGGTCATGACTTTGACCCACCAATAAAGTCAGAGACTATAGTCCAGTCAACTACTATACATTAAAATGCAAGATAGATCACTGCAATGCACCACAATTAATTAACATTCTCATTCTAACTTCAAATGAATCCTTAAGCTATAAATTGCATTTAATAAGAGTTGAACTCATAATCTCTCACCTAAAATACACATGATTTACATGCTAAGCTAATAATTCTAATGCTATGTACTGCGTATGTTAAACAAAATATGAACGATAAATAATAATGAACAAGAGTACGTTGTATCATCATATATATGAGGTTTATTCTATTATCTCTTTCACCAACATCACCATTGGTCTTTTATTATGATCTATGTAAAAAATTTATAATCATATATTCATGTGTAAAAGTAATGATATTTTATTATTAAAACACATATTAAACCCACAATCTCAGATAATGATTAGGCATAGCTTGAGGGAAAAAAACTGTAACAAGTCATTATGTTTGAAGCCAAATTATCATCAATATATTATTAGAAAGTTTTTATAGCAACATAAAAATTGTTTCATAGGCCGTCTCTTCTCTAGTTTCTTTACAATCATATATCTTTTCTACTAAATCATTTCATATGTGTAAAAAAATTTTGCTTTTGATTGAATCTATTAAAATTAAAAATAAAATTTTAATCAATTGATTCGAAGCAATACTCAGTGCTAAAGCTAGCGAATTTTACAAAGTTAAAAAACTTATATGCAGCATCAACTTAAGGAGTTCTGGGAAGAAATCCACATGACCCCATCAAAAATTCACATGAGCCCATGTTTTAGATAGCATATGGTCCCAGGAGTTTGTGTCCTCCGTCCTCAAGCTATAATTTCTTTATGGGGAAGCTCCTCTTAATAGCAATAATTTCAGAAACTGCCCTTGGTTCGCTCTACTAGATCGAATAGGCTCAGGCTCCTACATGCAAATTCATCGGATTAGATTTAATGGGTCGAAACTAGACAAGGCCGAACCACACAAAACCCAATTAATTGTGAGCATCCATATAAAATAGGCAACATAGCAGCATGATGATAAGGCAAAGGGGTATAGTATTTTAAAACACATTTACACTTTTATTGTACAACATTCTCCAACTGGAACTTGACTTGAGCGTCGTAATGAATTTCGAAGCAGGCTTTGGTAGATGATAATTTTTCATTAGAGAATAGACATAGATATGGCCGAGTTTTGTTTTTTTTGGTTAGAATACGTAAGATAGTATTGATTGTAGGAAAAATGGGTGTATTTCAAAGGCTACAAAATAAATTTATTATGGAGGGAAAATAAGATGATTAGAATTTTGGGTATGTGATGTCATGGCATGGAGACCACTGCCTTGAAAACGAGATTCAGCGTGTCCGACATACAAAACGTTATGGCCGATTCGTTTCCCAAGGTTATTAACATCACCCCCACACAATCATGTACTTGAGAGTGAGGGATTGGAGTCACACTACTTTGCTCAAATTTGGAGATATGATAAGCTCACAAATATTATTGTGTACCTCTCTATCCTTTTCCTTCTCTTTCTCTACCATTCATGATCATCATCACCAAACTATTTATAGAGTACTTGTAGATGCTACAAGTCTCATATTCATCAATACAATAATTAAAATGTTACAAGAATTTGTGACCTCCCACTTAATATTGCATTGAAATATTTTGATCATAAAAGAGTCATTTCAAAGTTCATAATAGGGGGTTAAAATATATAATATAACTAGCCATTACTTCCTAAAGATATCCAAGAAATAGAATCAAAGAAATGTCCAATAAATATCTAGTAATCAACGCTTTTAAAGCCATTATTCCAACATTTATCTACATAAGAGTAACCAAATTAATTTATAAAAATCTTACGTTTTCAATTCAATTATTAGTACACTTCAAACTTGAATACTTGATACTCGTATAAACCACAACCATATATTTGCATTTGCAAGAAAACGTGAAAATAAAAGATTAAGATGTCATGATAGAGTGGGGCTGACGTCAACATAAGAAAATCCTAAGCAAAAAAGGCCAATTCTCTCTTCTCGTGGAACATAATAGTAGTGGTAGTAATGTTATCATCAAATCTTTGAAAGAGGGTCTAAAAAAAAATTGGGTAATTCCGGTAATATTAATAGAAATATTAATATAGATATAAGAAAAAAGGTTTAAAAAGTAAGTGAAAGCCAAAAGTTGGGACCAAAGCAGCCATGCGTGTGTCTACCAATGCCTAAGTGTCGTCCTTCCTTTTCTATTGTTTAGCCTTTCTTGCATGCCACTAATATAATGCTAACATGTTGATTAATTGTGTATTTAATTGCTTATTATTTAAGTTTTATATCCAACGAGAGGTTTTCGATTAAGAATTGCCTTTTCTTAATACATTAACAAAATTAAATACAACATAAAATAAAATTAGTTTATGTATTTGGGGCCTGTTTATTTCAGCTTAAAATCCGTTCAGTTCAGTTCAATTCTTCTTTTACTTTGCTACTCATTAATCCTTAAAAAAAACTTTCAGTTCAGTTCTGTTCAGCTCCAATCAGTTCAGTTCAGTTCAACTATTTTCAGGTGAAGTAAACAGGCCCTTGGTCATTATTATAACTTTTAGTCGTTTACAATTAAGAGTGCTATAATGTAGTTGTTAGAGCTGTCGACTTGCGCTCATCCACATACTAGTATATTATTGTTCGCTATGGGTTTAAACCGCACGACTTTGTTTTTAGGCATGGCCTTCCCTCGAACCAAACTCAATCTATTATTTGCCCCACTTGACTACACCATCATTAACTATCATGGTTTACTCTAGGCACCCATCAAACCCTCTTGAACCATCTACCGTACCACACCCACTAGACAACAAGCCCACACGCTCTGCCAACGAATTGCCGGGCAATAACCTCCTACTTTGAAACCTCGAAAAGCTATCCGAGGTTCCTAATTTTACCCTAGGGGCATCATGTAAACTATTTAGTAACTTTATATCTGGGACCTCGGAAGGTCCGAAAATCATGGCTAAAAGGCCTTCTCTTTCGGTTTCCATGGGGGCTTCACCATGCTTCATATGTATAACTCTTTCCCGGTTTCGTTACCAAGTGTTCCTCGGTGTCAAGTTTCAGCCCCAAAAGGCTTGTTATGTTTCCTCCTTATAGAGGTTTCAAAAAAAGACATATACATTAGTTTTTTTGTTCTCCTGGGACTATCTTATTGCCTTTTGAACCCTAAAAAGTCTACAATGTAAATTTTTTGACAGTTTTCTCTCGGGACCTCAGAAACTCCAAAAGATAGTAGATAATAACCTTTATTTTTAACTTTACCAAGCCTCGTCTAGCTTCTTCCCTCATTTATACCAAGTGTTTTAGGTGAAACCAAGACCCCTCAAATTTGCTTTCACCCTTCAATAACATTTTACGTTCCCTTTCAAGACAAGTTATGAAAAAAAGCCACATTAGTTTGTTTTTTTTTTTTTTTTTTTTTTTTTTTTTTTT
>PYUH01000543.1:888827-931696 GCA_016808085.1 Suaeda aralocaspica
TTTTTTTTTTTTTTTTTTTTTTTTTTTTTTTTTTTTTTTTTTTTTTTTTTTGGATTTCCCGCTACTATTTAGCTTGTTTGTTTTTTAAACCACGAAAAGTTATTCGAGGTCCCTATTTTCAACCTAGGGCACTATGTAAAATTTTTGGCAATTTTATTTTTGTGAACCTAGAACCTTTGAAAACTATGGATAATAGCCTTCATTTTCGGCTTTTGGAGTTCAGTTGCGGGCCCCAACTAATATCCACCTTGCTTTTTTACCAAGTGTAGTGAAAAAAATTGCCACAATTGGGAAGTAGGGTTCGAATCGACAGGGAAGCAATGTAATTCTATCGACATTAGAAAGTCTGAACTACATGAAATCATTGCCTTGCTAACTTGATTTGCTTTCTCTAAATCTCGCTAATTCTCTCAAACTTAGAATCTGTGAAAATTAATCTAGCGGCTCTCACTTTGATTCACTTTACCTATTATTTAATTGTCTATTGTGGTATTCTTACCTCCCGATATCAAATTCGGCAATTTGCAAATTATACAATTAAACTTGTGCACAATTCAATTGAAATCAATATAACTCTATACTAGGAATTTAGTGACGGAAAAGTAATAATATTAGCAACCGTCAAACAATTCCATTGGTGTATTCATAGATCCCCTAAACCCTAGTTGTTGTATAGTTACAAATGATACAAGTTTACAATTCAAAGGATTCTTAATTAAGGAGATCACACAGTAATGCTACAGACTAAGCTTTCATTTGTTGACTTGGCGTTGTGAGCTGTCGTCCAAGCTGGCGAGTAGGAAAGATGGCGCGGTCTCTGATGAGCCTGGCGAGCAAGAGATTCAGCGCCCTGAGGTATCTGCACAAAGGAATAAATCCTTGGTGGATTTATCCCCCTCCGATGCCTAAGTAAGTAACTGTTTAAATAATCTTAGAGAGAGAGAGTTAGAGAGAGAGAGAGATAGAGAGCTCAATAAATGCTTGTAATAAATGTGAATTGAATTCTGATGTTCTGGTTTTCATGGGTATTTAGGTACACTGTTTTGCCCCTTGTACATTAGAGGACTGCTCTCCTTCTTTCTTCTGATAGGGAAGGTAGGAGGATTACCCGACGCGTAATGGGGGTTTCCCCTTCCCACTTGGGTTTCTGACTTATGCTTTATGTTTTATGGGTGACATGTGTCCTCCATCCGTTGCTATATATTTAGTCACACAGATTAATTTAGAGTTTTAATCTGAACTGTTAGATGGGTATATAACATTTTCCCCTCATCAAGCCATTGAATTTGAATAGGTGTTTAACAACTAATTAATGAAGGGGTTTGATGATTACAGCTAATTAATGAAGGAGGTTGAAATGATAACAAAACGGTTTCCGATGAACAAAAAAGGAGAAGTACTTTTTGTACTTTCCTTTGAGGCTTGGTTGGAATTGCCCTTGCCTTTTCAGTTTCATGGGGAAAAGTCATTGCTGCCCCCCTTTAATTGCTATAAATACCTCTCCCTTCCTTGTAATCCCCTCATTTGTTCTTCCTTATTTTTACTATCTTCCCGAGTTTCCTCTGAGAATAGTTAGGTTTTCTTCAGAAGTTTGTGTATACTCAACAATTCTTTGTGAGTGATAGTGACCTAGGTTTGGACAATCTCTATTTCGTGGTAGCAGTTCGTCGGTTTCCGTCTCTCCAATCTCGTGGTGCTCCGGTTTCTTCAAGCGTTGCTCAGGTATTGTTTTCCTCCATTTTCGTTTATTTATCTCCTTCCTTTCGTTTCGATTTTCCTACTTCTCATGGCTTCTGCTTCTTCCTCCAATGCGGTCTATCTTCATCCCCCAACCAAAAGAAGGGTTTTGTGGGGTGAAGGGAACCCTATTTCATCTGGTTTCAAGGGGGTGAGAGCCATGTATCTCGCCTCTTCCACTCCTGATAGCTTGCCACCTCTAACATTTCAGAATCTCACACCTTTTAATTCTTGTGTGCAGAATTCTATGGTTAGAACAAAAAATTGCGCTAGAAGATATCGCACAATGGTGGTTTCCTCTTCTTCTTCTGAAAAGGCGCTTTCCAAAGGGCGAGATCTTTCTGAAGATACCGAAGCCCTATTCGCCGGTCCTCCTGGCGAGGCTCAGAGGGATCAGGTTGGCGAGCAACATGAAGTGGAGGTTCAATCCTTCTATCCTAAAAATGATCCAAGCGCCATCCCTGTCAGTAATGCTTGGATCAAACACCTGGATGAGGATTGTGGCATGCTTAGGAAGTCTTTATGGCTTCCAGAGCATATTAAAATGATTTGGGGTTTACAAGGACGCCCTTCTATTTGGACTTAGGTTCCCTACTCACCCCTTCGTAGATACCCTTCTTGACGAATATGACATTGGGATAGCCCAACTGACCCCAAACTTTTGGCACTTCATTAATTCTTTCATCGCCATCTGTGTGTTGAAGAAATTGACACTTTCCTTCAACGCCTTCCACTCTCTTCATTTCCTTAATAGGATCCACAACCCTGCTGCTGGGTATAGTTGGTACGCCATCTCCAACCGCCCTCAGTGTAGAACTGTGATAAACAGGACCTCTAATCTTAAGGAGTGGAAGGTCAAGTTTGCCTTTTTTGTGACCAATGACTTAGACATGGCGGACCATTATGGTAGATCGAATGATAACGCCAAGCATCTGGGTAAATCCCGTGCAATTCCACACCTGACCGCCGGGGAGGAGTGCACCCGTGCTTATTTTAAGGCGTCCTCAGAGGACAACAAGGAATGTCCTGCCAATTGGGTGCCTCTTCCTCATTTACTAAATAACAACTTCTTTCTTTGTGCCACCAGTCTGTGCGCCAAGTTAGAGAAAGGTACCTGATAGTTTTAACAATTACCATTTGCTTGATACACGCCCTTTTTCTTTGGTTGTGGTTGTTTTGTTCTCTTTTTTTTTTTTTTTTATTTACTCTTATTTCTCTTGTTTCTGTTTTTTTTTTTTTTTTTTAATAAAGAAAAAGCCATGGCACGCCTTAAACCAGAAGCGAAGGGCGAAGGGAACGCCATGGAAGCCGTGAGGGACTTATTGGCTTGTAGGAAGATAATGAGCATGAAAGAGAAGCTCGCCTTGAAGAAGGTAATTACTCAAACCATGTTTTTCCTCTTATTATCAATTCTATATCTTTATGCTTTACTTACGTTGGTGGTTTTATTAGGAGAATGTGGCGGGCAACATGGAGGCTCCTCCGTCAAAACGACCTGGCATGTCGATTAAGGAGCCATAGCCAAAGAGAGCCGCTACCCTTGCCTCTTCAGCTAGTAAGGGTAAAGGCAAGGGAAAGATGGACGCCTCTGCATCTGCTGGCGGCGTGGAGAAGTCGAAGGGGAAACAAACTGCCCCTGTGCCTTCTCCTAAGAAGGGTAAGAAGGAGACCCCCCTCCAACTGGGGGTGTTATCCTTAGGGAAAGGAAGCACACCTCTCCTGTGCTTCCAGGCCAACATAAAAGAGTAAAACATGTGGCGACTAAGCCCGAAGCTCCTTCCTCTTCCCATCCTTCCTTGCCAAAGGAGACGGCTCCAACTCCTACTGCCAAACCTACTTTTGGCGTGCTGACCACCCCCTCGCCATCCTTACCAAAGGTGGGTCACAGCTCCACCCCTACTGCCCCTTCTCCATCATCAACACCTCTCTCCAAATCTCCCCCAAAATCCAAAGAAACTACTCCCCATCCATCCAACGTTCCCTCTCAATCCAAACAACAAACCAAACCCAAACAAACCAACACTCTCTCTCAATCCAAACTGGTGGGGTCTTCTTCCAAGTCCACGTCAGCTCCATCTGCTAAGGAGGGAGTTGAGCCCCCCAGGACTGGCTCTTCACAATCAACCCCTGCAGGCATCGACTTGGATGGCGCCGTCCTGGAAGGTTTGGCTGATAAGGTGAAGGCAAACATGTCAACAGCTACTAAGCTACAAGCCCAACAGTCTAGTAATTCTTTTAGTCCTAATTTTGTACATACTTATCAGTCATCTTCCGAATCCATCATTTATTCACCTACTGATCCTCGTGCCTCTGTTTTTCCGGTTGCCCATTCAGAAATCCCAGCTATGGACTGTTTAATGGAATCTCCTGCCACTGTTGAGACTGTGCGTGCATCCTTGGTGCGCCTAACTTCTACAGACAAGAGGAACATGCTGGTGGGCATGCTTGAGTGTGCCTCTGAAGGCTATATTGAAGGCCTAAAGGGCGCCAAGGATGGACTGTGGGGCCCACGCCTTATGGACCTTGCTAATGTAAGAAATTTTAACTTGTCTCACAACTTTCCTTCGTTTATGCAACTGTTAGTTTTTTTTACTAATCCCCTTTATTCTTTTGAAGGTTATGTTTCGTCTTGATATCTTTGCCAACTGTGCGAGTATGCAGCGTCAAGCAGTTGATGAGGCGTTGAAGCTTTCTGAACAAAGTCGCCAACTTTCAGTCGAGGTCACTGAGCTGAAAACTAAATGGGAAAAAGAGCGCCAAGATAAGGATGCCTCTTACTTAAAGATGAAGGGCTACTGTGACATTATGAATAGTAGTTATACCAACATGCTTAAGGACAAGGGTTCTTCCGACGCCGCTCTTGCTGCTGCTGTTGCAGCCAGGAAGGCTACTTAGGCAAAGTTGGTGACTGAGGCAAAGAGGGCTACTGATGCTGAGTCCAGGGTGGCGAGCTTGCAAAAGGATAAGAAAGAGTCAGAGGAAAAACTTAAGGGCCACACAGAACTTCAATCAGCATATGACAAGGCCATTGCCGAGAAACAAGAGCTCGCCCATTCTAAAAAAGATTTAGTGCCCCAAATCAACACTCTAAAATCTGGCATGAACAAACTTCAAGACTAATCCATTGGCATCTATGATGAAGGGATGACTGACATGAAGAACTTAGTGAAGGAGGCATGGGAACTTTGCTATCGCCATAGTGAAGAAAAAGTGGATTATTCCTGTTTTGAGCGCCGACTTGATTATGTTAGTAGGGCCTTTTTGGCCAAGCATAACAATGATGACCCTCCTTCTTCTTTTTAATCAACTTCTATTAAGGAAGAAGAAGAGGAAGAGCCTGATCGCCCTATTGATCAGGCTGAGAGCGGAGCGCCAGGCGAGCAGAGTGCCCCTCCTAGTGAAGTTGTGACTATAACTGATAGTCCAACACATGGTGCCCCTATCCCCCCTTCATCTTAGTTCATTCTCTTAGTAATTTTGTACTTTTATAGCCTTACTTTTTGTAAAGAGTTTTGTAGAAATTAATAATATGATCCTTTTTCCAACTTATTATGGCGTTCTTTATTATTTTCTGTTTTGACTTTATATTTTAATCAACTACTTTATTCATATGAGGGCGCTAAAGTTTTTGTTTGGATGATTATGACTTTAAAAGAGTTAGAGGCAAAATCACCTATAGTGATTGCCCCAACTCTAGCGCCTTACATGCAAATAAAGAAAATATGAACTTGGTAAGGTTTATACAAAAACTTATTGTTAATTTTTACTCGGTCTCTAAAGGACAGTGTAAAAAATCAACTACCTTGATTGCCCCTAAACCTTAACAAGTTTAAGCTATCACTTGCTAACTGTTTCTCTTCTCATCAGCCTAAGGTGCCATCGTAATTTTTGCATATGATCTCTTAAGAAATTATGGGAGTGCTTTAGTTGGTGGTTGCCCCGTCAAACGTGGTATTAGGTCTGTCTCACATTAAGCGCCCTTCAGGGTCTTGTGAATGCCTAGGCGTGTTTTTGACGCCAATTTTAGGTCTTATAATATGATTGCCTCAACGTTTGAACGCCTTTTTAGGTCTTATGATATGGTTGCTTCAACGTTTGAATGCCATTTGAGGTCTTACAAGATGATTGCCCCAGCGTTTGAAAACAATTTGAGGTCTTATAATATGATTGCCCAAGTGTTTGAACGCCATTCGAGGTCTTATAATATGGTTTCCTCAGCGTTTGAACGCCATTTGAGGTCTTATAATATGGTTGCCTCAGCGTTTGAACGCCATTTGAGGTCTTATAATATGGTTGCCTCAGTGTTAGAACGGCACTTGAGGTCTCATAAGACGACTTTAGATGCTTCTAATAGCCTCTCCTTTTTCATTTAAATCTTTTTAAGACATCCTTTTGATGTTACATTTATATTTGATACTTGCTGAGTGTGTCTGCATTCCATGTTCGAGGGAGGCGATGTCCATTCATCCTTTCTAGTTTGAATGTTCCATCATGAATTTCTTCTGCTATTTTATAAGGTCCTTCCCAATTTGGTGTTAACTTCCCCTGTTCATTTGCTCGCCCAACTGTTTCCATTTTCCTCAACACTAGGTCGCCCTTCTTAGGTTGGCGTATCTTGACTGTCTTATTGAACTCACGACTCATTCGTATCTTATATAGTTGTTGGTGAAGTAGGGCATTTCCTCTGACTTCTGGGAGATAGTCTAGATGTAATTTTAGCATTTCCCAGTTGGCATCTTCATTGTACAACATCACCCTTAAAGTGGGCTCTTGCATTTCTATTGGTAGTACTGCATCTGCTCCATATACCAAGGTGAAAGGAGTCTCGCCGGTTGAGTTTTTGGCCGTGGTCCTTATAGAACATAGGACATGAGGGAGTTCCTCTACCCACCACCATTTGTTTGTGGGTGTCCTAATACTGCAAAGTGGGCGTGTATCCCCTGATCGCTCAACCAATCCTTGAGGCGATCATTCTCGAATTGTTTTCCATTGCCAAAAACAATGGATTGAGTCACACCATGTCGAGTGATGATATTCTTCCAGATGAACCCTTTTACATCATTGGTGGTTATGTTTCGGAGAGGTTCAGCCTCAACCCATTTGGTAAAGTAATCTACCGCTACCAAAACAAATTTTCTTTGGCCTGTCGCTTGAGGGAAGGGGCCAAGGATATCCATGCCCCACTTGGTGAAGGGAAGAGGGCTTAAAATGGGCTTGAGGTAGCTCGCCGACTTTTGGTGTAGATTTGCAAAGATCTGACACTTGTGACACTTTTGAACTATTTCCCATGCATCCTTTCTGACTGTTGGCCAAAAGTACCTTATTCGCAACGCTTTTTCTGCTAGCGCGCAGGCTCTAATGTGGGAGGAGCATTGCCCTTGGTGTAAATCCTCCAGAATTTTTGTCCCACTTTGCAGAGTGACGCATTTCAGCAGAGGGCGAGAGAAAGACTTTTTGTAGAGCGCCCCATTCCATATTATGGACCACTTATCTCTACCTTTGATGTATTTGGCTTGCTTTTTGTCTTCAGGAAGAGCGCCTGTGGTCTTGTACGCCATTATTCCATCCATCCAGGTGTTGCTCCTATCAATATAGGCGACTTCTTCTCCTACACTTCTCTTCACTTTGACTTCCCAGAATACTGACCTCAGAGTGTCGTCAGCTGCTGAACTTGCCAATTTTTCTAGGGTGTCGGCTTGATTGTTGTCAGTTCTTGGGACGGCTGAGGATAAATTCCTGGAGACCTTTGACCTCTTCCTGTACTACCCTTAGATATTTAACCATGGCATCCTCCCTTGCTTCAAACTGACTATTCATTTGGCTCACTACTAACTGGGAGTCTGATATGGCGTTCAATTTTGATGCCCCAGCTGCCTTGCACATCCCGATTCCAGCCAATAAGGCTTCGTACTCTTCCTTGTTGTTGGAGGCTTTGAATTTGAACCTCATTGCATATTCGTACACATCGCCTTCTGGAGATCGACATATGATGTCTGCTTCAGCCCCTTGCTGGGTAGATGAGACATCTACATGTAAGGTCCAGTAGTCCTTTTTTTTTCCTAAGTACCCTTCAGGACGAGTTGTTTCCACTATGAAATCTGCCAAGGCTTGGCCCTTGATGGCCTTCCGCGGTTCATATTCTATCTCAAACACCCTGAACTCAACAGCCCATCTTAACATTCTCCCAGATGATTCCTTATTTCTCATAGCTTGCTTGATTGGTTAGAACTACAAGCTTGTGGGCCAGAAAATAAGGACGCAATTTTTTACTGGCTTTGAATAAAGCCAACCCAACTTTCTCAATAAGGAGATACTTTTGCTTAGCACTTTGTAACACATGATTGACAAAGTATACGGGCATTTGTATCTTATTTCTTTCGGCGACCAAAGACTGCAGACACTGCCACCCCTGACACCTCCAGGTAAAAAAACAGTATTTCACCTGCCACAGGACTGACCAGCCTTGGTAGCGAATGGAGATGCCTTTTTAGGGACACAAACGCCTCCTCTGCCTCTAGCGTCCATTCAAACCTTGCCCTTTTCGGATGGTGTTGAAGAACTGGTGACATTTATCCCTAAATCTTGATAGGAATCTTCATAGCGCCACAAACACCCTGTCAATTTTTGGACTTCTTTCACACTGGTGGGCGCCTTCATATCTACTACTGCTTGGATTTTTTCTGGATTGGCTTCGATCCCTCTCTCATCCACCAGGAATCCCAAAAACTTCCCTTTGGTCACCCCAAACACACAATTCTTGGGGTTGAGCTTCATGTTGTGCTACCTTAGAGTTTTAAAAGTTTCTCTGCGGTCCTTGGTGTGCTCGCCACTTAACTTGCTTTTTACTATCATATCATCGATGTATGCCTCAAGATTCCTCCCAATTTGCTCGGAAAAGACTGTGGTTACTAACTTCTAAAAGGTCGCCGGGCATTTTTTAACCCAAAGGGCATAACTTGATAACAATACACTCCCTGCTCAGTGACAAAGGCAATTTTCTCCTGATATTCTTTATTTAGGAGAATCTTACGGAAGTCAGATTAAGCATCCATAAAGCTCATTAATGCATGACCTGCTGTGGAATCAACTAGCTTGTCTATCTTTGGCAAGGGGAAGCAATCTTTTGGGCACACCTTGTTGAGATCTGTATAATCTACACACATCCTCTAAGTTCCATTGGGCTTTGGGACCAAGACCACATTCGCCAGCCATTGAGGATACTGGCCAGGTCTGCTGAACCCGGCGTCCAAGAGCTTCTGAACCTCGACCGCCGCTGCCTTGTTCCTTTCATTGCCTAGGTTTCGCTTTTCCTACAATACTGGCTTCTTTGATGGATCCACATTCAGCTTGTGGATCGCAAAGCTGGGATCAATGCCTGCCATTTCATTTGCCTCATAAGCAAATAAATCTTTAAATTCTCTGAGCAAGAGTTTGATTGCTTCCTCCTCGCCCTTCTCTAAATTCTTCCTAACTTTCACAGTTCTTTCTTGTTTGTTTTCATCTAACACAAAGTCTTCATGCTCATCTGCAGCTACAAGTTTATTGGCTTGATTTAGACTCATCACCGCCAATAATTCAACCGCCTTATCATCCAATTTCCTTTTCATTGATGGCGCTGAGCTTTCTGGAGTTCCTTGGCTCATGGGCCTGAGAGTAGTTAAATATCACTCCTTGGCCGCCTGTTGATCGCCATGTATTGATCCTATAGACCCATTATCATACTCAAATTTCATTAACATCAAATGTGGCACTATGACTGCCTTGGTGACGTTCAGTGTTGGTCGCCCGAGTATAATATTGTACGCCATAGCATCTCGTACTACCAAAAACCTTACAAGCATGTTCCTTGAGTTCACCTTGTCTCCCAATCGCAAAGGAAGAGTGACACTGCCAATAGAGTGAATGACACCCCCTCCAAATCTAATTATTGGGTGATGGGTTGGAGTTAACGCCTCCTTTGCATAATTTAACTTTTCGAGGCATGACAGGCTGATGATGTCAGTGGAACTGCCAGTGTCAGTCAGGATTCACGTTACTTTCAAGTTGGCGACCTTTAGCTCAACTACCATGGGGTCATCATGAGGTGTCCGTATGCTCCCCCTATCTTTCTCAGAGATGTATACCTCTGGGAACTTCCCTTCCATTTTTGCTGTTGCGGAGGTATACACCTGACTCAGCTGCCGGACATAATCTTTCCCCCCTCTCATGGTCGGTCCTCCGGCTGCAGATCCCCCTAAGATAACCGCCACCACATCCAGCGGGGTGTCATACCCAGAGTTCTCATGGCTACTTCGTTCTTCTCTTCTTCTGCCTCCTCTGAGGTATGACCCCAATTTGCCTTGAGACGCCAGATCATCAAGGACCCTCCTAAAATTTTTGCGGTCGTTGGTGTAGTGCCCCACATCTTTGTGGAAGTGGCAAAATTTCTTCTTGTCCCTACTTTCCACATGCGTTCTCATTGGGGCAGGCATCTGGATCCCCAACTTTGGGCCTACATCCTTCAAAATTGCCCCAATCTCCTTATTATATTCGTAGGGAGATACATAAAGGGCGACCTCCCTTTTCCGCTTCAACCTGTTGTTATCCTCCTTTCTAGCTGGGGCGATAGACCAGGTCTCTGCCCTTCTTTCCTTTCTTTTAGGGACGCTATCTCGCCTGTCCTCAAACTTCTCTTTCATTTTTGTGGCGGAGCAGAATTCCGTTGCATGAATGAAAGATTCTGCCTCCTTCAAGGCAGTTTTGAGGTCCCTGATATTCTTTCGAACAATATCAAACTTCAACGTTTCTTCCCTCAATCCCCTAAAGAAGCAATCAAATGCCACATTCTCATTTAAGCTTGGAATTTGTAGGGCTTCCAAATTAAATCGTTGTACATAATTCCTCAGGGTTTCAGAATGCCCCTGTGAAATTCTGCCTAGGTGCATGCTGGTCTTCTTTTCTTGTTTATTTGCCATAAAGTGATGGAAAAAAAAGGATACTTAACTCCATAAAGCTGTTTATGGAATTATCAGGCAAACTCCTAAACCATTTTTGTGCCACCCCCTTCAAGGTGGCTGGAAAGTGCTTGCACCAAGTTGCATCATCAACTCCTTGTAACAGCATGGCATGTTTGAATGTGGCAACGTGGTCGTCGGGGTTAGTTGTGCCATCAAAGGCCTCTATGATTGGTGGCTTGACTTTGTACGCCCTTGGTGCCATGATTCCCAGAGAGAACGACATCTTCCATGATATGACTGCACTCTCATTCTATGGGACATACTACTGAGCAGGTTTCCTCCTAGCCCTCTGTAGATCCTCACCTTCCTCGTCGGATGGTAAAGCCTCTGGCTCCTGACGAGCTTCCTCTTGGTTTCTTTCTTTTCCTGGCGTTCTTTTGAAAATTTCTCCCCTTCTGGCACCAATTGGAGTTTTGGTTCTGGCCAAAATTCGCCGGCATATTTCTCTCCTTTTGGCACTCGCCTGTTTACTAGGCGTTGCCTCTGGCTGTGTATTCTGCATTGTTTTCTTTACTTGGTCCTCCACAGCCCCAACTATGGTGTGTTGGAAGTGGGATAGGATGACGTGCAGCTGGTCCATGGTTACCGTTTGTCCATTAGCTGCTTCAGACTGCTCTGGTATTCTTGTCTGATTAGGTGAACTACTATCTCTTAAGTTCTCATCTGAATCCATGAATTGATTATTGCCTGCCATTACTCTGTGTCTCCCCTCAGACGGCGCCAAATGTTGTATAGTTAAAAATGATACAAGTTTACAATTTAAAGGATTCTTAATTAAGGAGATCACACAGTAATGCTACAGACTAAGCTTTGATTTTTGGACTTGGCGTTGTGAGCTGGCATCCAAGCTGGCGAGTGGGAAAGATGGCGCGGTCTCTGATGAGCCTGGCGAGCAAGAGATTCAGCGCCCTGAGGTACTTGCACAAAGGAATAAATCCTTGGTGGACTTATCCCCTCTGATGCCTAAGTAAGTAACTGTTTAAATAATCTTAGAGAGAGAGAGAGAGGGAGAGAGAGAGAGTTAGAGACAAAGAGAGCTCAATAAATGCTTGTAATAAATGTGAATTGAATTTTGATGTTCTGGTTTTCATGGGTACTTATACCCATGAAGGTACACTGTTTTGCCCCTTGTACCGTAGAGGACTATTGTCCTTCTTTCTTCTGATAGGGAAGGTAGGAGGATTACCCGGCATGGCGGCATGTAATGGGGGTTTCCCCTTCCCACTTGGCTTTCTGCCTAATACTTTATGTTTTATGGGTGACACGTATCCTCCATCCGTTGCTCCATATTTAGTCACACAGTTTAGTTCAGTGTTTTAATCTGAACCGTTAGATGGGTATATAACACTAGTAATAAAAATACACATTCATAAGTAAACTAACAAAAGCAACATAAATTATTCCAAAGATAATTAATAAAATAAACAAATAAGAATTGAAAAATATAAACTAAAAGAAAGAATTGAAAGTAAAACCACGAATTAGATTGATTGAATGAATAAATTAGCATGTGCTTAGAGTAAAATAGGAAAATTAATCTAAAATTATAAGATTAAGCATACTCTTGCCTAATACAATGAGAAAATATGTAGGAAATCTAGAAACCCCACAAAAAATCAAGAGAAAAAGCCAATAGAAAATCGCTCGATGGATGGGGTGAAATATTTACGATCGCGACCACTTCAATACTTTGTCTCTTGCTTCAAAACGTCAATATATGGCTAAGTGAAATCCGCCCAATCAAGCACACTGACGGAATCAAAATTTTGCTCAAAATCTTCAAACTGAGTGCTGAAATCCACCACATAGGTTGGGGCATACTACAACCAATCGGGTACACTTCCTGGCAGTTAACAAGGCCATTTTCAAATCACTATTACTTTTACTTCAAGAAGTTCCACAAAGCATGCTATCTAATGTTGGAGACCTCTTTATGTAAACTTTCCAACGCAAAAAGAATAGCACTAGCCTAATTCGTAGATAGAAAGATATGGTCAAAATAGTCCAAGGTGGTCTAATCCTCCAATTCGTATACTTTGTTTTTCTTTCACGTTTATAGAGCTTTATAGATAATTGTTCCACAATCAAGCCAAAACACCTAAAAGACTTTTCTATGATTATGTTAAATTTTCCTAATCTTTTGTGGCTCCATACGTTAAAGGAATACAATGAACCACACCAAATCATACACAATTCAATCTAAACCACTGTTACTAGAAAGGGGAAAATGTTACTAGAAAATGACTCTGAAAAGCCTTGTTTGCACAAAAATCACATGGACACATTCAAATTGCACACATCAGAGTATTATTTTGAAAAGGCAAAAGTTCAATGGTGCCATTTGGAAAATCCATAACATTAAAAAGTGAAAATGGAGAAAGTTAAAATTCATCGGGAAAAAATTACCAAGGTCTACCTTGTTCAATTAAAATTCATAGGTATTAAATCCCAACATAATCCTATAGGCTAAAGATGGAAATTGTATTGTGCAAGACAAGGCCAGAGGGGGTGTCGTGTCGTGCCGGGCCGGGCCAAGATGGATAGCGGGTCTACCACCAAATGACATACCTTAGCCCATGGCAGAAGACAACCTACATGCCAAGTAAGTTGTGTCGTGCCAATCCACATCCCACCCGTTATATATAAAAAAAATGTTTTTTGTTTAATTAAAAAAAGTTGATTTATGATTAATTAAATGATTTTAGTATTATTGTTAACATTATTTATACTTCCTCCGTCCCATAATACTTGCCTTTGGGATTGGGGTTTTATGCTTTTATGCAAGAGTATAAAACATGTAGAGACCAGGCCAGTACTTAGAGGTGGCATGAGTCGGGCTGGCATGCGGGCGACATGAGCACGGCATAATACTAGCCCGGCACGACACGAGAAACGAAGCGTGGGTCATGCCGTGAACAAAAATATGTTACGCGCATGCAAGCGACACATTTTTTGGCTCGCCGGCACAACTCATGGCACGATTTAAAAATAAATATTAAAATTACTGAATTCTATAAATAAAATTAATAAATAATGTTAATAAAAACAATATAGACACTAAATTTATTTAATTAACAATAAATCGATTTTTTTAATTAATTAAAAAAATGATTTTCTTAAAGGAAAAAGAATGGGCAGCACGTGGACTGGCATATGGGTCATGCTTGTCCATGTGTTAGGGTATGCCATTTGGCGGCACATGATTTTATTCAGGCAATTGGATAGCTTTAAGTTAAAGATCAGCCACACTTCTAAACAACTCCTCACGTATGCTTTAACTTTAATATATAAAGTTTGTAATTTAGGGATAAATAATACTCTCAAAATACGGCCGGTTAAGAGTCTTGTGAACTCGAAAACACAATTCAAGAACACCATTAGCACTCATGCAAGGTAACACAAACCCACTCACAAGTTTGAATAAAATCACGAATTTTAGATTTAATTTGACACAAAAATATGGGTTTTACTGGTGAAAGACAAGACTATATACAGGCATACATGCCATGCCATTAGGATAAATAAAAGATACTAAAATAAAAAAGATAATAATAATTATACTAATCCAAAATACTTAATCTAACCAACCAATCTTATGCCCAAATATTATTAGAAAACATTATTTAAAGATTCCACTAACTAATTAATCCTACGCATAATATTAGCTAGTGACCTATTATATTCTAAAGGTAATTACCTTATTTTATGGAGTATATTCCATGCAAAATACTACTTCTCATGCATGCAAGTTACTACTTCCTCTATTTGACGCAACACAAAATAAAATTGAAGACATTATTAAACTAACACCATTTCAAACTTACTACGAGTAACGAGCTTCATAAGATAGCAAAATCACCCCCAAATAATTTCAGCTAATGAAAACATGTAATGCACCCTTCACAAAGCATTTTTCTTTGTAATGTAAAGGGACTGTTTTGTTATATCCGACATTCTTTTTCTGCCATTCATAGCTCTTACCTTTTTCTTGTCAAATTCGTAGTTCTAACCAATTTAATCAGGGTACTCAAGCGACCATACGGTCACGATTAAAATTACCAACAATTTTCTCCTACGACCCCAAACTGCTCGAAAAGTGTGAATTACAAACAACTATTAGTTGGAATCTCTGTTTTGGGACATTGTACTGTAATGTGTATTGTCCACAAATCTATATCTACAAAGATACATATATAAATTATGAGTATCTCTTATTTAAAAACCCTTGTACCATAAAGACTTTAAGCTTAACCCACAACGACCCAGCCCAATTCATTGTAGAACCAGCCCATTAGTCCTCACTCCTCAAAATATTTGCAATTGATAACAAAAATGAAAGAATTAAAGAATAGACAGGTAGATACTAGTAAAGGATAAGGCTGTTTGGTTGCAAATAGATCTTCGATCACAATCCAATCTGAACCCAATTTGGATTATGTCATTTACTAATAACTGTTTTTTTTTATATATTACCATTATTATTATTATTATTATTAATTTTTTATACAAATAATCTTAACTATGGACGTTCACCTTATAAAAGACTGAACTTTGATTAATCCAAAAATGGACCCAACTTTCATGCCCATTTTCCAATTTTGGACCATCTTAAATTTTAACTTTTAAAATCAAAGTAAATCTTACTAATTATTCGGTTTTTGCTTAAGCAAGACCACCCGAAACCACCACCACAACCATCCATTCCATATGAAACCTCCAGATGTTAAGAAAAAACCGGATAATTAACAAGATTTACTTGATTTTACAGGTTAAAATTTAGGAGGGTCCAAAATTAGAAAATGAGCATGAAAGTTGGGTTCATTTTTGGATTAATCAAAGTTCGATTTTTATTAGGTGAACGCCCATAGTTAAGATTATATTTATGAAATTTTCATTATTATTATTATTATTATTATTATTATTATTATTATTATTATTATTATGAAGTTAAAATGCTACTGTAAAGCTTCCATTTATAGCTCCAAGTAAAGATTTTCTCACATGTTCACACTTTATAGTACGAGTATTTTTGTTTTACAGTCACTTGCATTATATTGCTCTTTTTCACCATTTATTGAAATAAATAAAGCTTACAAATATAGGAAGGAAACATCATTATTTATACTCCATTGTTTATTATGTGCAGTTATATTTTGGATTCTGTTTTTTGTATGCCTAGCAATTATAGTTAACTTGAACTTGTGTGTTTGTTGGTACATGTTTTTTTTTTTTTTTTTTNNNATTTTTTTTTTTTTTTTTTTTGTCTTGAAAAACATTAGTGTTAAAGTCGTGTTTTATTAAACTGAAGTGATTTGAAGTTAAGTTAAATGATTTGAAATGAATTGAGGTCAACTAAATTGTACTGTAACAAGGAGTCTTTGGCATCACCTACAGTACCAAGCAATAAAAAAAAAAAAAAAAACTCTCTGATCGCAAATTAGCAATTTTTACTCATTTGATTTCATGTGTGCAAATAATTTACCCTTTAATTAATTGGTACATTGTTAGGTGCCCCTATTGTACCAAGAAAAACGACCACCGGTTCTATCAACCAAATATATGATTATATTTCATCTATTTTAGTCAAAGTAATTATTGAAACATTTATAAACATTATAATATTTTTCAAAATATGAATTATAGCAAATAATTTTTTTTTAATATTTTTTCATAATAATCCCATAATATGGTTGTAAATATAGATAATAATAAGAAATAATTTTTAAAAACCATAAAAAATTCATGACAACGTTTTTATATTATCGATTATGATTCTAAAAGGAATTAATATTACTATGTGAGTTCCATCATTAATATAATTAGGCATTTAACATATAAAAATCTAGGTAGCTTAGCCATTTTTCAAACGACCACCTAAGTATTTTCAGTAATGGAACGGATATCCATCGATGGAGTTGAAATAAGTTCATCAATTTAATGAGAGAAAATTAAGTGAGCTGAATAGAAACCTTAAGAATCACTTCTGTGATTGAGTATAAACTATTCCCAGTCTACTGATTGATTGATTGATTGAAACCATAATTCAATAGCTGATCACTATGTACCACCATTAATTAGTTCTACGATGGGGTACTCCGTAGTACATTAGTACAGTAAGTTTATATTAGTGTTGGTCTATCTAATACAGCAATAGATACATTTGCATTCATTACTTTCTTCTGATTTTGTGTAGTGGCATTTCCATTGTCTGCGGGGAGTATGAGCAGATCGAGTCAATATCATGGTGGCTAGCTACTTACCTTTTGGTTGACTTCACCTACCATATTTAATTTAACAATACTTGTACTTGCTTCTATTTCCGAAGCCATGTTTTCTTCGATCTATCGACTATCGTCTCTCTTCGAATTTGGTCGAGAGAAGTTTCTTGTTGCAATTGTTTCAACATAACATATATGGAGTACCAACTCTTGAAAGTTTTTGAGTGAAATACAAAGAAAAATGCGAGAAAATAAAAGAGACACTCAAGTTGATAAAACTATCAAAGCTTTCCTAATCTTTATGAGAATATTGTATTACCTTTAATGACTAACGGTCACAAATTTTGATACCCCTTAATGGCTAGTTTAATGTTTAACGGTTACAATATTTATGGTCTCCCATAATGTTGACTGTTGTATGCCCTTTCTTCTTCATTTTATAAATAATCCACATTTCCATGATTCTTGATATAGATCAACATATACAAACACAATTATCTATTTTTGTCAAACACTGTAGCATTATGCTTTTGGGTAATAGTCTGAGTTCCAGTCGGAATTTGTGAGTGCACATAAATTCTGGCGCCGTGCAAATCCTCGAGGACGACCGCAGATTGTTTGTCTACTGCACCACGGCAGCGCAGAATCGTCTTTTAGGACAGTGGTCCACCACGACACGACAATTATCTATTTTGCTATTCACGATCTCATGTTCGAACAGATAAGTTGTATCATTTTTACCTAATACTTATAACACCAACTGGATACACTACTATCTATATAATATATTAAAAGGCATTTCAGATAACGTAAATGCACCACGTAATCTCATCACCTTTCACCTGCATTGCGCCACGTGTATAAGTTACTTCCAACTTTGTGCCATGTATGCAGCATATGATACAATATATCCAAAAATTAATAGCAACAAGGATTGAACCCATGACCTCTCTTACATAATCTAAGCCAATTACCAACTCATCTAAGTGTTTTTAATGTATAATAATAGATTATTTTCAATGCTTTAACTATTTCTCTCATCATTTAGAAAAGGCGTTTGAGACAACGTATGTACGCCATATAAGCCTCCTCAATCCTCACCATAATTGTGCTATGTATGCAAGGTACTTAAGTTATACCCAACCATTGCGCCATATATGTAAGATACATAAGTTATATCTAATTATTCAACCAAAAATAGAATATTAACAAAAATTGAATCTAAGACCTATGTAAGGATATTCAACACAATTATCAACTCAACCACATGTTTTTTGGTGACCTTTCCCCAATTTTTTAAATATATAGTTTTAATAGTAAATTTAAAATAACAACAACAAATAACTAACTAAGCCCTGTAAAAATTGTTGACCCACGAATTGAAAATAAAGTTTTGATGATGACTAACACAAACAAACTTGACTAATATATACTTTAAGTTCCTATGAGATTTTACAGGTTCAAAGTATAAGGAACTTGGAGCTAGGAAAGTGACAAGTTCAAGGAGAAGTTCCTAGGCAGAATCTTGCAGAGGAACACAGAAGATAGAGGTGAAGTTCCTACAGGAACAAGCTACGAGAATAGCTCTGTTCCTACAGGAACAAGCGAACAACGTCAAGGCATTTCAACGAAGTATCTTGATGCAGAGAAGAGAATTTCCAAGAAGATTATAGGAATAATTTTCTAGGGTTTTTGTAAATACATTGGATCTCAAGATTGGTTGGAACATCATATCTAGAAGTAAAAACGAATCTATCCCACAAATAGGTCTAGGTTAATTTATGATATAATCTAGGTTATAATAAGATTTTCCTTAATATGAGGAGATAAATATTTGACTGATTTTACTGAAGAATAAAACGCATCTAGGGTTTTTAATAAGTCAAATATTGTTAGGAGTCCTTGATTGTAGAAATAAAATCGTGTGATTATGGGGGAAGAATAAACGATAAAATATTCAAGACAAAATCCTATTCTCCTGGTCTACATACGTGGGAAGATGGAAGAAGTCATGGAGATTAGGGCGATCAAAGAACGTGGTTGAAGGCTGAAGTTTATAAGGCAGAACCACTCTATAAATACTCCAAGAAATTCAGAAGAAGTGCAGAACATCAGAGAACACACTTGAGCATTCATACGAGTCTAAGTCTTAAGATTGATGTTCCAGTCCAGTTTACAAGTTCTTTCAATGTATTAGAGTCTTGTTTTGAGTTGTAATCTGTGAGAAAAAGAGAAAGAGAAAGGAGAGATAAAGAGTGAGAATTGAGAATCAAGTTCCTACAGGAACTGACGAGTGTAATTAGAGAATTTAGGTTGTAATAGTAATTACAGGCCTATAATAGAAGTGGAGTTTTCTTACTTTGGGCCAAGGAAGTTTTTCTCGTAGAAATATCTCTCATACTATTTAATTCGCTCAAAATAGTTTAAATTCCGCATACAAGTTCCACACAGCAATTCACCCCCCCTCTTGCAGTGTTCCAGTAGAAACAAAAGTTGGTATCAGAGTAGGAACTCGGGAAAATCAAGCAACCTTGAAGAGGGATCCTGGAGATGAACACTCAGGAGGAATTGGAGGAAGGTTACTCAACTCAAAGAACACCTATGTTTGACGGGAAATTCTACACGTACTGGAAGAATCGAATGGAAATATTCATAAAGGCTGAAAATTACCAGGTTTGGCGTGTAATTGAAGTTGGCGACTATGAGGTAACAAAAACTAACTCAAACAATGAAGTAGTTCCTAAATTGATTTCTGAATATGAAAAAGAAGATTTTGAAAAAATGGAAATCAATGCTCGTGCTATCAAATTGCTACATTGTGGTATTGGACCACATGAACACAATCGTGTCATGGGGTGCAAAACCAGTAAACAAATATGGGATTTATTACAAATAACTCATGAAGGAACTAATGAAGTAAAACGATCTAAAATTGATTTGTTGATGTCTAAATATGAACGTTTTGAAATGTTACCTAGAGAGTCAGTACAAGATATGCTTACACGTTTTACTAACATCACCAATGAGCCAAGGTGCTGAGGAGTCTACCACAAGATGAAAGATGGAGTCTACCACAGAACAATTCACCCCCCCTCTTGCAGTATTCCAGTAGAAACAACAAAAAACAAACGTGACATACTAAGGTAGCACCTTAATCGCCTTTCTCATTGTTACACGTATATTAGACCTGTTATCTGAGGCAACACTTGGACGGAAAAACTAGTTTTTTTTTTTTAAATATAAGGTACAAAAACAAAAGATGCTAAGAAGTTTCTCCGACCGGCTACAAAACGATACATATTGCGAAGGAAAATCCCTACCAAAACAAGTCTTATGGAAACAACTGATACAATTTTATCAATATTGATTTTAACTTTCTTTTGCAGACGATCATGATGTTGTATAGGGTTGCGCATCCTTTTCATGCCTCATTGGTATCGTTGGCACTTATGAATTTATGAGTAATGGCTCTATAAATTACTTTCCTACCCTTACAATTACGTTATATCCACTAAAGCTACATTGGCTTCACCTTATATGTAACCTTTACCTTCTATTTCAAATTTTCACACCATATTAGAAAATCATATGTTTACGCATAAAAGCAAAAATTATTTTTTTACTTGCCTATTTTTTCATCTCGCATAATAAAACAATGATATGGTTACGTGATATATATTTAGAAAATAGAAACCAATACAAAAATCCATTAAACTATACATTATACATTATCATATAGCATAAGTTTATAATTAGCAAAACGAAATTCCGAAAAATAATTTTAGAGGAGAGTATTAGGAGATAATAGATTCGTATTCATATTATTAAACCATAAGAGAGTACATATATATATACAAACATAGGAAACAATTAGGGTTTCCTTAGAGAATATTAAACCTAGTATCTAGAATATTCTAGAATAATCATAGGGGTATATGGGCATCCACTAAATACATATATTATATAACACTCCCCCTTGGATGAACATTATCGAATAGTATGCCTCGTTAAAACCTTACTAAGAAAAACCCTGTGCGAACAAAACCTAGTGAAGGAAAAAAGAGTACATCACTTTCGTAATACGCTTTATGATGTTGCCTCATTAAAACCTCACCAGGAAAACCCAATGTGGGACAAAACCATGGCTAAGGGAAAAAGAGTGCAACACGTATTTTCTCCCCATAATGAATGCATAACTTGAGATCTTTTAGAATAATGAACCCAGCGTCTTTGGTAGTAGCTTCACACTTGAAGTAGAATAAAATTCAGCTCCTTGGTAGTTAATCCTTCCTGATTGGACTTCAGTCTTCAACATGAGATATACACATTTCTCCATACTCTTTAAAATAATACATATGTTGTGTTTATCATTACTTCATCTTTGTTAAATTGCCACAAATATTAAACTTATGCCTTCTTCTAGAAGTTATATAAAATAATTATTAATAATTACATATTGATAATAATTTATGGCAACTTGTGATATAATCAACATCATTGTCTAATCTTATGTAAATCAGTAATTACATTTAAGTAATAATTATTTGTTTACGGTTCTTCTGGACCATAAAGGATTATCCTTATAGTATCAAAGTTCTCAAATGAACATAAGATTTTGATTAACACTCACATACTCAAACTTTAGGTTGAGTGTTGATAATTTAGTCTTAAACTCTTCAGGAGTTTGATAATAATGTCAGCATTGGGGTGTTCAAAATACTTCGTATAGAACTTGAAGCACTAGATATTTGAATATGTTTTGTACAAGTTCTTCTGAAACTTTTATGCATAATTCACGACATGCTATTAAAACGCCTTCATATGTATAACTTCATCACAAATATATTCTCATTGGAGTATAAAAATTTGTAAATCTTCATACTATTGTAAACACAACTTACTATATAATGGACAAAATTTTACGTATATCACAATTATTGTATAAAATCAGTACATGTAATATGATGAGATGTGAAATTTATACAAACAAGATTTTGAGCATAAAACATATACTACGTATATAATGAGTGATGAATCTAATCACTATTTGACACATGCAATGAATAATGTGTTTATCTATGACTCATACATGCACATAAATGTAAGACTCAAAAAAATGCAAAACACTGTACAGTTTGGATTTCAAAAATCTATTGTTGGACTTCTAGTCCTTAATGATCATCATTATGCATCTTTAGTTGGACTTCAAGTCCATGATTATCTCTGATCATTGTCAATATGTCGACATAAAAGTGGACTTTTATTTCAGATCCCTATTCTCAAATCCACTACTTTTGCATATGCATATAATCCATCGGTTCCATCATATATCGGTGTCACATTTTTAAAGATATAATTTGCATGCTATTTTACAACGATATCTGAATACATTTCCCATTGGTACCATTAGTCGATTATAACATATAAGTTCTGATATCATAGGCCATTTGTTATAATTCAGATATCTATACCATTTCCGGGGCATACATTATGGCATTAATATACCGTTACACTTTCAATAGTATCAACTGCACTTTCTTGCCATATATTACATATTTATTTTGGAACCGATCATACAACCTACACTTCAGGTGTAGTGATTCAAGTATTATTGGCAAGATTTATCTCAATGTATATACATAATATGGCCAAAATGTATCTTCAATGCTATGTAACATGAGATAATATGGCCATAATATGGCCAAAATAACTCTATAATTTAGTAATTTTGCCAACTTATCCCAATTCTTCTCCCCCTAAGTTGGTAAAATTTTCAAATATAGTGGCATCATATTCTTAACCAACTTAGTATATAATTTCATGTGCAAAAATATTTCATCTAATAGAAGATTAATTAACAAATTTCATCCCTAAGAAGAGATATATTCAACAAACTATTTGTCTCTTCTGGAGAACAATATTAATCAATGAAAACCATCTCTTCTCTAACTTATGATGTACATCACACATGTGTTTATAAATTCATCATAATTGTTCTCTTCTAGAGATTAATGACAATGGGGAGACAATTATTGTGCAGTTGTCGGTTTATTTATGTGTGCTGACATTCAACAGCCCTAATAAAAAAATGATTGTTATATAAACATAATCAGGACTTAGCTTATACGCATGTAACCCCACTCAATGGTGATCTTCTGGATTGCAAACGACTTTGACAATGATTTAACATACAAGGTGATTTGGTAAGCCTTTAGTCACATAATATGGAACAACATATAAGCTATTTTAGTGAACTTCTGTTCACTCATTACATATCTATATCCAAAGTTGTTCAAAAATAACCTTTTCTTTTTCTAGAAATTTTCTTTGAAAAAAACACAATCCAAATATAGCTCAATATCAATGTTCGTTAATTATGTCTTGCCATTCAAAACATTTCACATTTCTAACATGAGAGAGCGTCAGCACATTATTTCATATCAAATTGAAACTTCAGGTTTCCATTATGGGTGATTATACATTAAACCCGGATGGCCTAATTGAATTATCACATCCAATCACTTTCTAAATTCTGGTCAGTTTTCAAACAATAGTGATCACTTTATTATACCTACTCCATGCATGGCCATGATGATTAATATGATGTGATATAAGAACACTAGCAAGTGTTTCTTTCTATACTTGGCAAGACTAATGCTTTATGAAACAATCATTATTCATATTCTGCTAGAGCATTGATTATTATTATCATGATACATGTTATTTAAGTTATACATATTATACTCTTCTAGAGTATTTTATATAATCTTAGCACATATCATTTTTACTAAACATAAACATATTCTATTGAAAATTCATCATAACGTATCATTTTCTTTCATATTCAGCGATAATTATGTTCATAACTCAATAGTCTACCACGTTTCATGCTTAATCTATGTTCGTGAGCAACTTGTGTTGTCCTTCTGCGACAACATTAATTTTAATTAGGGCACTTATGATTGATTTATAATCAATGACATTCTAAATCATTCATATCCATCTTCAGGATGGTATCATTATTCTAAACATTTAACTATCTTGTTGCCATCTTTATTGAATAAATCATTATATGTACCAAACTGACCATCAATGTATTTTATAACTCATGGAATAAAAATACTTCCCTCTAATCGTTGCATATGGGGGCATGAAATTAGTCCAACAACATTTAATCACATATTCTTCTTAAGCCATGAATTCTTTAGGCAATGTCATGTATCATATAAAGTAAATTATTCTTATAAAACTCACATCTTTTTCTATTGCCCATATATATAAATCTTTATAATGATATTTCCAAAAGTTATGGGCATAATGAATACATTCTTTAACCGAGTTTCTCACAATGTCATACTCAATTTCTTAAACTCATACAATTATTCCTTGCTAATAAAATAAATATTGTGTATTCGTGTTTGCAATTCTTTTAAAACTTTGCATGAATTATAAACAATAAAGGAAATATCATACAAACATGATTATAATTCTTTCGATTATACATTTTCTCATTTACTTATGGGAAATGAGTAAATTTAGCTATCTATGCATCATCAATACTCACCATGTACATAGTTATTTATCAAGAATATCCACCAAAAGATAATATATCAACTATTCAAAAACTATGAACATTATTTTCACATGACACTGTGCATATAGGATCATAGTTGTTTTGTGGATGGTGTGATATTAGGAACTATAGAAATTTCTAAGTCATGAAAAATATGTTCATGAGGATTCTTAACCCTATGTAAACTTAAGAAACACCATTTTTATATGTATGAGTATAATTTATTAAACTAAGGAACTTCGGGTCCATATATACAAGTATATCACATTTAATTTACTCATTATTCTATAATTTAACTTTATGTAAATATTTAATACTATGCTTAAATTACTCTATAT
Source organism: Suaeda aralocaspica (assembly GCA_016808085.1). Lineage (NCBI taxonomy): Eukaryota > Viridiplantae > Streptophyta > Magnoliopsida > Caryophyllales > Amaranthaceae > Suaeda > Suaeda aralocaspica. The sequence continues at coordinate 913,690 of PYUH01000543.1, forward strand.
TATGTAATTTCATTCGTTGTTGATCAAAACAAAGTTTGTGCCAATAATGTATGTCAAATGTCACAATTCACACTGATGGTTTAAACTCATATATAATTCATAACATATTATTTACCTTTTACCAATAATAAACCTAGTATCTAAAATATTCTAGAATAATCATAAGGGTATATGGGCATCCACTGAATACATACATTATATAACAATAAAACTATTCACTATACATTTTAGTCATAGTTGTTTATTTTTATTTATTTTGATTTTTTTGTTAGAGAATAGTCATAGTTAATACAACTTAACATAGACCAATTTATTTCCTAAACCCTCCAAAACAACATAAACCTCCATCATCTGTTTATTATACATCATTTCCTTCAAATAATAGAACAACAATTATTCGTAATCCAAGAGAAAAGGAAACAAAAACAACAATTAACCAATAAATGCATGCTTTTACGTACAATTACAACAATAGATAATTTTGACATCATAAACTTCCAATTCAACAAACTAATCAACCCTTGAGATCAACCAAAAATCGATCCATCATGAAGGTGGACCACCACCACAACCGTTACGCGAAAACAACAACCGTGAAAGATCATTATCAAACTCAAACAAGAACCGCCTGCTGCATCAAATTACCAATGACCGAAAATCCTGACTCCGACACTACAGGTTGTAACGCTAAACACTTAACATCCTCCGCCACGTTGATAAAATAATTACTCGATGGAGGATCAAATGTGGACCCACCACCAACCTCGAAATTCATCCTAGGGAAACTGTTATGCTTATTACTTACATTTAATTTTTCTGATGCGTTGAAGCAAAGATCAAAGGGTGGAGTTGGCTCACTGACTTTAGGCAAGTGATGTGTTGAATATTTATGTTAATTTTCTCCCTAATTCCCTAATGATTTATGGACTAAACGGGCTCATTTAAGCCAATTTTCATGCTAATAGTGTTCTTTTAGTGTTTTGTGTGGCTTTGTAAAGTTTTGTAGGAAACGACAAATTTTCGATTGATTTTACTACCTAAATTCGACACTTAAGAGATAAAGGTCACTTATAAGCATTTGGAGAATTATTAGAGACATTTTACAACTCATTGGAACAAGTTTAATGTCTTACATGACAAGTTGGAGAAATATTAGAAGTAAAAGTGAAGAATTATGAAGTTTAGAAGTGAAGTTTTTGACCACTGTCCACTATTTTGATCATATCTCTGAATTTATATATTTTATTGATCTGATTCTTGTTGCATTAGAAACTAGAATCAAAGATCTTTCCAAAGGTAGGTCACACTCTTCGTGTAACGTCCTGTAACAAAAGTTATAGCGATTTCAAAATGACACTGAATTTCAGAAGCTTCTGTTTCATGATGAACAAAATTGTTCATGGTAAACCGATTGCCCTAGGTTTTAGTCAATTTGAGTCAATTCTTAGTTTAATTTCGTTATTAATTTTTTAGTTAATAATTAATTATAACCAAGGCCCTTTTTACAGTTTAAACTTTTTAGTACTAGTAGTGTTTCATTGCTTCCCTTTAGATTCGATCACTACTACATTAGCTATATTAGTTAGTGTTGTTTGGTTTATTTTTTAGAGGTGTGCGATAGCCTGTATCAGCAAACTAACTCGCCGTCTCAATACTGTTGTGATTTCACAGTAAGCTAGCTCGGGTACTAACATTAACGTTGTGCCAGAGTTGATGATTGTACCACCATTGCCTAACTCGTCTAGGGCCCACACTGAGGGGAAAATTGGTAACTTCACCGCGTCGATGATCACGGTTTTGGATTCCTATGTAGTAAAATGTAGGGGAGAGCTGGTTTAATATTAGTGATGCTGATTGAACTTTATGAATTTTGTTATTGTGGCCACTTAAAACGACATCGTGGCCACCGCCGATTATAAGGTAGCTAGTTTTCGGAGGAGCGAGTGAGTAGTCCATTAAGCAGTAAGAGAAGATGTTACCAAAGGTTTTTCCTAGTTGTTACGTGAATGAGATTGGGCCACGACCTAAGCCCAGCACTCTAGCTGCGCCTAAAAAACTCAAGGATGAAACAGCTGGGCCCGAATGTAACACCCTGGATTTTTCCTAACTTTCTACTTACTAATTTTTTCGGAAAACATGTTAAACTATTAGATATAACATTTACTAAAATACTATATATGGAAAAACCAAAGTATGACCGCCACCGTGATAACGACTAAGGCTTTTATCAAAGTACTACAACGGAAGTCTTTAAAACCAAAACAATTTAAAACTAAACTTCAAACAACTTTAAAATAAAATCAACTTTAAATTTATTACACTTCGGAACCATATTAAAGGCCCTTTAAAACCAAACCAAAATTAATAATCAAAAGTCTTTCAGAATCCAAACAATCAAATAAACGTTAGTCTCTGAAAGCAATTGAAATAAGGTAAAACTACAACCACATCAAGCGCTCTCACGCCATCCCATCATGAAATGACTTATGCCCACTTGTACCTGCAACTTTTCTTTTACTAGACAACTAATCACCACAAGTGGGTCATCGTAGGGCCAAGTCCAAGACAAAGCCATGCACACAAAGCAAACAGTCAGCAAAGCTGAGTACATAACTACTAAAGACTATGCATTAACAATAAAACATAAAAACTTGCACTCAACTTACCTTTAACCACCTTCTTACCTGTACATGGACTCAATAAAATTATTGTTATATTTAACTTTTGGATTCGGCATCGAACGGGTTTCCTTTCCTTTAAAATCGCCCTATTGGGCACCAACTTGGGAGCAACTCCAAGAAGGTATTACCTATGTCACGCGAGGTGACGGAAGTCCAGCGCATTTATAATATAAAAGAGTATAACGTCTTGTACTCCAATTAGAAGTCATAGATCACTGTTCCATATGACTCCCCCCTTTGTTCATACTCAAGGTATATACGTTCCGAGAGTTTAGGTGCGAATCCTCTTACACTTTACGTGACTTAACAGGTTTAACATTGTTATGACTCTCATGCAACATCACAGAAAGACATGCATACAAACAAGCAAACATATTCATTATCTTTTACTTTAAGGTGATTCCAAATTTAATTATGTGAGTCCTTTAATTAAACTGAACCTCCTGTACCACACATTAACTGTGAGTGGCTAACAACTTACTTTCTTTTTGACCACACATTAAACTGTGAGGGGTATTATAACTTACTTTCTTCTTCACCACACATTAAATGTGAGTGGTATTATAACTTACTTTCTTCTTGACCACACATTAAACTGTGAGTGGTATTATTTGCATAAATAATTGCTCATTACTTCTGTTAATCATGTGAACAAATTCATTACTACCTTTCTTGTTGATTAAATATCTAATCAACTTTAAAAATTATCTTCTTCCTTTATTCATAAAATTGTTGACCCAACTATACTAATCAGAACATTCCAACTCAAGTTTATGAAAAATTAAACTTTCTATTTAACATGGAATGTCATTAAACATTAAAGTATGCTACTAACAACTTGTCATGCACATAAATTCATGAACCAAAACAAGCATCAAAGCTTCATATGAACAAGAATTTCTCAAGCATGCATTCTAAACTCCTATGTTTGCCTTTAGTACTTACGTACCTTGTAAAATAGCTCTGCTCCGCCACAACTCTAGAAGTGGACTAAATCAAAGTCTCCTACACAAGGAAAACCGAACTAAATTAAAACCTTGTTGACAAAATTCTACAACAACCTTAACCAACTTCTAAATTTGGAAACTTTGTCCAAAACATTCCTTATTTGGTGTCTATTCAATTCCATACTTCAATTTTCTTCTCTACTGCAATTCTACTTAGTTTTCGGGACTTAATTATACTTTATAAAACCTTAATAAAATTTTCATGCCACTTTAGAAAAGTGGACAGCAATCTAAACTTATCAAAACTCCTTGAAAACTTCCGAAAATGACACAAATCGATCATATAATGTATTACCTTACTTACATGATCAATTTATGCTATTTATATACTTTAAAAAGCTATTTAATTAATTTATAAAATCTGGACAGCATGTTAAACATGCATAAATTAAAACCACTCTTAAACATCATCAAACATACTAGAATTTATATATCTCATCATAGAATTGATGTGTGATCATACTAGTGCAATTTGGATGCTTAAAACTTAATTTAACTTGTTTTTATTACAATTTCAGATTTATTCGGAACTAACAGTCTTAATTGTCAAAGTATTCATATAAACCGACAATAGAACTAGCAATTTGTACAAACAAAATCTCTTCGTTAAATCGGAATAAAGAAGCCTTAACTTAGTAGATCAACAGGATTAATGGCATTTAAATAACTAGCTGAGTGGAAAACATGTATTACCAAGGCACCGCCACACAGCATATCAGGTAATAGATTTTAACAGTGTTAGAAATTCAGGAAGCACCTTGCAAGAGTTTCACTTAAAGGATATGACAACAAATTTGAAAGCACTTTGTCTGAATCTGGTACCAAGTCAATCCCATCCTTCAGCAACGCAACGGCCTCCTGTCACACAGTTCAAACATCTCAGTAATTTTAATATCTAATAAAGCAATTAATAAGTTGCACTAAAGCAAAGGGGAAAAAAGAAATAGAAAAAAGAAGAAAAAAAATATATTGAAGCCATTACCTAGTTAACCTCAGAATAATTTAGGGTTTCTTTGAGATTCGACTTTCGTAGGTTTACTCTCTCTTTGTCTGTGTTTTCTTTTCGTAGGTTTGTTTGAGTAAGCGGTGAAGCAGATAAAAGCCCGCCGGAAATTGATTACTAAGTGGAAATTGAGAAGAAGGCCGCCGGAAGAAGAAGGAGAAGAAGAAGGAGGTTTAGGGTCCTTGTCAGGTTTATGGGAGAAGAAGGGTTTATTGTGTGTTAGTTTATTTTTTTTGCGACAAAATAACATAATTTGTTGTCAATTTTTTGCGAGGGACTTTGCGAGGGATTATTCCGTCGCAAACAAATAATTCCGTCGCAAAAAATAGCTGTTCCTCTGATTTGGTTTGTCATTTTTTTGCGACGGATATTTCCGTCGCAAAAAATTGTAATTCCGCCGCAAATTTGCGACAGATTATCTTCCGTCGCAAATACTGCTTTTGCGACGGAATTAAATTCCGTCGCAAAAATCCGTCGCTATTTGCTCGTTTTCTTATAGTGCAATCTAGGCTTTAGAACAATTTTTCATATGATTAAATATGTTTATAATATTTATTCAACTCAAATTCATGATTATAAAATTTTGATAGCTTTATAAAATAAGTTTAAAACCCTTAAAAACCAATCTAAACTTAATAACATCATCATAAATTCACCCAACAATAATTTGTGATCATAATATCAAAGTTTAGAACCTAAAAATTCATAAAATCCTAACTTTATAAAATTTTCAAACCCTAATTTATAATTTCATGAACAACAAATTTAATATATACCTTAAAACAATTCATACTTACACCAAAACATGATTAAACTTATAAAAACATGATTAAACACAATTATAATCTTAAATTTGCAAGATTGAATCAAAAATAAAGAAGTAGAATTTTTTTTTTATAAAAGTCGGAATATACCGAAAATTGGGGAAGGGCTCCGGCGGTGGTGGCCGGCTGGTGGCGCACGGCGGCCGGCTGGTTGCTGCTGCGGCGGGGTCCAGCTGGGTGCGGATCCCGAGGCTCTAGAAAAATAATTTTTTTTTCTTTCTCTTCGAACTTCCGACTTCCTTTTTTTTCCGGATCTAAAAATTTTTTTTTTCTCTCTCTAAATTTCTGGAATCCTAATTGACTAGTATGATCAGGAAAAGTTTGGATAGGTTTTGTAGGGTATTTATAGGCCTCAAAGTAGGATTTTGGTGGGGCCCATAAACGCTCCTAAGTAAATTAGGAAACCTTAAAAACAACTATTTTTAGAAGTTTTTAAAATATTTTTAGTCACAAAAATACTATTGAAGAACACAAACAATACTTTTAACCAAAATTTTGTTATTTACTATATTTTTGTTAATTTCTTTTTATTTAATACATCTACTGAACATAATTTTCAATAAAAAAAACTAAAATTATACATAGGTTATACGTATGAAATACAAAAAAACTTTATTTAAATACGTGAAAATGTGGGGTATTACAATCTGCCCCCCTTAAAAGAAGTTTCGTCCCGAAACTTTGTGTAGGTTAGTGTATGGTATTTGAATAGAGACTACTTTTACTTTATACTTTGTTACTGAAACTTCTATGTTGTTGTCGACTTTAGACATTACTTGACAACTTCTATTAGACAAAGATGAAACTTCTTACTTAAAGGTCATAAAAACTCGTAAAAACTTGTAACATTGAGGGTAAAAACGCGCGAAACTGGTTGCTTTCTACCCCCCCCCCCCTCTTAAAAGGAGTTACGTTCCCGTAACTGTACTACTAACCTGAAAAGCCTCTGGATACTTTTCTCTCATTAAATCTTCAGATTCCCAAGTAGCTTCTTCGGTTTCTTGATTAGTCCACAACACTTTCACTATCTTGACACTCTTTCTACGAGTATCTCTGAGCTTACCATCTAGGATTTTGATTGACCTCTCCTCATAGGTCAAAATTTGGTCTAACTCAATTGCTTTAGGTTGCAACACATGTGACTCGTCCGGCACATACTTCCTTAGTTGAGACACATGGAAAACATTGTGAACTTTGCTCAACTCCATTGGTAGTGCTAGCTTATAAGCTACCTTTCCTACCTTTTGCAAGATCTCATAGGGTCCTATGTACTTTGGGCTTAACTTTCCTTTCTTTCCAAACCTCATCACTCCTTCTATTGGTGATACTTTAAGTAACACCTTGTCGCCAACTTCGAACACAACATCTTGTCGCTTTTGATCCGCATAGGATTTTTGTCTATCCTGTGCTGCTTGAATCTTTGCTTGTATTACTCTAATTTTCTCTGTGGCCTCCTCTATTAACTGAGGTCCTAGAATTACTGTTTCACTTATGTCGTTCCAACACAAAGGGCTCCTACACTTCCTTCCATATAGAGCTTCAAAGGGTGCCATGCCAATACTTGCATGGTAACAATTGTTGTAAGAAAACTCAATGAGATCTAAGTGATCCTCCCAACTCCCTTGGAAGTCCATTACACAAGCCCTTAGCATGTCTTCTAAGGTCTGTATGGTTCTCTCTGTTTGTCCATCAGTTGTTGGATGGAAAGCTGTACTCATCTTCAAGGTCATACCAAAGTTCTCCTGAACACTTTTCCAGAATTTCGAAAGAAATCTAGAATCCCTATCCGACACGATATCCTTTGGAACTCTATGTAACTTCACAACATATTTTATGTAAGCCTTTGCAAGTTGCTCCATTTTCCAAGTCTCTTTCATGGGTATAAACACTGCTGACTTAGTGAGTCTATCTATCACTACCCATATGGTATCGTTCTGATTCTTAGACTTTCGCAAGCAAGTCACAAAGTCCATTGAAATGCTATCCCATTTCCATCCTGGTAACTCAAAGGTTGGACTTCTCCTTGAGGTCTCTTATGCTCAAATTTGACCTTTTGACAAGTAAGACATTTACTCACAAATTTAGCCACTTCTCTTTTCATCCTAGGCCACCAATACATCTTCTTTAGATCCTTGTAAAGTTTATCGCCTCCAGGATGTACTGAATACGGGGTACTATGACCCTCCTCCATTATCCTTCGCTTCAAATCCTCACATTTCTGTGGTACGCACCACCTTCCCTTATACCTTAGGCTTCCATCCTCATGAATCTTAAAATCCATAGGCTTTCTTGCTTTCAGTTTTTCCTTAATTCTGTCCAGTTTTACATCCCCTTCTTGACTCTTCCTAATTTCCTCGAGTATTGTTGGTTGGATACTAAGATTGGAAAGAATCTCTTCCAACTCTCCCTCCTTCACTATTTCCAAGCTCAATCTTTCCATGTCTTTATATAGCTCATTAGCAACTACCAAGGTATTCATTCCATGTTTCGTTTTACGACTCAGAGCTTCGGCTACCACATTAGCTTTCCCTTCATGGTATTGAATATCTAGGTCGTAGTCCTTGATCAACTCGAGCCATCTCCTTTGTCTTATGTTTAAATCTTTTTGAGTGAAAAAGTACTTTAAACTCTTGTGGTCTGTGTATATCCTACATTTCACTCCATATAAATAATGTCTCCAAATATTCAAGGCAAACACTATTGCTACTAACTCCAAATCATGTGTAGGGTAGTTAACCTCATATGGTTTCAATTGTCTTGAGGCATAAGCTATCACCTTTCTATTTTGCATCAACACACAACCCAGACCATTTTGAGAAGCATCACTAAACACATCATAAGAGTCACTTCCATCTGGCACATTCAGTACTGGAGCTGTAGTTAAACGTTCTTTTAAAGTTTAAAATGCCTCTATACACTTATTACTCCACTCAAACTTACAGTCTTTCTTCATTAACGAAGTCATGGGTTTAGCAATTCTCGAAAAGTCTTTCACAAACCTCCTATGGTCACCTACTAACCCTAAGAAACTCCGTACATCCGTTACATTCTTCGGTGTAGGCAACTCCTTGATCGCTTCAATTTTGGTTGGATCTACCTCAACTCCCTCTTTAGACACAATATGTCCCAAGAATGCTACTTTCTCCAACCAGAATTCACATTTTGAGAACTTAGCATATAACTCATTTTCCCTTAATGTCATCAAGATTGTCCTCAAATGCTCCACATGTTCTTCCTTGCTCTTAGAATACACCAATATGTCATCAGTGAATACGACTACAAAATTATCCAAAAATCGTTGGAAGATTCTATTCATTAAATCCATATAAATTGCTGGTGCATTGGTCAACCCAAAAGGCATAACAGTGAATTCGTAATGCCCATACCGAGTGCGAAAAGCTGTTTTCGGTATGTCCTCGTTAGCAATCCTCAATTGATGGTATCCAGACCTTAAGTCAATTTTCGAAAACACCGTAGCTCCTTTTAATTGATCAAACAAGTCATCAATCCTTGGCGATGGATACTTATTCTTGATCGTCACTTTTTCAGCTCCCTATAGTCAATACATAACCTCAAACTCGCATCTTTCTTTTTCACAAACAGTACTGGTGCTCCCCAAGGTGAAGCACTAGGCCTAATGTACCCCTTTTCCAACAAATCCTGCAACTGTTCTTTTAATTTGCTCATTTCCGCAGGCGCCATCCTATAGGTTGCTTTGGAAATAAGTGCTGTTCCTGGGACTAAGTCTAAAGTAAAGTCAATCTCCCGCTTCGGTGGCATTCCCGGAATCTCCTCCGGAAACACATCAAGAAAGTCCTTCACTACTTCAATATCCTAAGGTTTAGCAGTCTCAATCTAATCCACATCCTGCACACTAAAAAGGTAAATCGGAAAACCTCTTTTCACAAACCTAGCGAACCTCATTACTGACACTATTTTGTTGTGTTTTGGTCTTCCTGTCCTCCAATAGCTCACCTTCTTACCCTTATTCACCAACGAGATCTTCTGTGGTTCACACTGAATCTCAGACTTATGTTTACTCACTCAATCCATTCCTAAGATCACTTCTACGTCACCTAAATAAAACTCGTTTAGGTTAGCCTTAAACTCCACTCCCTCAATTACAATAGGAACATCCTGATATCTCCTTAAACATTGCACTTATTGTCCCTAAGGTAACACTATTGACATGTCTACTGCATCTACTTTTCCCAACATAGGTTTTAACTTTTCTTAGAGTTTACTGGAAACAAAAGAGTATGTTGCACCAGAATCAAACAAAACTTTAACAGGTAAGGAATGAATAGAAAAAGTACCGGTGATCGCATCCTTATTGGCATCCGCTTCGCTTTGAGCTATCACATTCAGCTTCCCAGTGTTTGAGGTATTAGGCTGTCTTCCTCCATTTCCACTCCCATTCCTACTTCCGGCTTGAGAGTTCACCTTTCCTCCCATATTTCCTTGGAAACCCTTTTGTTATCCCCCAACTAAATTCCCCCTAGCTTGAGAATTCTGTCCCTCCTTTCCTTTGTTCTTAGAGAAGCACTCATACTCGCGGTGTCCAAGTTTATTACACAACCTACAAGTCACTGGGTTCCCTGCACAGTCCTTTCCTGCGTGGTTGTTGGGACACTTCTTGCAGAAGTACACACGCCCTCCTTGACTAGCCACCTGAGGCCTATTCCCATTTCCAGAATTAGGCTTCCCAAAGTTTCCCCTATTACCCTAGAAGTTGTTGTAACGAGGTCTCTTATATCCACCATTATTCCCTTGCTGGTTGAAGTTTCCTCCACCATTCTTCCTTTTCTACCTCGTTTCACTCTCCTTTTGTACTTCCTTCTTCTTTTGGTCTATGGCATACAAGTGTGCAGCCCTACCATATAAGTCATCCAAGGATTAAAAAATTTGTCCAGCTAGTTGTGATTGTAAGTCTAAGGGTAACCCCCTTTCAAAACGACTAGCTTTCAGTCTCTCAGTTGCCATAGCCTTAGGAGCAAACCTAGACAGCTCTATAAACTTAGAGAGTACTCAGTAACAGACATACTCCCCATCCTAAGTTCTAGGAACTCCTCAGCCTTCTGTTTCTAAAGAAACACAGGGTAAAACTTATTACGGATCTGTTCCTGAAACATTTCCCAATTGAATCCTGGTAAAGGCTTTATTACAACCTCATTCTGTGACCACCATAAGTCAGCTTCTCCCCTAAGATAGTAAACAGCATGGTTCACCTTAAGCTCCTCTGGACACTAAACTGCTCCAAACAATTTATTGAATTCTCTCAACCATCCTTCTAGAACAGTTGGATTGTGCTCTCCTTGGTAAGTAGGTGGCTTGCTTTGAGAAATTTTCTTGAAGAGTTCCCCAGCAGGGTCACTACCATTTCCATTTCCTCTGGCAGCTAACTATTCAGCTACAGTAGCTAATTGCCTTACTACTTCATTCAGCTGATTGTTGTTACGTTCAGCCATTTTATTTCTCCTGTAGAGGAAAAGACCTTTGCATTAAATTAAGTCTATCTATAAGTTAGGACACAGAGACTTAAATCATAAAACACTTTTTCATTTCATCACATAAAAGAAATTTCATTCTTTTAGAGTGAATGATTCACTTTGTCTTGATTGTTTACACAACCATTAGAATAAGAATAAAGCATATAAGAAATAAAAATAATTCCCTTGACTCTATTCTACTTAAGGCTTTTATCACAAAACCATTTTATTACTCAACTTCTCCAATTACTTCTTATGGCTCACTGCCACTTATTTAAACTAATATAAAATATAACTTATAGTTTCCAACTAGGCAATAAAACAGTAGACATAAACAGTTAACTACTTCTAAACAAGGTCTCTACATATTAACATTATCCTTCTTGTCTCTCGACATAACATATTTCTTCGGTACGAATTCTGGGTCATCCTTAGTATCATCCCCTATTTCTTCATCAATTTCCTCTCTTCCTCCTTCCATGACTTCCTCAGGATCTAATTCTTCTTCCTCTTCTTCAGAGTCCGTTATCAAGTCAACATATACTGGGATTACTGGGTTTGGGTCAATTTCATAGCATGAACTATCCTTGGATTCACCGGTCTTCGAACCTGTAGGAGTCTCCTCTTCCATTTGGTCTTCACTCCATTGACTATCTGTTGGGCTTGGTGCGGGTGGGTTCTCCTTATTCACATTCATTTGTTGATACTCCTCTTCCTTCTTGGCAATGTACCCCACCAAGAACCTCCAGTCACAACCCCATTGACCAACAGAATCCTTATACTTAGCATAGTTCGGAAGGCCTCCAAGAAAATGAAAGTCACTAAACTTCACCTTAATTTCTAAGTAGGGTGGTCGGTTGGGTAAACACTTAACAATCAAAGCGGCTACTTGGTCAGGTTGATCCCATTGTGGTAACTTCAACACCGTACTCATGTACCAACAGTAGAACCGTATCTTCCAAACATATTGAGGTGGACTTTCATAATCTTTTTTCTCCAATGTCCAATTTGATTTTACTTACTAGGTATATTATGCGTCATCCTGCACAAAACTTAAAGCTAATGGTCCATCCTTCCCAAAAGAACAAAATAAACAACTAACAGTTCTGCAAAAAGAAAGTCTTGTGGCTAACATACAATTTTGTTTACACCCAACTATACACATAACCATCACCTTGATTATAAACTTCAATGCATGAAAGAACAGAAACAAAGTCTATCCTACATGCCCAACTTCCTACCCAAACTCACCACATGGCATTAAAGCGATAATACATAATACATACCTGAATTCCTTGCGTACCTGCACACGTAATTTATTTTTCAAAACGTTCCATTTTAGGAAATTACTATTTTTAGAAAGATTCCATTTTCAAAAGTTTCCAATTTAAGAAATTTCTCTTTCCAAAAATAAAACTTAGGGTACCCCCAAAAATAAAATTCATTTTATTTCAAAATCTAGGCTATGATACCACTTTGTAACACCCTGGATTTTCCCTAACATTCTACTTCCTAATTTTTCTGGAAAACATGTTAAACTATTAGATATAACATTTATTAAACTACTATATATGGAAAAACAAAAGTATTGCCGTCACCGTGATAACGGCTAAGGCTTTTATCAAAGTACTACAGCGGAAGTCTTTAAAACCAAAACAATTTAAAACTAAACTTCAAACAACTTTAAAATAAAATCAACTTTAAATTTATTACACTTCGGAACCATATTAAAGGCCCTTTAAAACCAAACCAAAATTAATAATCAAAAGTCTTTCAAAATCCAAACAATCAAATAAACGTTAGTCTCTGAAAGCAATTGAAATAAGGTAAAACTACAACCACATCAAGTGCTCTCACTCCATCCCATCATGAAATAACTTATGCCCACTTGTACCTGCAACTTTTCTTTTAGTAGACAACTAATCACCACAAGTGGGTCATCGTAGGGCCAAGTCTAAGACAAAGCCATGCACATAAAGCAAACAGTCAGCAAAGCAGAGTAAATAACTACTAAAGGCTATGCATTAACAATAAAACATAAAAACTTGCACTCTACTTACCTTTAACCACCTTCTTACCAATACATGGACTCAATAAAATTATTGTTATATATAACTTTTGGATTCGGCATCGAACGGGTTTCCTTTCCTTTAAAATCGCCCTATTGGGCACCAACTTCGGAGCAACTCCAAGAAGGTATTACCTATGTCACGCGAGGTGACGGATATCCAGCGCATTTATAATATAAAAGAGTACAACTTCTTGTACTCCAATTAAAAGTCATAAATCATTGTTCCATATGACTCCCCCCTTTTTTTCATACTCAAGGTATATACGTTCCGAGAGTTTTGGTGCGAATCCTCTTACACTTTACGTGATTTAACAGGTTTAACATTGTTATGACTCTCATGCAACATCACAGAAAGACATGCATACAAACAAGCAAACATATTCATTATCTTTACTTTAAGGTGATTCCAAATTAACTTATGTGTGTCCTTTAATTAAACTGAACCTCCTGTACCACACATTAACTGTGAGTGGCTAACAACTTACTTTTTTTTTACCACACATTAAACTGTGAGCGGTATTATAACTTACTTTCTTCTTCACCACACATTAAACTGTGGGTGGTATTATAACTTACTTTCTTTTTGACCACACATTAAACTGTGAGTGGTATTATATGCATAAATAATTGCTCATTACTTCTGTTAATCATGTGAACAAATTCACTACTACCTTTCTTGTTGATTAATTATCTAATGAACTTTAAAAATTATCTTCTTCCTTTATTCATAAAACTGTTGGCCAAACTATACTGATCAGAACATTCCAACTCAAGCTTATGAAAAATTAAACTTTCTAACTAACATGGAATGTCACTAAACATTAAAGCATGCTACTAACAACTTGTCATGCACATAAATTCATGAACCAAAACAAGCATACAAGATTCATGTGAACAAGAATTTCTCAAGCATGCATTTTTAAACTCCTATGTTTGCCTTTAGTACTTAGGTACCTTGTAAAATAGATGTGCTTCGCCACAACTCTAGATGTGGACTAAATCAAAGTCTCCTACACAAGGAAAACCGAACTAAATTAAAAAAATGTTGACTAAATTCTACAACAACCTTAACCAACTCCTAAATTTGGAAACTTTGTCCAAAACATTCCTTATTTGGTCTCTATTCAATTCCATACTTCAATTTTCTTCTCTACTGCAATTCTTAGTTTTCAGGACTTAATTATACTTTATAAAACCTTAATAAAATTTTCATGCCACTTTAGAAAAGTGGACAGCAATCTAAACTTATCAAAATTCCTTGAAAACTTCCGAAAATGACACAAATCGATCATATAATGTATTACCTTACTTACATGATCAATTTATGCTATTTGCATACTTTAAAAGGTTATTTAATTAATTTATAAAATCTGGACAACATGTTAAACATTCTTAAAACCACTCTTAAACATCATAAAACATACTAGAATTTATATATCTCATCATAGAATTGATGTGTAATCATATTAGTGCAATTTGGACACTTAAAACTAAATTTAACTTGTTTTTATTAAAATTTCAGATTTATTTCTAAACTTTAAAGTCATGAAAAACTCATGCAAACATCATGATTTCATGTCAAAACACTTCTACAATCTACTAACATGTTTATGAAGTCAATCTAGACTTTAGAATAATTTTTCATATGATTAAATATGTTTATAATATTTATTCAACTCAAATTCATGATTATAAAATTTTGACAGCTTTATAAAATAAGTTTAAATCCCTTAAAAATCAATCTAAACTTAATAACATCATCATAAATTCACCCAACAATAATTTATGATCATAATATCAAAGTTTAGAACCTAAAAATTCATAAAATCATAACTTCATAAATTTTTCAAACCCTAATTTATAATTTCATGAACAACAAATTTAATTCATGCCTTTAAACAATTCATACTTATACCAAAACATGATTAAGCTTATAAAAACATGATTAAACACAATTATAATCATAAATTTGCAAGATTGAAACAAAAATTAAGAAGAAGAAATTTTTATTTTTTTATAAAAGTCGAAATATACCAAAAATTGGGGAAGGGCTCCGGCGGTGGTGGTCGGCTGGTTACTGCTGCAGCGGAGTCCGGCTGGGCGCAGATCCCGAGGCTCCAAAAAAGTTTTTTTTTTCTTTCTCTTCGAACTTCCGACTTCCTTTGTTTTTTTTTTCGAATCTAAAAGTTTTTTTTTCTCTCTCTAAATTTCTAGAATCCTAATTGACTAGTACGATCAGGAAAAGTTTGGAATTTTAGGTTTTGTAGGGTATTTATAGGCCTCAAAGTAGGATTTTGGTGGGGCCCATAAACACTCCTAAGTAAAATAGGAAACCTTAAAAAAAATATTTTTAGAAGTTTTTAAAATATTTTTAATCAAAAAAATACTATTTAAGAACACAAATAATACTTTTAACCAAAACATTATTATTTACTATATTTTTGTTAATTTCTTTTTATTTAATACATCTACTGAACATAATTTTCAATAAAAATACTAAAACTATACGAATAAATACGAAGGTTATGCGTATGAAATACAAAAATACTTTATTTAAATACGTGAAAATGTGGGGTATTACACCGAAGCGTTGAACTTGCAGCCGAAACTGAACTGAGGGACTTACAGTGTGGTTTTGGCAATGGTGTTGAATGAGGTTGTTTCCCGGGAGAAGATGCCAAAAGTGGTGGACCCATCATTGTAGGAGTATTCGTACTTGCATGAAAAGTGAGCTCTACGGTGGGGAGTGAGCGATGAGATGGCACGTGGGATCATAGCAGTGAATGCGGCAGAAAGTTAGAGAGTGACGTGGGAAGAAGGTGGACCCCTTAGAATGGGTGGAGGTGCAGTAGGGTCCACGGCAAGGAGAGCAGGTGAGCCAAGTAATTAAGGATATTATTCTTAAACTACTCCTCAAATTACTTTAGCTAGTCTTGAATCTAATCTTTTCACTTGACACAACAACTATGGATGACATATGTATAGTTAAAACCTTCCTTGTGCGGTCAATTTTCACAACCTTTCTCAAGATTCATCACTTCTCAAATTACTTTTTTTTTCCAGCACCATAATTCTTGAATCTAATCTTTGGTGGTCTAATTTGATAACTACAACTTATGGTGGCCAAATCTGACCCCCGTGAACATGTTCTTTGATATTCCATTTAGCCCATGAGTTTGATTTGATAATAAATACAACATTATGTGTGGTCAATTTTCCTTGTGGAATGTTAATAATATATGAGCTGCTCGCATAATTCAACTTTTTTTTGAAGTGTTTTTTTCTGTTAGTTCATCCCTTTCATTTTGTTTTTTGACGAATCTTTCTTTTGGTTTTCATTTGGAAATTTCATCCCTGATATACAATTCAGATTCCATTTTCTAAGAGTGTTTTGAGAGAAATCAGTAAGTTAACAAGCAAACAAAGCCCAATCCAAAAACAAATCAGCCCCCAAAAATATCTTTAAATTATTTTTAAAGAGGATATCGGGTACCCGCAAAACTCCAACCCAGACCCTGCCCAAAAAAAGTGACATAAAACCAGGCAGGGTGTTATTAGGTAGGGTTTTCCAGATCGGGTTTACTTGCACACCCCTAACAGGAAAAGGTCGTAAATTCTAATATGCGCCCTTCGTAAAATGATGACACAGCGTAGTTTTACAGTATTAAGATTGTATTTTTAATTTTCTTTTTTATCTTTCAACTTTTCCTTTCCTGAATCTCTCCTCCCCGTTTCTCTTTTCTAAAACTCCTCATTTCTGATTTTTCTCAATGATCTTCATCGTCGCTTCTTCTACTTCAATGGGTCAGATTAGACACTTCTAATATTCCTAAGTTTCTTCTCTTCCTCCTGCGCTGTTTGTCAACTAAATTACTTGCATCATTGGTAAGTATATTTTTTGTTTTTCATCATTTTGGTTCTAATTTTATTGTTGTCATTGAACTTTTATTTGTTGGTTGATTTGTTGACATTTTAGAGTAAATTGAGGTATTTCGGATTTGGCATATGAATATTGTTGAAAATCAGATTTTTTTTTTTTTGGAACATTATATCTACTCCAAACCCAACAAGCCCATGACACTGTGGGACCCTATGCCTGAAGCCATGCATATCCAGTTGCTATAAAGTACTTGACACCACCAGGTTCCCAATGATAGTTAGAAAACTTGCTTTCATCTCATCTTTATCTTGCAAATAGCTTTCCAACTCCAACTTGCTGTCCCTGGTAACACTACAAGAAAAACGCTCATTTTCGACGGATTTTTTTTTTTACGGACAGAAAAACCGCCGCAAATAGCGCAATTTGTGGTGGAAATAATTTCTATCACAAATTTCCGATGGATATTAAATAATTCTGGTGAATTGTAAAGAAGTCCAAAGAAAATTAAAAAAAATGTCGGTGGATTTTTTTTTTCCTTCGGAAATTTAAATAAATTAAATCAAAAACAAACCGTATTGACATCACCCCTTATATACCCATCTTCATGTACCCTTTACTTCCTTACTTCAATTTCTCACTCTTTCCTCTTCCTTTAGATCCCAACCAACCACACCACTCTATCCACCAACCATCGAATCCAATTAAGCATTAAACGTCCTTCAAACACAAAATAATAATAATTTTAATATAAATTATCTAATCAACCATGAACGAAAAGTCGTCGTTTTGTTCATCACACGCAAGGTACTTCAAATAATGTTGACACCAACAACATCTACACTTTGAGATTTGCTTTTGAGGTAATTTATGTAATTTATTTTTCTTTATTAGAAATCTAACCGTGTTTTAAATAAATTTATGAAATATTCTTTAATTATGCTTGATTATAATTAAAATCTATTTTAGGTAGAAACATTATTTTAGGATGTTTGGATTTCACATAAAGTAAAGACTAATTCTTGGACAACCCGGGGGGGGGGGGGGGGGGGGGG
>PYUH01000543.1:931702-1003387 GCA_016808085.1 Suaeda aralocaspica
GGGGGGGGGGGGGGGGGGGGGGGGGGGGACATTGTGACCTACTTCATCCTTATCTTCGTCCCTGAGTCCATGACTTGGAGACCATCCGAACTTTGGAGTCAATTTACCTTCAGGCTTGACCTAATGGGATTTTGTGAGCTCCCGAAAAGAGCACGGTGATGATTTATTTACTTGGGTTTTGTGCTTCTAAACTTACCCCCAAGCCAAGCATACTTAGACTATGCAAAAAAATAGACATTCGATGTCCATAAAAAGGGAATATGGCCCCCAATAGCCACCAACTCTTCAGAACAACCACCGGAACAACCTAAACCACCACCTCCTCACCGTCGAAACCACCGACATTGCAACGCAACCACCACACTAGATTTAAAGCCACCACCACCAAACCCACCAAAACCATATCGAAAAACAACAAAGTAGATGAAAAAGCAGATCAAATGGGTGGTTGTATCAGGGGTTAAATCAACTTCTAGAGGCTCCATAAGTCACGACACTACAACAATAAATCACTTGGGCCACGTATTATGCCACGGAAATTCTACATTCGTGTCATATTATAATCTAGCCACGGGAAAAAACTATTTTGACATATAACATTAATTACTCATTAAATTTATGCCACGGCTAGAAGTCATTTAGTGGCAAAATATGGTTATGCCATGGGTATTTTTATTTCTACGTGGCTAACATAAATTTATGCCACACATTTTGTTTATTGTCGTGGCTAATATATGTTATGCCATGGAAATTTTTGTTTTTTGTGGCAAGCCTATATATGGTAATCACATTAATTATATTAGTCTAAAATCAAAATGTAGACATAGAAACAATTGTATATGTAATGTTGATCTTTTATAAATCATCCAATAGAAATTTATCGATTATAAAATTATCAAAATAAGATCATCACCCTATTTCAATTTTATAAAATTAACAATATTACTAATTATACTATTGCTTGTAGATGAACTATACCAAATACCCCTAAATGAGGAAAAATATTAGATGAATATAATAAAAAAAAAACTTCAAAATGGCATATTTCAACGCTCGGGTGTCCGAACGAAGCAGTTTTTTTTCAAATTGATTTTTTTTAGCTCTACATCATGGAAAATCCCCGAGGGAATTTGGGCAAGTATTTTTTTCCAAAAAAGGACTCTAGTATCCGTTAGGGAATTTTTTTTCCAAATATTTCCACTCCTGCAGCTGCTGAGGCTCAGGCCACTAATTACGATTTTTGTTTATTAGGATTGCATGTTGCAATTGATAATGTTTAATTTCATCAATTTTTTACGATTCTGTTTCATCAATTGTTTTTATTTTTTGTAATTTTTTTTCTTAAATCTTATTTCCTCAATCTTGTTTAATTGCATGTTTAATTGATAATGTTTAAATTCATACGCATTTTTTTTTTTGCTGCAAACGTCCTCGAAGAGCCGGTAGCAATTTGGGTAGCAAACGTCCTAGAAGAACCTGGTAATAATCTGTATCTGACTTCTTCAATTGCATGTAATTGCGAATGTTTATTTGTATTATGAATTTTCATGTAATTTTGAATTGAATTATGAAATTGATCTGAATTATGTTATGAAATTGCTTGTGATTCTGAAATTGATAATGCTCACTGTGAAAGTAAATTCTGAATTCACCAATTCTCCCCTACCTGTTGTTATATATTAATATTTTGAATTCTGAAGTGTGAAATTTTAGGATAAGAATAATATATCAATCAATATTAATTCATATAAACTGAAGTGTGAATTTTGATTATACGAATAAGGTAGTGTATTATACTTCAGAATAATATGAGAATAACATTTCAATCTTAAATCAGGCTAATTAGTTTGGTTAGTATTAGCCATATAGGAATTAGCCTGATCAACAGCTACAGAAACTGGCCTAGACACAGTCCTCATCATTTTGCTCCACATTAAAGGCAAAACCTGCAGGAGTAGAGGTCCCAACCTGCCCACCCACAACTGCAGGAATCTTAGAAACCTGATCAGCCTCATTAGTGGCCTGGACCTCAGCAGCTGCTTGTGAACCAGGTTCAGGAGTACCTGGGTGGGATAGCAGTAGGAGGTGCAACAGTTTGTGGGTTATCACCCTCTAACCTTTTATTAGAAAGAAGGCTCAATAGTCACAGGAATAGGAACTTAAGATTCTGGAGTATTATACTTCAGAATTCGTATAATCTAAAGTGAAAATTTCGAAGTGTGAATTCGCATATTCTAAAGTGAGAAATCTGAAGTGTGAATTAATATTTATTTCTATAATTTGAAGTGTGAAATTTTATCATTGGAATTCTGAAATTTTAATTGGTATAATCTGAAATGTATTCTGAATTGCCTTATTGGACTATGGAGTAACACGAAAGCTAGAGAGGCTAAATGATCTAAAATGTTATTAGCGTTTTGTCAGCCCAACAATTGCAATGGAAAATGGGAATATTCAAGACCCATTATTCTGTGTGTTAATAGGTCTATTAAGAAGTAATGTGCGATGCTAAGAATTAAGGATGATTGAGGACTATCTTGATGCTTGAGCTAATTTTTGAGTATCTGAATATTTTGAGGCAGACAATTTGGTTGTAGATAGATGAGTATATTGTTTTGATATTTTAAAAGGATAAGTATGTTGCTGTGGTACTCTCTCAAACACCGACTTATATAGGATAGGAAATAGTTGATAAAAAGATAGTTTCAAGGAGTATATGGAGTAACACAAAGAGCTGGGGAGGCTAAATGATTAAAAAATTATTAGCGTTTTGTCAGCCCTACAATTGCAATGGCAAATGCAAATAATACTCAAGACCCATTATCTAGTTTTAGTGTGTGTATTAAAAGGTCTATTAAGTACCAATGTGCCATGCTAAGAATTAAGGATGATTGAGGATTACCTTGATGCTTGAGCTAAAATTTGAGTATCTGAAAATTTTGAGGCTGACAATTTGGCTGTAGATGGATATATGTAGTAGATCTTGTTACAGAGTCACTCTGGCCATTGAGTTTTATATGTCATCCATAGTTGTTGTGTCAAGTGAGAAGACCTCTTGGTGCCATAACACTTGGTGCTCTCAGCCGCAGGGTTGTCTCTCTCTCTCTCTCTTTTTATGTCTTTTCTCCCTCTACCTTTGATTAAGGTCACCCACCATTTACGGCATCCTACCATTATCCTATTTGTAATTCCCTTCTGTCACTGATTTCCCTCTCATCCAGAATTATTGCTTTCATTATTTTACAACCGAAAAAGTGCTCACTCTCAATCTAGGATTATTATAAATTGATCTAGCAACTTATAATTGGCTAAAAGCTGCTCTTACAGTGCTGTGAAAGCATAGTATGAATGTTTTAAGAGCATTTCAGATGAGTGGAACAGACACCAAAGATAAATCTGAAATGCCTCTGTATAATCTTTCCTTGACCTATTGATAACATAACTCAACATGTGATAAAACTATACTCTGATAAGAAAATAGGGGCCACGTTGTTGGGAACACTGAAAACCTAAGATCAGCGGCAACTGCCCAAATCAGAATCGCACCTGCCCCCTCACAGCAAAACCATAGTCCTGAGTGTGTTTGGTGGATTCTTCATTTGGCTAATCTTTCGCAAGGGATTTCCTTCTGAACATGCTAATTGCCGTGAAATCTAAAATCTATTAAGAATTTTTTCTAAATCTCACTTAAATAAAATCACTTAGCTTATACTCAACAATTGTACACACTGAATCTGAACTCTGTAGTACTCTTTTCGAAGCTAGAATTGAATTCTTATGGGAGAATAAAATGAGCATGACTTGATCAGGTTAGAATACGAATGAGAGAATGAGCGAGGACATTGGTTTAGCGAATGCATAAGTAAGATAGACTGACATAGCATGAGTGAGATAGGTTGTTAACTAAGATAGAAGCTAATGAGAGGATGGAAGAAATGAGAGAATGAACTTAACATGACTTGATCTGGTTACAGTCCCTGAACTAATTAGTTTCAGCGCATCAGTTATGTGCTATTAGTTGATTTTTTTAAATAAGAACTCATATCTTCTAAATAACACACGAATGTCTTTTATGCTTATATATGATTTCTGATTTTAACAAAAGTGAGCTATCAATGGTAGAGTATTATTTTTCTTATGCGACCTATTACCATACACATGGAAACTAACACATGGATGTATTTTATGCTGTTATTAGTTTTTGATTGTGTTGAATGATTACAATATCAAAAACCTTGTATATATTAATTGCTTCAATTTTAATTTTAATTTGGTCCCGCAGAAAGTGCTGATGTTGGTGATGATTTTCATGTAGATGATGATTTTCATGTAGATGAGAAATCTAATGACTCTAATTTTCCTAAATATGCCACGGGTACCCAAGAGGCAAGATTGTTTGAAAATTTGATCAGAGATGCTCAAAAATCCTTATACCCTGGGTGTGAAGAATTCTCCAAATTGTCATTTATTTTAAAAATGTTCCAAAGTAAATGCATGGATGGCATGACTAATAAAGCTTTTACTAGTATGCTTCATATGTTCAAAACTGCTTTACCTAAAGGTGCTGATGTACCTTCAAATTATTATGAAGCACGAAAGACGATTACTGATCTAGGATTTGATTATGAGAAAATAGAAGCATGTGAGAATGATTGTATGCTTTTCTGGAAAGAGAATGCTAACTTAGAGAAGTGCTCTATATGTGATACAAAGCGTAATAGATCTTCTCCAAAATTCCTACACTATTTCCCATTAAAACCAAGGTTGCAAAGGTTGTTTATGTCATCCAAAACAGCATGCCACATGAGATGGCATTTTGACAAACGAGATGATGATGGCATCCTTAAGCACCCAGCTGATGGTCAAGCATGGAAGGATTTTGATAAAGAACATACTTCTTTTGCTTCAGATCCGCGTAATGTAAGGTTGGGTTTAGCTAGTGATGGGTTTAACCCCTTTGGTGGGCTTAGAAGTGATCATAGTATATGGCCAGTAGTATGTGTTGTGTATAACCTGCCACCATGGATGTGTATGAAGCAGCCTTACACTATACTATCTTTGTTAATTCCTGGGAAGAGTGGGCCAGGTAATAACATTGACGTATACCTGCAACCACTAATTGAGGAGTTGAAGGAGTTGTGGGAAACTGGAGCTAAGACTTATGATGCTTCTAAGAATGCATATTTTCAAATGCGTGCTTCATTGTTATGGACCATTAATGACTTCCCAGCATATGCTAACTTGTCTGGATGGTCTACCAAGGGTTATAAGGCATGTCCTATTTGTATGAATGAAACTAGATCTTTTAGGTTAGCAAACCAGGGAAAATGTTGTTATATGAATCATCGTTGCTTTCTTCCTGCAGACCATAAATGGAGAGAGAACAAGTCTTTTAATGGGGAAAGGGAAACAAGGGATCCTCCTAAGCAAGCATTTGGAATTGAGATTTTAGGTCAAGTGAGGGGTCTTGAGGACATGAAATTTGGGAAAACAGAGAAGTTACCAAAAAGAGATGATAGTTGGAAGAAGAAGAGTATTTTTTTTAAATTGCCTTACTGGAGTAATCTTCCACTTCGACACAATCTTGATGTCATGCACATAGAAAAAAATGTACTTGACAATATCCTTGGTACTTTGATAGGCATTGAGGGAAAGTCAAAAGATACTATAAAGGCTAGACATGATCTAAAGCGTGTTAAAATTATGAAGCATTTATCTCCAAGATTTATAGATGGAAAGTGGCATATTCCTATAGCACCTTACACTTTGTCCAAGGCTGAAAAGGAAAAGGTGTGCAAGTTCTTAGAAACTACAAAGGTTCCAGATGGGTATTCATCCAACATTTCAAAGTGCAAGCTTGAGGAGCGTAATATATGGGGGCTAAAATCACATGATTGCCACGTGCTTATGGAGCAATTGTTACCACTTGCAATTCGTAGAGTGTCATTACCCAAAGTTTATGAGGTGATAGTAAAGTTAAGCTCCTTTTTCAGAAATCTTTGTTCTAAGACATTGAAAGTAAAAGATTTGGATGATATTCAAAGTGAAATAATTGTGACTTTGTGTGAGATGGAAAAGATTTTTCTCCCCTCATTTTTCACAATCATGGTCCACTAGTGTGTTAACTTAGTTAATGAAGTAAAATTAGGTGGACCAGTACAATATCGTTGGATGTACCCGATTGAAAGGTAATTCCCATGAAAATTATTTATCATTTATTTCTAAATTTTACACTACCTTTATTTTCCAAGTACATAATTATTATAACTTATGTAACATAAATGATTTGTAGGTTTCTATGCAAATTTAAGTGTTATGTTCGAAATAAAAGTAGGCCAGAGGGTTCCATTGCTGAGGGCTACATCATAGAGGAATGTATGTTTTTTTGTTCAAAGTACCTACATGACATAGAAACAAGATTTAATCGACTAGAAAGGAATAATGCCGATGAAGAAAGTGATGATTACCAAGGACTATCATTATTTTCACCATGTGGTTTTCCTTTAGGAAAGGCTAGTTGTAGATCTCTTTCTGAGCAGGAGTTAATTCAAGTCCAAGAATATTTACTCAAGAACTGTGAAGAGGCTCAAGAATACTTACGGTACGAGTCTTCATTTTTTAGTTGGGATTTATAAGAGAAAAAAAAATCCTAAAATATGTGATAATTCTTCGTTTTTCCTCCTAGTGAATACGAACAAGAAGCATGTGGAAAAGGTTTAATCGAATGGTTTGGTGAAAGGGTATGTAAATTGTTAAATTTTTAAATTATAAAATTCAAGCGCAATTACGGTAGCAATTATAATAATGTGGCTTTTCTCAGGTATTAGAAATTCCCGAGGAAGATAATATTCAAGTGGTGAAAGATTTACGAACATTGGCCTTAGGTCCTTTGCAAGGTGTCCAGTGTTTCAATGGATGTATCGGTAATGGTTTCAGATTTCACACAAAGGATGTAGAAAAAAAGAGGGTAAATCAAAATAGCGGTGTTATGGTTAAAGGTATTTCTGGGGCCAAAGAAGAAGATTATTTTGGGATACTAACCGACATACTTGAGGTTCAATATTTGAATGGAAAGAGTGTGATATTGTTTCGTTGTGATTGGTTTGATGTTCACAAGGCTGGTAGAGAAATTAAGGTTGACAAATACGGCTTTGTGAGTCTAAATAGTCAACGTTTGTTGGCTACAAAAGAACCTTTTGTGCTTATGTCTCAAGCTCAACAAGTGTTCTACGTTAGAGATGGATTTGATCCCAATTGGCTTGTTGTCATTGAGACATCCAAGGCATCTTACAAAGTTCTGAGAAGGAGGTCAATGAAAGATGATGGGGAATGGCATGCATTACAAACAAAATCAAACAGATGCATTTTTCTCAACAATGGATGTGGATGAGATTGATGATCAATTTGTTGGCGTAAGAGACGATGTTGGGGATATGATAATTGATGCTACCCAGGAAAACCAACCTAAAGAATTTGATGAGAATGAAGCTGCCATTTTTTATGACGATGATTGCAATGATGAGGATGATTATAATGATGAGAGTGATACTGATAGTGACTTCTCGGATAGTGATGATGATATTGATCTTGCATGATTAATATTTTTGTTTCTTTGTTATTTTTTGCAAAAATTCTTAGCCATTTAAAATTTTTACTTTATGTTTCTTTGCCATTTTTAGTTTGTTATCTTTCTGATCCCAATGCTATATATTGATTTCTTTGATACCAATGATGTCAATGTTAACAACATATTGTTTTACTCACATTGTGCCACATATATTGACAGTCTTTTTTTTATTCACATTGTTCCAGATATATTGACAGGCTTTGATCCATTGATATGAAAATATCAGTATTCACATTTTTTCTAAAAACTACACTAATATGCAGACATATTGTTTTCTTTGATCCCAATGCTGTCAATACATGTTGTCTTGTTGCCTTTTTTACTGATAACTATATTATATAGTTGTTGTATATTCATATCTACTACTTGAAACAGTAGTCCATATGGCAAGGTATGGAGGTAAGGCAACTTCAAAGGAGGTGAATGAGTACGAACAACAGAGGCTTCTGACAATTCAGGCTAATAAGGAGTTTTTACAATCCTTGGGCATAAAACATCTTGCATCCTCTCTCACAAGCTTGGTTTAGAGCACAAAGGAGAAGAAAAGAAAGCAAAAAAGCATAGTATCCCAAGAAGATGATGATTATGTCCCCGAAGATGAACCGACTGATAAGGATAACGAAAAACAACCTAAGCTTGGAGAGTCAACAAGGGTATGAAAATAGTTTAAGATGATATTAATTACTTTTTTTCGTTTTTAATAAATTTTAGATGTTCTTATCGAGTTTTGAATTTTGAATTATTATTTTAACACAGGCCAATACTTCGAAGATAAAAGAAGGTCAGAGAAAAAGTAACTTCATCCCTCCAATGGCAATGGCTAAGGTTCTTAGAATGAATAAGAAACAACAAGAATTAATAGCAAAAAACAAGGCATTGGAATCAGTTTCTAATGCAAATGTGATTGGTGAAAAAGGTTATTCTATATGCCTTTTGTTTCTTATTGTTTTTTGCTGGTTTCTAATTAACACATGAATACTTGCATAGTTTTTTTTTTTGGCACAAAATGCAGCCTGAGAACCCTGACCTTAGCCAACCAAACCAAGCAAAAACAGCTTGCAAACTTACACTACCAGACTGTTAGTCTAAAAACACAACTTAACAAACCGAACCATAAACTAAACACCACAGCTAGAAACAGACAGCCACTACAAGACAGAACAAGAGTCCTACTGCTCTTTGCCTATCAAACCATGCATAAATATCCTCAACTGTTCTCTAACCTGTGCAGCCATTGTTTCACTTGACTAGGCCATTTTGACTAATCCATGACCTGCAGTCTATTAAGCACAACCTTCTTAGTATATGCACAAGTTTTCCCCCTACTCCAATTACTACCACCCTACACTACTCTACTTCTTTGCATGCAAATATTATAAACAAGAGCAGAAAGCACACAAAAACCATGTCAGACACAATATTAAGCTTAAACAACCTGTCCTTTGTTTTCAGTCTGTTACGCATAGCTAACTAGCAAATAAAAGAGTGTTTAGGTGTATTAAAGGCTCCCCACACATTGCTGCCAATTTACCCTACTTACATCCCTAAAGAGCAGTCTATACCCAGTTGCAGTAGAGAAACTTGCACTCCAATTCCACCGGCCATTCTCAACCATCCCTAGCTTCATTTCCTCCTTCACTCTACAAATATTCTTCCACCCGCAACTTGCATTAGCAGCAGGCACATAATCCACTTACATAGTTGATTTTTGTGTGTTATTAGGTAATATTCATGTGAATCATTGTTTATTAGTACTAACATGTTTTGTCTTCTCAAAAGCAATTTTATGCTTTCTTAACTACAAATCTTAAGCCCTTGAAACTGGAGACAATATGGAGATAAACCATAATCAAGATAGACAAATTATTGTAAGAGATGCAACTCCTCATGGTGTTCAAAGTGAAATACTAAATGCCACGGATCAAGAGAATCTTGCTATTTCTGGTATGAATAAAGATTTCCCTTATTCTATTTAGCTAATATTACAAAAACAACCATAAAATTTTAATTTTTACATCTATGTTAATTTTTACATCTATGTACTGATCAAGAGAGTCATAAACTAACTATTGTCATACCATACGAAAAGTTGTTGATATTTGTTCATGTTATGTCTAATTTGTTTGAAAACCATACATCTAGGTGGCATTAGAAAAACAAGAGGGATGGTATATTGTAGAAAGCTTACAGCATTAGCTCCTGGTGAAAAAATCAAAGTAGAATTTGATGAGGATGGTAACGCAATTGGCCCGCATTCCTCGCTATATGCTTACTTTTTGGGTCAACAAGTACGAAATCGCTTTGTTTGTCCCGTGCAAGTCAAAGGTTGGGAAGAGTATACTTCTGAAACCTTGGACCATTTATGGGCTTGCATTAAGGTAAATTGTAAAAAATATGACATGTTATATTTTTGACTACATATCTTATGCTTAAAGCTTTATATGCCATTTAATAATTTTTTCATTGATTTATTTATTGGCCTACATATGCAGGAAAAATGCTCGTTTGATGGCCCTGAGTATAAGAAAGAGGGTGTCTTAAAGCATGCGCAACGCATTTTTAGGGATAGTAGGCACAAGTTGAAACAAGCCTATTTTGATGATCCAAAGCTGAAAACAAAAGATGAGCGCTTAAAAAACAAGCGAAAAGACATGGGTAAAGCAGATTGGAAATTTTTAGTTGATTATTGGAGTGATCCAAAGTTTCAGGTAATCTCTATTGTAGATTAGCTACAAGAGGATATGTTATCTTCGAAGATGCTAACTTTATTATACGTTAGGTGAAAAGTAATAAAGCTCGTGCAAGTAGATCCTGTCAAAAGATGCCTCACTATAATGGTAGTAAAAGTTTTGCTCGCCTCAGACAAGAAATTGTAAGAAGACATGCATTTTATACTAGTAAATATAATGTTTTAATTATCACTATTAGAAAAAATGGATTTTGCTGCGCCACATTTGCTGCGATTTTTTGACATTTTTAAAGAACCGCAGCAAATACTTGTTGATGATTTCAACACAAAATAATTTGCTGCGGTTAAAGTATTTGCTGCGGTTAAATTATTTGCTGCGGTTTTTTTGTTATTTGTTGCGGTTATAACCGCAGCAAATAATTCAACACAAATTACAAAGACTCCAAGCCCAGCCTAAAAGGAGGGGTATAAAAGCCAAAAAAAACACTCCAAANTATAAAAGCCAAAAAAACACTCCAAAAACCTTTATTCTTTTCTTCCTCCTAACCCTAACCCTATCTCTCTTTTCTATCTCATCTGATCTTCTAACCCTATCTCTCTTTTTTATCTCATCTGATCTTCTAACCCTAACCCTCACCTCAAAAGTTTTCTCGTGCCTCTCACCAAACCTTCATTATACAAAACCAAAACAATACAAATAAAACAAGTTTTCTCTGATATTCATTATACAAAAGTTTTCTCGTCTCTCTTTTCTATCAAATTTTCTTCATTAGGTTTAATTCCTTCAATGGCGGCGCCATCATCTTCTTCTCCTTCACCTTCAATGGCTGGTGTTGCCGTCGGCGGCGCTGTCGGAGGAGCTGTTGGTATGCCTCTTTCCTTCATTATACAAAACCCTAGCTTTTTCGATTTTGTCAATTTTTTTTTATTTTCGTGTTTTTTTCCCAAAATTTTTGAAGTTTTCGATTAACGTTGATTTTAAAATCGTTCATTTATTATTCTGGAATTGGGAATTTGAGGGTTAAGGGGTTTTTGTATAGAATTAAAACAAAGATTGAATTTTTAGGCGAAATTACTGAAATATTGATATTATATTTTGGAAAATGTGTATAGCTTTAACTTATCTAACATGAATTTTATCAATTTAGAAAGGTTTGGTTCTATTTTATTTATTTTAAATGGTTTCTGTCGTTTATTATATAATTATGCTGTTACCTAAAGGTGAATTATTTTAGCGAATTGGTAATTTTTTTCCCAATTTATGCAATTTGTAGCGAATTATTAGTTTATATAAATTTTTGGTTTGATTGTGTTGGTGTTTTTTGCGGTGTATTAGGAAGGTTCTTAGTTCAGAGATGAATATTGTGGCTTATCGAATTTGATTTTCTGAGAAAAGCTTATTAGTGAGATGCTGACCCGGTTCGAAAACTTCCGTTCGTGCGAGTTGCCTTCTGCTTTGATTTGTTTTTGTCTAAATGGCCATGATGTAGTGGCAAATGAGTGCAGTTAATGAGCTTAATTACAGTCATGCTTGAATTAATGTGATGCACTGTTAATATGTTGATGATGACACGCAGCTGATTTTGTTCTTCTACAGTCTTGTAGTATTGCAGTACATCATCTGTTTACTAGCGGCTGATTATTTTGTTCAAAATGTTGTAGGTGCTGTTTATGGGACTTATGAAGCCATTCGATGTAAGGTATATATCTAATTCTTCTGACCCTTTGCTTGCAAAACATATAAATTACTACCTTTTGCATACGTGTTGAACTTGGCATTGGTTATTTATATTTTCTATGGTCTTTGCGAACTGCCCTAATTAAGTGTAACCACTGTGTTCGGTTCTTGTTTTGTGACTCTGCTTCTGATTCCTTGTTGTTTAATGAAATTTTCCATCTTTTTGCCCAAACTTTCCCATCTCTTTCTTTTGTATTAACAGTATCTAGATTGTGTTCTATTAAACCAGGCAAGCACTATATTGACTGACTACCACCAATAGTTTGGGAAAAATTTGTTAGGTATCTGGTAATCTAAATTTTTAACGAATCGATGCTCTCATAAGTCATAAGTCACTTGTTCAATGAGGATGTGTGTGTGTGCTTTTTCCCCCCTATAAGGTCCTATCTTTAGCATATTATAGACAAGAAGAACCGAGAAAGGTGTGACACACATTGAACTAGGAGAATTCTTTTATGGGGATGTTGGATAGACTATAGTAGGACACTTTCAGAAAGCTTTTAGTGGGGATTCATAATTGCTGTTAACATGTCCAGTTATCCACTGCTTAAGCCTATATCTTGTCGTAAGTTGCTAAAATGACAACTGTGTTGAGTTTCAGAGAGGTTGAATTTCTTAATTTTGATTTTTAATTTAATTTGGCTGAAATGTTGAGTTTTTTGTTGAATTTGGCTGAAATTTGTAGGTTTTGTGTTAGATGTTTTATGTTGGGGCTTTTGGTTGTTGTGACTGTTGCTTAAATAACCAAATCATGGGGGTTTCTTAATATTTTACTGGCTCGTCAATTTGTTGTTGAAATATTGTCTTTTGATTATGGTACACTACACTTTGTGGAAAAATGCATTTGTTTTTACTACTCCGTATAGTATTATCATACACTTTGTGTATGAGAGTGTCATTGCGTCCTACATGTGTAATAGTAATGGGAAGAATTTAGATTGTGATTGGTTTTGATTCTTCAAATCCCACTATTGCTCTGTTATTGGAACGGCTAGAATTATGGGTGGCTTTTTTTATAATGGATGTCATAGGGATGATATATTTATTACATATTATGAGGCCACTGGAATTGTGTAATTGGTCCTAACTTTCTGACCTTCTTTATATTTGTTGCCAATTTTGGTGTTTCACTAGGGTATGTTTTATAAGGAGACCAATCAGTGTTCAATGTTCATGCATTGAGTTGTCTCTTTACCAACACATATCCTAAAATTGGTTCTATTTCGTCAGGTTGCTCCTTATTGTGCTTCAAAATGCGTAGTTGAGGGCCTGACTAGAGCAGTTGGTAAGGAGTTGAACAGTGGTGTGGCAATTGTTGCTTTAAGACACATATTACTAAGAATGGTTTCTAGAATAATCCTGCCTACAAAGGCATATATGAAAGTGTAGAAAAGGCACCAACTCCACTACTCTAACGGACAGAACTAGTACGGCCCCCTGAAATTAACAGCCTTCCATGGATGTACATTATTGTTTTTCTTAATTGAAGTGTTTTTTGTAATATAATTGTATTTGAGATTGATGTTATTATTCTAATGCTGCTGTAATGTTGTTATTACAACTATTGTACATATACAAACATTCTGGCTACAATTTAGCATTAAAAAGCAAAAAAAAAAAAAAAAAAAAAAATTTATTTTTTTGGTGGTTATTGCTGCGGTTTCTAAAAAACCGCAGCAAATAAAGCTTTTTTTTTGGTGGGAAATCCCACTATTTGCGCGGTTTTTACAAAGAACCGCAGCAAATAGTGGGATTTCCCACCATTTTTTGCCCCCTTTTTGCTGCGGTTTTGACTACAACCGCAGCAAAAAAGTCCATTTTTTTGCTGCGGTTCAACCGCAGCAAATAATACGCTAGTTTATTGCTGCTGCTCCAAGTGCTGCGGCTAAAAACCGCAGCAAATACCCCTAAAAAAACCGCAGCAAAATTGGATTTTTGTACTAGTGTATGAAGCAAATAGAATAGCATTATTTTTTCTCGCATGTTTAATATTCCCTTTTGCTTAATTTAGATGGAGAAAAATGGAGGAAAGTGTTCGCGTCTTGATTTAATGGTGAAATCTCGAAAGAGAAAATCAAATAAACCTGTTAATACTGATAACTTATCAAAAAACATGCTTGTAGTGGTAAGTTTATGACTTTAAAAGGCCAATTTATCTCATAAATTACGTACGTATTTAACATGTCATTACATGGCCGCAGGAAGAGATGGAGAAATTGAAGGAGGACAGGGATAAAGGCCTGAATGAGAAGACGGATGAGCAACTTTTCCAAGAGGTTCTAGGAAAAGATACTCATGGGTATTTGCGTGCTTATGGGCCGGGTAGAAGCATTACAAAACATTTCAAAGTAAAGCCTTCCCGATTGGATCTTGCTCAAGAGGTTGTTGAGGTTAAAAAGACTGCTGAGCAAGCTATTCAAGAAGCATAAAAAGATGCAGAAAATGCTAGAAAAGAGGCCGAGGATGCTAGAAAGGAGGCTGAAGAAGCTAGAAAAGATGCAGAGCTTGCCAAGAAGAAAGTTGAAGAAAGTGCAGGTGAGGTGGATCGAAAAATTGCTGCAAATAATATGGTTTGAGAGAGAAATCTCAAGAAACTACTACAACTTTTTGGCGTGGATGCTGATGATAAGAATGATTTCTTAAGTGAAGGTTCTTCAGCTTAAGGTAAGCATATTTAAGTGTATCTCTTAATTATGGATATTTGAATTGGTTTGGTCATGTAGAGGTAGGCACAGGAAACCTAAGCACTCTGCTGTAGCTCCAAATTAGAAGCATTGATGTTAATTTATTCTTTAATCAGCAGAATATAGTATACAATATGGAACGCTTGCTATGGCTGATATGTTTGTTGAACTAATGCATTGTGAAGTCTTGATGAAATATATTCCATGGTAACAAGTAAGATTAATTTAAGGGTTAATTAAGCAAATAATGAGTTTGCCGGGATAACTTAGAATGACAATAAGAGTCATACATGCACCATGGTTTCTACATCAAGTGAGCTAGAATTTATAAGGTATATAGTTCATCAAATTAAAATTCACAAGACATGTCACTCATCTAAGATACATGAAGTCTGTAAATGCATTCGAAATTCGATTTTTCCTAGTATGAGACATTAACTCATCTGACATTGCTGCTAATTGATTAATGCTTCTTTTATGTGTCCTCTTTATGTTGTTGATGCTGTAAATGTTCCTGTTGTTCGAAGAGCTTTTATGTGTATTTAGATGATTTTTTTTATATGTAGAAAATCCAACAAGGAAATTCTAGGAGGCATAACTACTTGATCAAAATTCCACACTTTATCACTCTTCCCCTTCGAATGTCCCTTTGTACTTGTTTTACCATGTCGTTTTTATACAAGGTTTAGCATAGTTTTTGAGGCCTTTTACTCTACTACTATTGTTGGTTTAGTAATAATCATTCTAATGTGAATATTTTTCTGATAGTATTGTATCTTAAAAAATTACTTATTTATTTATTGTGGTGATGTGCTTGTAGGTTGGTACTATACAAAGAAATGCATAGATGGCGAGCAACAACACAAGAAGCATATTGGTGGCAATAATATAGAGAACTTTGTAGTTTTACTTTATTTTTTAAAATTATTGAACAATCGACTTTACTTTGTTGATTATAAATAATAATAGTATGTTTTAGTTCTTAGTACGCTAGTTTTAAGTACAATATTATGTAAAGGTTTCATTGTTTCAAAAGTACATTATATTATTAATATGAATATATTATTTCATTGTTCTAAGATTTGTTAATTGTATTTTATATTATTGGTAATAAATGTCTATAAAAGACCTCGGTCAATAGAGATTGTTGGATATTAAAGTGTCATATATATGTCAGAACTTGGTATGTATATAGCCACGTATAATATATTTGCCATAGGATAATTAGTGGCTAGTTTTATTTCTTAGCCACGGGATATTTTGTGGCTAATTGTTTAGTAGCCATAATACTCTTTGGGAAATGAAATAGTTAGCCACGATAGTACTTGTGGCAAACAATTAAATTAGCCATGGTAATACATGTGGCGAATCTAGTTTTTCGCCACGGGATTATTTGTGACATAATTTAATATTCATGCCACAACCTCTATTTTCCCATGGCAAAACTATATAGCCACGAGAATTTTTTACTTGCGCCACACTTCAATCAATCTTGTTGTTGTAGCACGTGAAATGTCACACTACCCACTGCACTCACTTCTACCTCAAATGGTCCATCACACTGTTCTGATCTTCTTCCTTTGCCCTAAATTTAGGCTAAAAAATAAAAACAATCCACTAAACATAAGAATATAATATCATAAAAGAAAGCTTTGTTTTTCATACATGTTTTTCTCCCCCACATCTTCATCTTCATTATTGCTTTTGTACAGTTGTAAAGTTAAACTAATTACTGGCCATTAATATTCTTTCTAACATTCAAACAATAGTTTCAACAAAGTTATAACTAGCCCTCTTTGTCCCTCTAAGAGCAAACCCTAATTAATATATTAGGAAATATATATGCACATATATATATTTCCTAATAAGCAGCACCAAATGGTCTGCCAAGTTGTCACCCGAGAGAATGTGAAAGTTACATACATGATCAAATGAAGGCTAATGACTTCCCTAGATTAATGACACTTTCCTTAACGGCCTGGTGTAGTGGTGCTAATATATATGATGCAAGAATTCCATACTACAAAGTACTATATATTAAATAGATAAAGAATTTAAAGACTTTGACTAAGAATTTGATTGTGTCTCTTCTCTTATTTCAGACCACCTTCTCTAGCTATATATATGATTTTATAGTAAATTAAGATCACTGACACTCACAAAATGTGTTTGTTAAATGACTAATGATGGGGAGTTCCTAAATTATCACAGATTCACAGTGATATGGTTGAGCTAGTATATCAAGGGATCGGACATTATAGTAAGATTCTTGTTCATACTCAACAATTATACCATGCACCCAATTATATGCCAATATTTACAAGATTACCATTTCATATGTTTAATAAGCATATCACTATGACAGATTAGGCAAACCCCATAAATGACTGAATGATTTAATTTTTTATTTTTTTCCAGCCAAAAGAAAATTGACAGGAAAGAATTGAACATTTCCCACAATACTTTAAAGTTAGGTAATAAAAATGGGTGAAACCCACAATACTTGATTCTGATAGAGTATATAAAATATTCCTGGACTTCAACCATCAGCTTAAGATTTTGGTTGAGATAGTCCTCTAATATGGTATCGGCTCCAACGTGACACAAAGGTCACGGGTTCGAATCTCATCCACCCCTCCCTTCTAAGTGGAATTATTAAGCGCAGGGTATGAGGGGGCCCATGCTGCATCCACACTTCAAGCCCAATGGACTTTCATGTGAGAGGGCGTGATAAAGTATAAAGCATGCCGCTGTGAGGCAACATGCGTGGTAGGTAAAATATTCCTGGACCTCAAGCATCAGCTTAAACTTTTGGTTGAGATGATCCTCTAATAGATTCATTTAAAGTTAGGTAATAAAAATGGGTGAAACCAACTGGTTAAACAAGTCAAGTGATGTAACCATCCAACAATGTAATTAAATGTTATTGGATTCTATAAGCTTCTGATACTTTATACAAACTCATGGCAAATCACATCCTACACTAGCTATATAGTTTCATGCTTTTTTCAAACCAATTAGGGTTAGTGGATCACAGGATCATCACTAAGCTATACAATATAATGTCTATTAATTTAGTGGAGATAGATGACCCACTTATATGCCACTAGCAATGATGAAACAGGTTTAACTCTTCTTTTCTGTTTGGTAAATTGAAGGGCAATAGGGCCCACTTATGGCACTAATAAAGAATAAACAAGCCTAAATTCTATTTCTTTTTATACACTTCATTTGGATGCTTTGCCGAATTAAAGGAGATTCAAGTGTACCATAAGTGAAAAAAAAGTTTGAATATAATCAACTACGGTATCTAAAGTACTCCCCTCGGTCTTTTATTACTTGCTACATTCACTTTTTCGCATCATCTAAAACGTAACTTATAAAATTAATATCTCGAGTTTTGTATAATAAAAAATTATAAAAATTATATTTTTGAAAAATATACATCGAGACGAATCAAAAACAAGATCTCATATAACTATATTTTCCGTTACGTATTAAACAACAAAGTGAGTCAAAGTTACAATGTAAATAGTGTCAAAAATCCTAATGTAGCAACTAGAAAAAGATCGATTGAGTATCCCATAGTTTTGTAAGAACTTGATATATTTGCTTGTGATTTTGGCTGAAGTTCTTATTAGGTGATGAACAAGCTTCATATTGTCCTTCGCCTTTTAAATCCCGAGCTATAATTCTCATTTACCATAATTACAGTAATGTTAATTCCTCCTAACGGAAGATGGACTAATTAAGTGCAAGTTAGCCAAGTAACTAGTATCTTGAATGCTACCTTAGCACAAATACATTAATAGAACAGCCATACAACAGTTACAACAGATTGAAACATAATTAACAAAATACATGACTTCCACAAATACCACTAAAAACATAAAATTAAAAAAAAAAAAAAAGGATATTGAAATTTAAATGGTACATACCAATGTAGTCACTTTTGACTTAACTCATGGCACAAATATTACAGTCTTACAGAAACAAAAAAGTGAATTCATTGAAAGCATGATTGCATTGATTGATGTCAAAATTAAAATCACTGAGCAACATTGTTGGTGTTTTTAAAATGATTGTAATATGATCAAATCAAAACCACTTGAATCAAATAAATAGAGGAGCAAAACAATAATTTACAACTGATAAAATAAATTAATTTCACCCCAAATCATCAATGTTTAACCAATCTCATCCATTGAGTAAACAAGTACTACTATATGTACAAAATAAATCCTTTAACAATAGGATTATAGAAATAGTTCAAGCATGACACATGAGACGACAGATCATATTGATCGAACCATAAATCATTTTTTCTACACATGACCCTAATTCAATCAAAAGGTAGGCTTAGTTTGTAATTAATAATGTTTAATAAATCTGGAAAATAGAAACACTAACTAAACCAAACATACCTTATCAGTTAAAGTCCATATGGTTGTATGTCCTATCCATAAATGCACAATTAAGACCTTGAACTTGATTATTAGTGAACTCAGAATGCTCTGTCATTTCTTGCATCAATCCAACATTACCACTTCCAATATCGGAAATTCGATTTCCTGAAAACTCCATGGAAAACCCCCTACTAATTAGACCACCATCATGGCTAAAATTTGACATTGATGATGATGAGGAGGCTAAGAAGTTCTCAATGATACCCACAGAAGCCATTTGATCTTCTAATTGGTGTACTTTATCAACCCTAATCACACCATTACTATCATCCAAAGTACTAGTATTATTAGGGTTTTCCTCAACTTCCAAACACTCTTTTTTATTCTTCATTAACTTCTCTTTAGTCCTTTCTCTTGCCCTAGCTCTTGCTTGCTTCCTTTTCTCATTCATTTCACACATCATTCCTCCTTTACTATTATTATTATTGTTGTTCATTCTTCCACATACCATCTTCTCTTTTTTGTTACTACCTTCACCATTAAAATGATCTCCTATAGGAGACATGATGTTAGTGCAACTCTTCTCTGAAAGATCTTTAATGGCTGCCCTAGATTTGTTAAACAACCACTCAATAGTCTTGCTTGCCTTATCAAACCCCAACATATCTTGAAGATCAAAGAACTTCCTTGCAATTTGGAGGGACAATCTCATCCTTCGGTCCCTCGGACCGTGAGCCGTGTATATCTTGCTATGTCTATCTTTTTTCCCTGCCTTCCTTCTTGAAGATTCTCCACCATCATGTTGCTTCTTCGCTTTCTGGGGCAACTTTCTTCTCTCTTCACAACCATTGACAGCTTGACCTGGCTGTTGCAGTGGTGGTTGTGGCAGTGGTGGCGGCGGCGATGGTGGTGGTGGTGGAGGGTGGTGGTAGGGCAAAATGGTGTTTAAGAAAAAGTCTTCATCAAGCAAGTGAGAAGGGAAGTTGTTCAAGAGATGATGATCATCAAAAGGAATATTGTTGTTGTTATTGGTTGGATGCTGAATAGGAAGAACACTATTTGCATTGTAATTTGAATCAAACATGTTTGCATTATTTGTCTTTTAGGACTTTGAAAAATTAATTACTACTACTTTTTGAAAAAAAATAAAAAAAGATTTAAAAGAGAAAGTAATTTTTTTTTTAGGTATTGAATGTGCTCAACATATTAATTAGGGTTTGTTTTTAGAGGGAGAAAGAGGGCTAGTTATAGCTTTGTTGAAACTGTTGTTTGAATGTTAGAAAGAATTTTAATGGCCAGCAATGAGTTTAACTTTTCAATTGTACGGAAGCAATAATGAAGATGAAGATGTGGGGGAGAAAGGCATCTATGAAAAACAAAGCTTTCTTTTATGATATTATATTTTTATGTTTAGTGGATTGTTTTTTTTTTTATTCAGCCTATATTTAGGGCAAAAGAAGAAGAACAGAACAGTGTGATGGACCATTTGAGGTGGAAGTGAGTGCAGTGGGTAGTGTGAGATTTCACGTGCTACAACAACAAGATTGATTGAAGTTAAGAAAGAGAAAGAAAGCGGAGCATGTGTTCTTACACTTGTTTAGCCGGTAACTAGCCTCCTATCAAACCGTTTATTATACATTTATAATTGCTTCATACTCCCTCCGTACTAAATTACTTGCTACATATACCTTAAACGGAAATACCAATTTACTTGCTACATTACTATATTTAGAAAGTGGGTCCCATAATTAATTTACGAAACTGCCCTTTACTTTCGCCTTATTTACGACAATGCCCTTATTTACCTTATTTAAATACCCCCAAAACCCTAAACACCCCCACCTAACCCTAAATACTCCCACCTAACCTCTCCCTCCCTTTCTTAATCAAGCCTCTTTCTCTCTCTTGTAGGTTGTACGTTCAGTCTAATTCTAAACCTAACTTTTCGCCTCTCTCTCATCTTCTTCCTCCTTCTTGCTTAGATCTTGTTCTGGTTATTCATCCTTACCCCTTAAAAATTGCATTTCAATTATCTACTCATTTTTCTTAACATTTTGGTATAAATTTTGTGTTGTTATCTCCACAAATCCGAGAACCCCCAATTTCATTTTGGTTTTCACTGTTCATCTTCTTCCTTTGTTTTGCTTGGTACGATTTTCTTTGTTCTTGCTTCATGGATCCTAAAAATCCCGTACCTGAAGAAACTTTTAGCCACTGGTATGTTGGCTACTCTTCGTATGTTGAAACACCAGTTGCTGAGAGTGAATTGGAAGAATTGTGGGAGAGATTGAGAAGGTATCACGAACCATCTCAGTCTCCATCCCCTGTTTTTGACGGAAAAGGATCTTCAAAAATCGATCCTAAAACAGTCACGAAACCACAAACTTGTTCATCACTACCCTCTTCTTCCTCTGGATCAACCATAGCCCCCATGAGTCCCAAAAATGATGATTTCGGTGATTATGGTTACGATCTAGTGGTGGAAGACACGCCTGAACGTCCAGGCTACATTCCTTATGATTTGGGGAGTGCGAGAAGATGTAACACACGGAGGAGCCTTAATCGTGTTGCTTTCTCAACAGGGGAAGCTGAATCATTGAAAGAATATGATTCGGATGAAACTCAAGAGCCTGATAATTGGGCTCAATTTAAAAAGGAGAATCCTCAGTTCTTTCATAACAGAGCTGATCCTAATTCTCCCTATTATGTGCCTTGATTTTTTTGCATTATATTTTTTACTCATCCCTGTTCTTATGTGTGCTGATTTTGTTGATGATATTGTTGTTGTCGATATTGTTGATTATTTTGGTTCTGTTGTCTGTTCTCTGTGATGATATTGATGATTTCGGTGATATTCTCTGTTATTAATTACTCCGTATATTTTTTGTGATGATGTTGTTGATGATTTTGGTCCTGTTCTGTGTTCTCTGTGATGTTGTTGATGATTTCGGTGATATTCTCTGTTATTAATTACTCCATATATTTTTGGTGATGATATTGTTGATGATTTTGGTGATGTTATGTGTTCTTAATTACTCCGTATATTTTTGGTGATAATATTGTTCATGATTATGGTGATGTTCTCTGTTCTTAACTATATTTTTGGTGATGATATTGTTGAATGATTATGGTGATGTTATCTGTTCTTAATTATAGTTTTGATGATGATGATATTGTTGATGGTTTTGGTGATGTTGTCTGTTCTTAATTATAGTCTTGGTTGTGATATTGCCTTTGATTTTGGTCATGTTCTCTGTTCTTAATTATAGTGTTGGTGATGATTACTTTTGGTGATGATATTGTTGTTGATGATATTAGTGTTTTAATTATTTTGTTGTTGATGATCATATTTACACTCTCTCCGTACTGTACTGATTACTTGCTACATTAATGACAATCATTGGGACTGACTGTGGTTTGGAAGTATGTTGTCAACCTCATTACCATTGACCCTAATGCAACTGATCATCCTATGAATGAATGACAAAAATGGAGTTGGGTTGCATCTTATTTAGTAATGGCTACTGGCTCATGTTACATGAATGACCCTCTTGCCTTACTTTTTTAATTGAACAGCCACCCCAGCTTTTTACAGTTGGTTAGGAGGCGTTCAATTGTATTAAGTAAGGATTAATCGAATTTTAAGTGACGTCCCTTCAGTACTTCAAGTACAAATAATCGTATGAGCCCCTGCCTTTGCTAAATATGTTGTGATTCACTCCAACAACACTAAGCTATGCATATGCCACACCAACTTGTCATAAGTTGTTTGTTGAGGCAAAGTTTAGCTTTCCATATTAACTCTATGATGATAACTGAGAGTTATATTAGCATTCAATCAATGTACTTTTCCTACATGATACTTACTTTTCAATCAATATTAACGCTATGCATATGCCACCCCAGATTTTTTTTTTTTAAGATTTTGTTTTGTAGTGAATAACAGAATAAATGAGCATTCAATGCTCATACAAGAGTATATATACTCCTTGTTTTGATAAAGTTCAAATTTTGGTAAAAGTTGGGAAAATTCAGATTCTAAATTAATTTTGGCACCCCACCAAAATTTTGGAGGGAAACCCAATTTGTGGGAAAGTTTTTATTTCACTCACCCTACTTCCCTCCCTTTTTTACTGTTAAATTGTTGTAATTACCTTTGTTAATTACTTTCTCTCTTTGTTCATAATATACTAAGTATGTGGTCCTACTATGACAATGACCCTCCTAGAACTTTGTACAAAGTACCAATGTAGCAAGTATTTTAGTACGGAGGGAGTATATTTTTTTTTAAGTTGCAACAATTATTGTTTATTATAGAACTTTTTAATTAATTTCAAAAATACTGTCTTGCTACTCTATTAAGGTGATTTTTCTTTATATCTCTTGCAACAATTATTGTTTATTATAGAATCTACAGATATTTGCATTAGAACATGGTACGTAGTAAATAAAAATTAGAGGAAATACAGAAACCTTAAGTCAAGGAAAATTCAACCCTAGTGACTAGAGTAATGTTACGGAATTATCTAGCTAGTTGTATAGTATTGTTTTTATAGGGATGGAAACAGGCAAATTCAAGTGAGGTAAGAAAATTATGTCTGAAAAAATGTTGTACAAGAATAACAATTGTATATTTTTGGTCTCCTGAGAACTACTCCCTAACTAATGACTACCTGATTGCTGGGAAATTGTCAATACTCAATGGGGTCATATTTGTTTTGAAGTTGAATAGGAAAAAAAAATTGTCATAAAGAGTAGTACAGGTAATAGTACTTTGTTTCAATTCAAATTCAAGATGAAATAAGTCTCCTATAATACTATTTTACTGTGTAAGATATTAACTATTGAATTGGATCGTTTTTTCTTTTTTTATTTATTTATTTATCTAACTAATTAATGGTGTTATTAGTATGTATGTCATATAAGACCATCTAACATTAGTTTTTGTAATTGAGGATTTGCTATGGAATTTGGCTTGCATACCATAAAAACTACCAAATTAATGTAGTGCTTATAATTTTTTTTTTTTTTTGGGTGCTTGAGAGCCATAGGGGCGGGGTGGAAATTGATTCCAGAATCTCCTAGAACCGAGAGGGGAGCTTTAAGCACTTGAGCTATCCCTCACTCTCTGCTTATAATATAATGTTTCCAGAATCCATATTTTACTAGGAAATGTCTACATTAATAGTTACTCTGTAAGATTGTACCTTTTTGTTTATCTTAATTAAAATAGAGTGTAAAGGAAATAATCCTACTTATTTTTTCTGCTCAGAATGTCAAGGCTTTTAGCATTGACCACACTCGGATTTTCATCAATATGTATGAATGGGTATCTAAAATCGTAAGTCCTCCAAACTAAGGCCATGTTCTCCTCAACTTATTTTTGTTTGATCTGAACTTATTTTTGTTGAACTGAACTTATTTTTGCTGGACTGAACTTATTTTACTTAATTATCTGAACTTATTTTTGCTGAACTGAATTTTTTTTTGCTGAAATCATTAACAATTTATTAAGGATTGAAACTGATTTTTGCTGAACTGAACTTATTTTTGCTGAAAATAAGTAAAAATAAGAGGAGGAGAACAGAGCCTAACTCATATAACCCTTGTCTTGAATTCCATATAGCTTAGTGAGGTGTTATTATACGCCTGAGCGATTGTTAATCATATAAAACTCAACTGCTAATCAGCAAGTTGGTCGATGATATATAATATTGAGGTAAAGATTATCAACGACTGTTGATAATGGCATCTTTGAATTTGATTATGTGTTCATGTTAATGCTGTACTAATACTGTTTTGTTAACTAGACTTTAGAAAAATGCAGAAGTATATACTTCGTATAATGCAAAAACCCTAAAAAACAGGTTTTGAATTTCACAGTACATCTTTCTAGAAAAGACAAACATATGATAAGTGAGAATTTTTGTTTACATCTTTTCTAGGATGAAATAGTGAAACGTGCTAATAACTTAAGGCCTATCACATCGATCAATAAACTACGGATGGAGTAATAACTATACAATTAATAGTTGTCACCTCATATAATTTACGTGTATTATATTTTAGTGACATTATTTATGCATGTATATGTGATTGTTAGTTTTCACACAATAA
Organism: Suaeda aralocaspica; assembly: GCA_016808085.1. Classification (NCBI taxonomy): domain Eukaryota; kingdom Viridiplantae; phylum Streptophyta; class Magnoliopsida; order Caryophyllales; family Amaranthaceae; genus Suaeda; species Suaeda aralocaspica. The sequence goes on from PYUH01000543.1 coordinate 956,964, forward strand.
AAATGTCACCTACATGACTACATCTATCAATGAACATAAAATTCCTTGCACGAACATAATTTGTAAAGATCTTGGAACTCTAAATATGATAATATAGCCGGTAGTTAACAATTAATTGATACAAATAATATTTAATACTCACTCCGTTGTTATTTACTAGCTACATAGTAAGATGACATAATAATTTAGAAACATCAACATCATTATGGAACCACGTGATTAAAAGAGTTAAGTGGGCAATTTAAGACAATTAAATCATGTAATTTCAACAAAATAAAGAATAAAGTAATAGATAAATCATAGGACCCGTACTCCAAAAGAGGTTTGTAGCAAGTAATAAAAAAACTTTCCTTTTGGAAATATGTAGCAAGTAAAAAAAACGGAGGGAGTAATCAATAGTTCAATACAACAGTATACTAGATTGCTAGCAGTTGTGTGAGCTATTACCATTCACCAGATCACCTCCATTGAAGAGGGTGGAAATTGGAATTTATTAATGTTATATTGGTCTATTGGATAACATCTAACTCTCATTTGTATAGGGAACAAAAGTGCACTAGATGTGGTTTATTCACCTTAAAAACCAAACTTCAATTCGAACAAGTTTAGGTAAGTTGAAACCAAAGCCGATCTGGAATTCTAATACAGACTACAAAATAAAGTCTAATACTCCCTTCCTTTCACTTAGAATGTTCTTTACATTTGAAATATTGGGTTTGACTATGGAAAATCTTCATGAAGATATATAAGAAAAAAATGTATTGGGTCTCTATGTTCTCTTCAACTTATCTTAATTTATCTGGATTTATTTTAACTTATCCGAACTTATTGATACTTATCTTAACTTATCAGAACTTATTTTAACTTAACTGGATTTATTGGTACTTATTTGAACTTATTGATACTTTCTGTTAATTATTGATACTTATTGATATTGGTTATTGGTACTTATTTGAGCAAATTGGTACTTATTTGAACTTATAGATACTTATTGGTACTTATCTGAACTTATATTAACTTATTGAGAATTAATGATACTTATCTGAACTTATCTTAACTTATCTTAATTTAACTTATTCAATAAGTATGGAAAATAAGTTAAAGAGAACAAGGACATTCATATAAGATCTTGTTAAATTTGTTTAGGTAAGTAGCTTTAAATTTTACAATTTTTTATAAAGCGTAATTTAAGATATTAAGGTTGAGACAATTGCATTAAAAACTATACAAAATATAAACGTAACAAATTTTTAGTAACAGAAAGTAAATGTGTCAATCAATTCTAATAACCTCTTATTGTCTTTCATAATAATCAACAAATCAATTGGCTTGGGTCCAATAAATGCTAATAACTTTAATAAGCTCTAGTTTTTTCTTTTTTTGCTTTTTTGGTTTTTTCAAAAGTTGTACCCATGACCTTTGAGTTTTCTAAATTGTATCCAATTAATGATTTTCAAAATTCTAATTTGTGCCTCTAAACTCAAATAATGATTGAAATTGATTTTTCCTTAATTAACCTTAATTTTACTAAATTGATAAACTTATATTGTTCATCTTATCAAACTTATTGTTGATGAACTGAATTTATTTTTATTGAACAACATATTTAACTTAAAATAAAGTTGAGTATTGAGGATTGAGGAGAACAAGGTCTTACTTTTGGTATTATTTATTCCTGTACTTCTGCTATAGTAGTATATTGAACCTAACAATTAGGTCATATTTGTTTAAAGTTAGATGATAGAGTAAACACATATTTTTGGGCTCAACCATTAGTTTATCCTTTCCGTAGGTTTGATCCTTTGATTTAGGTGGGTTCGAATCTCATCCATCTTTGCAAATGTATCTCCGGCCACTTGAAGCCAAACGATCTCTCATATCAAGAGTCGTATACAAATTAAAGCAAAATACGTTTTACTATATTTATTAATTAATATTTTGTGCGACAATTGAGTAATAGTTAAAAACATGTAAGGTCTTACTAGCTATGGCCATTAAGGCTATTTTGAAGATTAACTACGCTTATGAAGCTAATAGGCTATGATGGTCAGGTGAACGGCTTCCAACCTCAACGATTGCTCACGGAAATGTGTTTCTTTCTTTGCTAGATTATATACTACGTACTGTATTATTCTTCATTGAAATTTAAAGTTATACAAATACTAATTCTAATTCTAATTCTAATTCTAATTCTAATTCATACGATTTCCTTAACTTGTTTGCTTCACTTAGCTTGGTTTCACAGGATTGGAATTATTTAACTATTGATATTGATATTGATATAAAGTTTTTTACCCATTATACTCTATAGTGCTATAAATGGAGTAATTTTATAGCAACATAGCCTTAATATTGAGGTTTTTTTTTTAAAAAAAAAAAAAAAAAAAAAAAAAAAAAAAAAAAAAATACAACGTCAAAAAATGATTTTTGTAAGGGGATATAATGTGATATGCACATGCTTATGAGTTATGAATCCGTATAAAGTGATGGCTATGGACCTATGGTCAAAACATTTGTGATAGTCAAAAATGATGGGAGCTAGAAGATGTTTCCGGGCATATGGCCAGCCAATACAAAGTACAAAATCCTTATATTGTGTTCAAATGTCCCATTCGTTGTATATATCTCTAAACAATGTTGAAACCAAATATATAAAACCACAAAAAATTATTTTATTTGTTGAAACCAAAAATAAAACCACAAAAAATATTTTGTGCTTTTTCTAAAATAAAAACCATTTATTTATTGCTCAAATTGCTCCAAACTAAAATTAAAATTATAAAAATAAAGGATGAGAAAGACCGTAAAGTGTAGTGTGGTAATCTCAAATGGACAAAACACACCCCCTCCTTTATTATTAGAGATTGGAGGATTAAAAAGGTTGTGCCTGACTCATAGTGATTAGTGGCTTCTTTGCATTGAATATAAAGGATATAATAGAATGAATGAACGAATGATTAAACATACAACAATTTTATAATTTTGTATGAACATGGTAGTGTAACTTTGTAAAACTGCTTTCTAATTTTTAGAAATTAAAAAGAGATACTTGACTTTGAGAAAGAAAGATCGAGTTAGGAAGCCCTAAATTTAGTGGATTTTTCTTTTTTTTTTTGTAGAAGAGGTAAGATTGAGTGACAAGAATATACATTAAGCTTTGTCTTTTAGTAAGCTTAGTGCTTGTTTGGTTGCACATAAAAACCATATGAATTGGTTCATGCAACGTTTTTGATATTATAAATCAAAATTTACTCCATCCATATATGTTTCCCCGGGCCCATACAAATCCCTAAATGTTCCATGTTTCTTTAGTAAAATCAAACAGCTAAGAAAAGGTACTATACAAGAAACATTCACACACTATGAAGCATTCATTTAGGACTCCTTATAAGCGTTTTTCTTACGGATTATCTACTATTATCATATCTAAAAATAATAATGGTTTAATGGCCGTACAAAATCAATCAATAACCCCACACATGCGGAATTATAGAAGATCCCATTTAAGATCAAAGAATTCCGTCGGACTATAGAAGTATCATGTGGATGAACCCAATCATATTTACAATTGCTCAAAATACCCTTTTTTCACTTCTAGATTCTATTTCTTAGTTCAAAATATATCTTTACTAATCAAAAATCAAAGAATTAGTGGATCTATTCGTTCCGCCCAAGATAAAATTGGATTGGGTTATGAAATTATAATCTAGAATCTGATGAGATGAAAGACGAAACTTCATTACTACATATAATAACACAGATCACACTTCCCACACACTAACCAATTTGTAGCACCTAGATCAACTCATCAAACCATGTATATTATGCAACCTTGTTAGCTTTGAAAAATTGCTCTCAAAAGAAGAAAGCTAAGTCTACTTTGAAATGGTACTTTAACGCCTTTTAATTCTTCTTCTAACCTTCTTATCCTATCTCCTCTTCCTGGCCTTCGCTCGAGTTTTGGTCAATCGATTGCCTTGATATGCAATTATCTTTATTAATTACTTTTCCCTTGAAAGCAATGGTTATTTTATACTTGAAAAGATTTTCAAAGGGCATAGTTTAGGGTTTTTTTTTTTTTTAATTGAGTAAATTGCACGATCTTGACCAAACCTCAACGAGGGCGGATCAAGCGTGGGTTCAGTGGGTTCAAAAGAACCCCCACTGATCCTAAAAAACAAAGTTATATATAAATCGCGTGCATATTGTATCACATCTTTTACATCAGTTTAGTGGTTAAGGCCCTGTTCTCCTCGTCTTATTTTTGTTTATCTGTGAACTTATTTTTGCTGAATTTGTTTTATTCTAATTAAATATTATAGGGCAATTTTATACTATAATTGATTTTTATTTAGGTGAAAATAATTGATTTATTATAATCTCTAAATTATATTTAATCCGATTTTTTCCCTCAAATTTCAAGAATCTTATGGACAAAGGTATGCACAATATTTTATCATCTTCTTTTTAATATCATATAATTTCCATGTATTATAATATTATCATATATCAATATTAACATATATTTATTTTCATATAAAATAATATATTTCCAATTTTCCATCAAATATATAAAATCATATGCAAATACTTTTTTCCATATTATTTCCATACAATACATATTCTCTTCGAAAATGCTACCTAAATATTTTTAAAATTATATTCTACTGTTTTTATACCATAATTTCTCATTTAAAAAGATGTATACATATAAATATTCGTGTACAAATTAATTTGTACAATACATATAGATTTTTGTTTTTTTATTTGAACTGAACTTATTTTTGCTGGACTGAACTTATTTTTGCTGAACTGAACTTATTTTTGCTGAAAATAAGTAAAATAAGACGAGGAGAACAGGGCCTAAGTCATTGAGTTTCTCCATATGACACCAGGGACCAAACCCTGCAATCATCAATAGGGTTTTTCTGCCCCCTTTTTCTCTCTCTAATTCTTCTTTAAATATTGCCCCCTTTTTTCTCTCTCTAAGTCTTCTTCACATATTTTAATTACCGTAGGACTTGTACATCTTACTAGAGATGAAATTTGCGGTACTTGGAGCTGATTCAATTTTAGTAATTTTCCTTTCATTTTTTTTGGTGCTAAGTAATTTTCCTTTTAGAACTTAGTAATCGTACATTTTGAGCGTTTGTGGTGATTGTAATTTGCTGGTCTTATATCTTCCTTGTTTACTTGTTTAGTAGTATGCACTCCGTATTTGTTTATTTCTTAATTTAAATATTAATAACTAATGATTGTAAAATAAAAGGCAAAGTTGTTAAGTACTATGGCCAAAAGACATTCACACATCACTTCCCTCGAAGAGAGATTGGAGGTATGAGCCGCTTTATGGTTATTTGGATTGACAAATATAAATTTGGAATTATAAAGTTGTGTATAGATATGAAACCGAATACCCAAACATTCGGTGTAAGAAAAAGTTAGAACGCACGTGTTACGAATCCTAAATCTGCCATTGCTCAATTGTCAACAGTCACGGTTTTTGATTGGTTCAGACGATAATTACAAAACATACTCACCAATGATACGTAGTAGGGAAAGGACAATAAAGACCCTGCCCTCGCAAACACGTACTGTAATGAGATTTGATCTCATGACTTCAAAGTAACAACGAGCATTCTTTTGTACTAGCCAATCCTTTCTTCATTAAAGACACATAGGGATTGTCCGGATGTAGAAGGGACTTGACATAATCTTGGGACTCAAGTCATGGATACCATTGATCTTACGACTTAATAATTCTTCATACAATTCCAATTGGGTTCTCAAGCCATCTTTGGATTCCTAAATGCAAGATGCTTTGGGTACTTTCTCTTTGTAGAAAGCTAGAATAAATTATTAAAAGAAAATACTTCGTATAAGAATAGAAAGTTAATGATTAAAGTAGAAACCACAAATATAGGGAAAAGATAGTTGGAAGTAGGAAATAGAAAATGAGTAGTGAAGCACAAATCTAAAACAAGAAATAGCAAATCTGGGGATTCTGTTACTATACGCACGTTGCTTACAATTGTACAAGTAAATTCTTGTAATTGTGTGCTACTAGGAGTAGTCTTAAAAATGGGAGCCGTAACGCTGTACCACTTTGTCCCTATTGCATTGAGTATTTAAGTGCATGCACACTCTTTACTATTACGTACACCGTATTTGCTTCATAGGATTTCGTGAGGTTACTATATTAGCATGATTTCTTGTTTCCTATTCAATATACTGGTCAATAACTCAACACACCTATCATATATTATATATATACACCCTCTTTTTTTAGTTGGAACTAATGAGTTTTTTTTTAAGAGATAAAATATTCATTGTTGTAACTAAAAGATTGGAGGAAGTATATATGCTAAGGCAGTTTGAAGGGGAGGTGGTGAGATTTACTCTCACAACCTCATGAATTCAAGAGGAAAGCTCTAAACAAATGAGATATATATACCTCTCTCTCATCAATCATATACCTGTATAAGTGTATAGATAGTTTTGTTTTGTATTTTGCATGATCTTTTCTTTCTTATCACCTTGTTTTTAAATTCACCTTAAACCATTAACAATTTATTTATTTAAGATTGAAATTAAATAAGACTTTTGGAAGCTTTTGATTGAAACTCAAATAAAGACAATAAAATAAGAGTCCAACATTGATAAAAATATCAAATTTTATCATCTTGTTCATTGTTATTGGAATATTGTATCTATTACAATATTAATTCTATGGTCGTTGATATTCCTTAATAATGTTTGTTAATTATTATGTACCTTAATGTGTCATTAATAGCTAGCCACTTGTTACAAGCCCTTATTTATCCCGTTAAAAAGGATGTCATGAGCCCTTTAATTTTTTATTTTAATTTGGTTGTTACGTCTTACCATATACTAGTAGAAAAAAGGTCTATTAGTATCGTTTGTTTAAAAAAAGGATACTAATAGCTGTTTTTTTATATTATAAAAAACCACTATTAATATCGTTTATAGGAAAAAAAAAACAATACTAATAGACAACCTATTAGCATTGTTTTTTTCCTAGAAATGATACTAATAGTGGTTTTTCATTTATATATAAAAAAAGACTATTAATATCATTTTTCGAAACAAACGATACTAATATTGATTTTTGAAAACAAAAAAAAATATAATTACAATTATAATGATAATAATAGTAACAAACACTATATTAAATGGATAAATCACAATTGATAAATTATTATAAAGATATTAACAATACAAAACATGGTAGAACAATAAGTTTACCATAACAAAATAATGGTAGAAAATTTTCTAATAAAAAGTAGCAGTAACACAACAACAAAACAGCTTAACAGCAAAAACGTAGCAAAACAATGGTCCTGTTGTAGGCCTTGGGCAGATCTTCTCAATCTTCTTTTGCCCTGTATGCTTCATACAAAATGATAGTTAGAGCAAAGTCAAATCTATATAAAGTATTTATCTATCACATGCTATACATAAGTACAACATGCACAACAAAAGACCTAAAACTAAAAGCACAACATTCCTAAACCTGTTGTATAATGGTAGCAATCACAAAAACATCCCTTAGAGAGATAAATAGGTTTAAAACAGCCACCAAACTACACTAGATTATCGGAATCAACAACAATCCAACAACCAAAATCATTCTATTCCTATCCCTATGAGGTATGTTATAAGTTGCATACCATCTTAGTTTTCTCTAAAGCTTTCTTACAATACAAAACTGGCCTGGTGCGGCAACCACGTAAAAGCACCTAAAAATAGAAATAACAGTAATAGTCTCAAGAATGCAGATTATAAGAAGAGAGCATGAAGCATGAGACTTCTTCTAGATCCTTCACTGACGCATTGACTACATAGTCAATGTGAACCAAATTACTCCAAAGTTATTTCCATGATAAAGAGATTAAGCAAAATATATCATCAAATTAAATGAACCTAAAAAAATTGGATAGCATGACCAGCAGTGATCAAATGCAAATACAGGTAAAAAATTATAGAATAAGCCTATCAAAAGTCCACGAGGCACAAAACATACTTACTTACTACTAGACATTTTCAAACAAAAAAAGTGTTTAAACCAATTAAGGTATAGCTAGTAATCAACATTGCATCATAAATTTAACCATGTAGGTCTCAAAAGAAACCTGCAGACGTAGCATCTACACCACGAGTACGTGACTAGAGCAAGGTCGGGTTTTCCTCCCTAGGCCCTTAATCCCCCATATATACCAGCAGCTTTAAATCCCTTACCCCTCCAGGAATCTACAAGGAAAAAGAATCCTGTAATCTCTAGAATTTCTTGTGCCTATCTTTTTTATAAAATTTACTTTGTATATAAAGAAATGTGATAGATGCTCGATCATGAGATTACCATCATTTTGGATCAATATTCAGGATTACTAATTTGCAGTCACTTGCTGCCAAGGCCCCTTTAGGAATAAGAATCGGAGTTGTAGGCATGCAATTTGCTATATCAGTAGCAACTGACGTTACATTAATATTGTTATTGTAAATTCCTTCCTACACCCAGACGATCTCCATATTTATGATTTATAATATTTCGAACAAAAATGTAAGAATGATTCAGAATCAGAAAAGTTACAAATTTCGTTTCATCAGACTGAGACTATTGCATTACAAATGTTGATTTTCTTTAAATTAACCAAAAAATAAAAGAAGCACAGGAAAAACAAAGTAGCAAACCTTCTGGTTGTTGAATCCTGGAAGTTTGAGAGCAATGTAATGAAGCAAATCGACATTATTGAACAAAAACGATGTTTCTGTACATTCAAAGATTGTATAAACTTAGGGCAATGTACAGAAAGGCATTAGGCGCACTAAAGCGACAGAGGTCTTAGAGCCTAGGCATAAGGCGCAGGCGTTAAGCGCGCACCTTATCGAAGTGAGGCGTACTTTTACTTTGATAAGCCTTTTTTCACTCATAACTGACTAAAATGAACCAAGAAAGCACATAATAATACAACAAAATGTCAATTTTTTTTATTTTATATTGATTTTCTAAAAACACAACATACAGGTGATACGCATATCATGTTTTTCTTATATATTATATTGAAGAAACGCAGAAGCTTTGAAGCTTTATCAATGGTGGAATTGAGAGAGAATTTAGGGATAGAAAATGTAAAGAGAGAAAATTGTTTCTTTTTTTATTTCAATAGGTTGTAAAACAAAATATTACAAAAGCTTTATATAACTAACTTGTAACAGCTTTAGTTAAGACTAACTACACTAGAGTTAACTAACTAATTTTGCTAACCTCGAGTTAATACACCCCTCTCAAGCTGGACTCATATGAAGTTCAAGCTTGGAACAAAGATACTGATGCTGAGAAGAGGCTAAGGGCTTTGTGAAAACGTCTGCTAGTTGAGAAGAACTGGAAACATGTACTGTCTGTATAAAACCTTCTTCCACTTGCTCTCTTATATAGTGCATGTCTCTCTTGAGATGCTTAGTTTTCTCATGAAATTTAGGATTTTGTGCTAAATGCTCTGCAGAAATATTATCACAATATAAAGAAATTGGTTTGTTTACAATAACATTTAGGTCTTGCAACAAACCTTCCAACCACACAATTTCACTTGCTGTGCTTGACATGCTTCTATATTTTGCCTCTGCAGAACTTTTACTTACTGTGTTTTGTTTCTTGGTTTTCCAAGAAACCAGATTATTGCCAAGAAAAATTGCATAAGCACTTAAACTTTTGCTTGTAAAGTGGCAACCATCCCAATCAGAATCACTATAAGCACAAAGTGTTAGATCTGAATCTTTAGAATAGTATAAATCCCAATCAATAGTCCCCTTCAAATATTTCAGAACATGTAAAGCAGCTCTTAAATGTGGCTCCCTTGGACTATGCATAAACTGACTCAAATGTTGCACAGCATAGGATAAATTTGGTCTAGTAATGCCCAGATAAAGCAATCTCCCTACTAATCTTCTGTAAACATTAGGATTAGACAACAAATCTCCTGTAGTTATGGATAATTTGAGACCAACTGATAATGGTGCATCAACTGCAGTACAATTGTGCATCCCGGAATCATATAAGATATCTCTAATATATTTCTTTTGAGACAAATAAGTACCATGAGATGTTCTTAAAACTTCAACACCAAGAAAATAGTTCAATTGTCCCAAATCTTTGATTGTAAAGGCATCATCCAAGGCTGTTTTGACTTCACAAATTTGAGCTTGAGTAGTACCAGTAACCAACATATCATCAACATATACTAGAATAACCAGAAAGTCACCATTTTGATTTCTAGTAAATAAAGAATAATCTTGTTTTGATTGAATAAAACCTATAGTTTTCAAAAGTTTACACAGCTCTTTATTCCATTGCCTAGATGCCTGTTTAAGTCCATATATTGACTTCTTAAGCCTACAAACTGATCCATCCTGTCCCTTTCCATAACCCTCAGGAGGTAACATATACACTTCCTCTTCTAAATGTCCATGAAGAAAAGCATTATTTACATCCAATTGACATAGTGGCCATCCCTTAATAGTTGCCAAAGCAATAACCACCCTAACAGTAGCAAGTTTAGCCACAGGAGAAAAATTCTGTGAAAAATCTTCACCCTCTACTTGTTGGTAACCAACAGCCACAAGTCTAGCCTTTAATCTTTCAACAGAACCATCAGGGTTAAGTTTTGTTTTGTAAACCCATTTAGAATTGACTGCCCTTTTACCTTCAGGTAAATGACATAATTCCCATGTGCCATTGTCTTCTAAAGCTTTAACTTCCTTTGCCATTGCTTCAACCCAACCAGGATGAATTTTAGCCTGATTAAAAGTCCTTGGCTCAACAATTTGAGAAGAATTAACAGCAAATGAAAGAGATTTAAAAGGAGTGTCTCCTGAAGTGGAATTTCTATGTGGCAAATAAGTATTTGTAAACTGTTTGAGATGAATATTTGGTTTAATTTGTCTCTTAGGCAAAATAGTAACTGGCACAACTGCTAAATCATTGGTGTTAACTGAAGGAGCAGAATCAGGTGTATGAGTAGAAATAGAAGAGTGTGAATCATTAAAGCAAGGCACATGCTGATCAGGTAAACTATTATCAGTAGGCAAGGAAGAAACTGAACTAGGAAGAGAAATATTCTGAGCTGATCAGGTAAACTATTATCAGTAGGCAAGGAAGAAACTGAACTAGGAAGAGAAATATTCTGAGTATGGGACAAAGTGTCAGAAACATGAGTAACGGGAGCAGAAATATTAGAGTACGTAATTGCTAGGAAAATGCTCTGTGTCAAAAGAAACTAAAGACACAGGAGCAGCAAGCTTATTATGTGTTGAAGAATAAGAATGAAGAAAACTTTGTTTGAAAGGAAAAACAGTCTCATAAAAGACTACATCTCTTGAAACAAAAACTTGATGTGTCTCCAAATCATACAACTTGTATGCCTTTTGTCCAAAAGGATATCCAAGAAAGATACATTTTCTACCTCTAGGATCAAATTTATCTTTAATTTGTGTCATGTTATAGGCAAAACACAAACAACCTACAATTCTTAAATCATCATAAGAAGGAGGTGTTTTGAATAAAATCTCATATGGACTTTTCCAACCTAAAACCCTAGTAGGCGGCTTGTTGATAACATGAGTAGCAGCAAGAATACAATCAGCCCAAAACTCTTAGGTAAACCAGCATGAAACCTTAAAGCCCTAGCAATTTCAAGCAAATGTTTATGTTTTCTTTCAACCCTACTATTCTGTTGTGGAACCCCAGCAACACTTCTTTGATGTATGATACCTTTGTCACTAAATAAACTCAAACACTCCTCTTTAATAATTTCAGTGCCATTGTCACTCCTAATGCACTTAGCTTTCATCCCAAATTGTGTTTCAACCATGCTAAGATAACCTTTTACTACTTTCACAACTTGTGTCTTTGTGTGCACCAAAATAGTCCAAGTAACTCTACTATGATCATCTAAGATAGTAAAGAAATACCTAGCACCATTCAAAGCAGGCTGTTTATATGCCCCCCATAAATCCATGTGAACCAACTCAAATAACTGTGAAGCTCTGTTGTCACTTTGTATAAAAGGCAATCTATGAAATTTAGCAACTGAGCAAACTGAACAATTGTATTCCTTTAATCCTTGACAATTACAAACACCTATGTGCTGCATTTTTGACAAAGAAACATGTCCAAGTCTAGCATGTAAGATATCAAGACTCATGTCATTTATTGAACTAAAACCAACACCAACAGCAGTTTTATCAGGCAAACTTTCACCAGAAACAACCAAATTATTAGAAGAAACAACCTTGTCCTTGTCAAGGAGAGAAGAAGTCTTCAAATAGAATAAGCCACCATCCTTTAGACCATAACCAATCAAACTGTTGTCAGAAAGGTCCTGAAAATAACATTTTCCACCATGAAATCCAACCTTAACATTATTCTGTTCCATCATCCTACCAATTGACAACAAATTATGTCTAAACCCTTCTACAAACATAACATTTTTTATCACCAAGCCAGGAAACAAACACACACTACCAACAAATTTAACATTCTTATGATTTCCATCAGGCAAACTTACTTTGATAGGTTTTTGTAAATAAACTCTATCAAACAAAATAGACTGATCAAATGTCATATGGTCAGAAGCCCCTGAATCAATAATCCATATTGATTTATCATTTGGCTGAATAACAGAACATGCTAATGAATAAGTAGCATTACCTGCAAAGTTAACAAATGCACCAGCTGCACTATTAGAGTCAACACCAGAAGAAGAAGAAGCAGCTTGCATTGTTTTCATAAACTCCTTGCAAAAAGATTGCATGACACCAGGATCAAAGGCAGAAACACCAGCAGAAGAACCAGAACCTCTTGTAGTTTGTACTTCAAGTGGATTATCAGCAGCATATCCATCCACTGAAGTAACATTGGCAGCAAACTTAGCAGTATTACCATTATTTTTATTTGCTTTCACTAAATTATACCACTCAGGATATCCAATAATCTTGAAACACTGATCCTTAGTGTGACCTTTGGTTTTGCAATGATCACAAAACTTCTGCAATTTGTCCTTCTTCCAATCTCTTCTTCCTTGATATTGTGTGAATCTTTGCAACTTATTAGCCATCAAAGCAGTGCTTTCTGATCCAATTTCTTGAGCACCAACTATTTCTCTTTGCTTCTCAACTTGTTGTGCAATAGAATATGCACGATTCACAGTAGGAAGAGGATCTTGAGACAACATGTTAGTGACTGAATTATCAAAAACAGGATTTAGACCAAGAAGAAATTGCATTAACTTTTCTTCTTCCTCAAAATCCAACAAACGCTTAAGAAACTGACAAGAACATCTTGCCACAGCACCACAAGAACATTCAGGCAGTTTCCTCAAGCTTTGTAATTCATCCCAAAGACGCTTCACCTTTCCATAATAGCTCAAAATCGTCTGATTCTCTTGTTTTAAGCTAATAAGTTCCTTTTTCAACTGAAAAATTAGAGGTCCATTAGATTGACCAAACCTTTCACAAATTTCACTCCACAATTCCTTAGAAGTCTCTACATAAGAGAAATCATCAGCTATTTCAGGAGTCATAGAGCTTAAAATCCAGCTAGTGACCATGAAATCAGCACGAATCCATCGTTGGCGATCTTTATCAGGAACATTTGAAAAAGGAAACGTGCCATCAATGAATCCTAGCTTGTTCTTTGCTCCTAAAGCTCGTCGAATATTGCGACTCCAACGAATAACATTTCCGCCATTAAAAACAGTCGTAACAAGAGAAGAAGCTGGATTTTCAGAATTAGCAAGAAACAAAGGATCACCATTGTTAATCACTGAAGAATCAATAGTAGAACTTTCAGAAGTAGTCATTCTTTGATTAAGATTCCGTAATTAAACCTTCCAAAATTTTGAAAAATAAGGTTTAAAAACGAAGAATCAATCAATTGCAAATGAAAAATTATGAAGATAACCTAAATCTGGAGAAGATTTAGCTCTGATACCATGAAGAAACGCAGAAGCTTTGAAGCTTTATCAATGGTGGAATTGAGAGAGAATTTAGGGATAGAAAATGTAAAGAGAGAAAATTGTTTCTTTTTTTATTTCAGTAGGTTGTAAAACAGAATATTACAAAAGCTTTATATAACTAACTTGTAACAGCTTTAGTTAAGACTAACTACACTAGAGTTAACTAACTAATTTTGCTAACCTCAAGTTAATATATATCATGCATCAAAGTTACTCCATTCAAACATATACTATTAAAAGGATATGGAAGATTGGCATTATATGTAGTCAATAGTCATCTCCTTGAGCAATGTCTTCCTCCATGTCATCTTCCTCAAGTGATTGATATCCTTCATCATCTTCTTCCCAATCTTGTTCATCTTTCCTCCCCTTCTTCTTCTTCTTCTGGTATTATGGTTTCCCTTTATGATGAACCTCAAGATCCTCGATTTGTGATGCCTTCCCTTCCTCCAGAACTACTCCCCTTAGACCTCAAGTAAAACCTTTGCTCGTATACTCCAGATACACTTGCAATTGTTCCCCATGTGAGGCCCTCATCATTCTCAAATACTAATGCATCTTTGGCATGTTTTGTCCTCCCAATCAACCACTCATGGGAGTCATCGATATCTTGCAAAGCTATTGGATCAATTTTATTGCACAGCTTATACCTTTCAATGCTCGATTGTATTTGACACACACCAAGTCATTTAATCGAGCTTGGGTGGAGCCTATTCTTTTTTTGCTGTGAATCTGAAAATGAGAAGTATCATTAGTTTGTATATGTTAAGTAGTTCACAATTTCGCATTAGTTTGTATTTAATGTGGGTGAGAACATTTCCTTACATGATCATATGTGCTTCAATTTCTTTCACACCTTGATGCACTACATGTAAGACTAAGGATTTTGATGGCAAATTATTGTAAAGTAGGAGTTGAAGAACCATAATAACAACCCCACCACTCAGCTTCAAACACATAAGATAATAACAAAGTAGTTAGCACATAATATATAATCACACAACAAATTTTATATTGAAGATAAAAGAGAATAAAGAGGAAATTTATTCCTGGAGCCTTAGTCTTTCTATGTCTTATAGCCATTGCGTTTTTAAAGAGACCATGTGCTTGTTTGTAAGATGTTAGCTCTTCCATGATCTTGTCTTGTCAACAATAGGAACCAGCCTTTGAATACATTCATACAAGCCATTTACTACTTCTTCACATTTCTCAATTTGAGGATTAAGAAGTGTCCAGCAGCATGTAAAATGCGATGTAGCTGACACTCCCACCTTTTATCAATTATTTTAAACACTTGATTGTACTTAGACTCATTTCCGTTGAATGATGAAACAATTGCCTCTTTGACAAGGTCCATAGCCTCATAATTATATACCATGGCTGTTTTTTCTCTACATCAACCAACCTTAGTGCATGAACTAATGGACCACTTTACTTCAACGCATGCACAGTTAACAGTTCCATTCCAAAAGGAAGGCATCAAGATAGTTTCAGCGGCTTTGTTGCCTCCCGATTCTTCGGCCCATTTAATAGTCCTCCATTCTTGAGATGTAAACATCTTTATAAGATTATCTTGTTGCTTGTGTATTGATGAAAGTTGTGATGAAAGTTGTTGCAAATCTAGTCTTTGCAGGCCTTAGAAAGTTTCTTTGTTTTGTGAATTGCCTTATCAAATTCAAAAGACCTAGGCGTTGATAAATGAAGTTGTTCATTTGAATTGCTTTCTTTAGAACTTTATCAATAACTGGAATATGGGCAACATCTCCAAGCATTAGATTAATGCAATGGGCAGAACATGGAGTCCAATACAAGTGCTTAAATTTCGCCATTAAGAGTGTACCTGACATCATTTATCAAAGTTTCATTTTAAGTAAAAAATTTATAGCATTATATGAGTTAGTGCAAGATTATATTTGAAGTTTAAACACTAACCTGCAGTCGCAAAATTGCTTCCATTGTCTGTGACGACTTGCACAACATTTTCCACTCCTACTTTTTCCACGATTTTACTTAGAAGCACAAATAGTTTGCCACCCGTTTTTGAGTAGCTTGAGGCATCCAACGAATCCAAGAACATGCTTCCTCTTGAACAAGTAGCCAAAAAGTTAATGGTTGTCCTTCCACATTTATCAGTCCATCCATCTGACACAATAGAACAACCTGTTTTTGTCCATTCTTGTCTATGATTATTCATGCTTTCATTAGTGTCTTCAAATTCTTTTCTCAAGAAGGGAACCCGAACCTCATAAGCACTTGGAGACTTCATTCCAATTTCAGCTCTTATTATGGAATCAATCGCAACCGAAAAAATTGGATAGTTCAGTGCATTGAATGGAATTCCAGCATTGTACATCCATTTAGCAAAGTCTACACAAGCCTCTTGTCTTTGTTTCTTCTTGTAAGATTCATTTCGTGTTCTTTGCTTGCCTTTTGTTTGACTTGGAGGCTTAATTAAAGCATCCACTGGCCCAACTTATCTTGTTTTGCTTGTTTCATTGGAGTTTGATGCTCTTTGCCTCTTTGAGCTACTTGTCATTTGTGCGCCACTCTATCCATCACCTTCTTGGGAATAAGAAAGACTTGAGCCCAATAAGATTGGAGTCCCATAAGCACAACATTCACCAAAGTTAACCTAGCTGCATAGGATAGGTGCCTAAAAGACCGTACCACTGCCTAATTTTCAGGACAATTTTCTCTACAAGCTGATCACAGTGATGAATAGCCAGCCCTTTTGAATTCAATATGATCCCTAGATACCTAAAGGGAAAAGTGCCCTTTATAAAACCAGTCAATTCCAGGATATCCTCCTTAATGTAGCCATGGACATTCCCAAAGTATATAGCAGCTTTAGAATCATTCCCAGCTAATCCAGGATTTCCATAAAATTTTGTTAAAGCAGGCTTAATGAGCCTCACATAATGGAAATCTGCATAACTGAAAATCATCAAATCATCTGCAAACACTAGATGATTCAGCTTTGTTTTCTGGCATCTATAATGAAAAGTAAACTCCTCATGCTCCCCAACTTCCTCTAGTAACCTTGACAGATACTCCATTGCTAGGACAAAAAGAAAAGGGGAAAGGGGATCTCCTTGCCTCACTCCCCTTTTCCCAGGAATAAAACCCATGCAAACCATCATTTAAAAAAATGGAGAAAGAAGGAGAAGAGACACAACTCATCGCCCATTTAATGAAACCAGCCGGGAATCTCAAAGCATGCAGCATCTCCTCAATAAATTCCCATGACAAAGAATCAAAGCTTTCCGTAAGTCAATCTTAATAGTACACCTCTTAGGATGTTTATGAAAGTCATATTGGTGCACTATATCCTGACAGACCAAGATGTTGTGTAAGATGCTTCTCCCAGGCACAAAAGCTGCTTGAACTTGGTTAATCAGGAACTGCAGGACCTCATTCAACCTATTGCACAACATTTCGGAAATAATCTTGTAGATGACATTGCAACAGGCTATAAGGTCTAAATTGCATAACTGAAGTTGGACAATCAACCTTAGGAACCATTGTGAGGGAGGTAGCATTAACCTGCTTCAAAAGCTTCCCAGTAGCAAAGAAATTTAAAAATGCCAGTCTCTGCACCCACTACATTCCATGCACTTTTGAAAAAGTTACTATTATACCCATCAGGACCTGGTGCTTTCTCATCATCAATATCAAAAACAGTCTCCTTAACATCCAGAGCAGTGAAAGGTCTAATCAGTTTACTTTGCTGATCAGAAGTTAAGACAGCTCCCTTCCTAACAATGTCAACATCAACAGCAGTCCTATCAATCAAACTTGTACCCAACAACTCTTGATAGTAGCTCAAAAAAGCGGCCACCACACTAGTTTGATCCTCCACCAAATTGCCTATCTTATCCTTTATAGCATAAACCTTATTCTGCACTCTCCTTTTCCTTAAAAAATCATGAAACACTTTAGAATTTGCATCCCCCTCCTTAAACCACATAGCTTTTGTTTTCTGCTGCAAAAACTTGAATCTAGCTGCATGAGTCAAAGCATAGACCTCTCTAGCTTCCTTCTCCTCTTCCACTAAAGAAAGATCCCTAGGATTTGCAGCCAGCTTCTTCTGAAGATGCATGTAAGCATAATTATCTGTACATTCAATATCTAAAAACATGCTATTATTCAACTACTTTAACTCTCTCTTCAATCTCTTCAACTTCTTCACCAAACTAAACATAGGTGTGCCATCAACTGGTTGCAATATCCAAGAAATTTGGAGCAAGACTCCACATATTAAAGTATCTAAACAGTTTCCTTCCCATCTCCACAACACAATATTCTTATTAGCACATATTGAACTATTATTCTTATTAGCAGAACTTAATACATCATCTATACAATATTCTTATTAGCCGTATTTACATTTACATTTAAACTAAATCATCATGCCTATAAGTCTATAACAATGTTAGAATTTAAATGTTGTTAAAATTACATTCATCTTACGAAGTATAATAGACTATATGCCGTCATTAAAACTAAACCAACTAATATTCTATTACTCGGTATAACAAACACACTATTAAACAAAGTCACTATTAAGAGTGTATACATCCTACACAAAGATGTACTGTAGCATTAAAAAAAATGTTCAGATACTCTTTAAATTTCTAGATTAACTAGCACAAAATCCCTCTTTTTAAAGCAACTTTTGAACTAAACCGTATATATCTTACATGACACCAAAGTAGTTAACGACGGCTATATCAAGCATCAACATGATAATATATATCATACAAAAAGGTCCCTGTAAAATATTTTTACACTTTTACAATAGACCTGAGAACTGAGAAATTTACAAGAAAATTAAGAATTATAAAAGCATACAGTCAGTCCTTAAAAAGGTCATTCCCAAGACTAATGGCAGAGGACCTACTACTCTGTACCTGATTTCTTATTTAACTTGATCAATCAGGACCTCCTGCGCTTGCCAGAGGATGCAGCACTCCGTGACCATGACGAGGGCTTAAAACCCCCAGCTAAAAGATTTGAAACTCTGGCTGCTTTGATCTTTCTCCTTTTTGACTCGAGCTCCAAACGCCTTCTATCATTTGAGGAAGATCCGGATGGTCCAGAAAATATCGAGGAGGTTGAAATCAATGCTCGTTTTAGTTTTCTATTTTCATCAAATTTTGTTGAGAACTTCACACGAGAAGCAGCAGCAGCATCTTCTTCGGATACGGGTAGCAATCGTATATTCAGACCCCTTTTTCTAGCCGCATCTTCTTCTTCAAAGACTCTCTTTTTCTGGCTCTGTAAGGTCATGCAATCAACACAATCAGATAAAATAAATAAACTGGTTGATGATCATATTTTATATTTTAACCAAAAAATATGGAACAATTTAGATACAAATGATGAGTAAGCAAATAGGGTTGCTTTCATATTCATCAATCATTATATGCTTCATCAAACTAGAGAAAAAAATGAAAAATATCCAAGGAAAAAAGGGTAATCCTCTCTCCCTCTCCTCACAAATCCTCTCACTCAGCCGTCAAAATGATAACAGATTAACATGAGGTAAGTAAAGGCTAAAGCTGAGTTTTATACCCTCAACCGTGCCCGAAGAGCTTTATTGATGGCGTAGTCATCAGCATGTCTTACATCAGATGAACGCTGAAGACGTATAAGTACAGGATCAGCTTCTTTTTTTTTCTGCAAATCCTCCTCTTGATGCTCAAGACGGTAAAACGGGTCCACAAGCTTACTTTTATCTGACAAAGGGTATAAGGGATTAACAACAGATCGAACCAACAGATCATCAGATCAAGCAAGGTAAAGGAAAAGAGGGTTAGAATATCAAAGAATCACGGAGTTCTAAACAAAAGAACAAGAACACTCCATGTTATAACCTCCAGGTTTGTTAGGGGAAGAGGTCATTTCAGTCCAACTTAAAGTCACCGCTACGACAAAACTAAATCTTTTTTTTTAGAGGCAACACAACAAAATTTAGAGGCATGCAACCAACATCAAAAACTATTTTTTCCTACCTTGATCGGCAGGAAGTTCCAATGTTTCTGCATCCTCTGCATCATAGTCTTCAACTTTTTTCCGAGCACCCTTGATAATCACATACTCACAATTTTTAGGATCTGTTTGGATCACAATCTCATGTTTGCAGCATGCTGATTTCATAGAGAAACTCCATATCTGTAATCATAAAAATTCCAAAGTTATAAAAGAGCCATTATCGTCGGGAAAAAAAAAAATTAGCAGAACATACCCTATTCACCACCTATATAACCAAAGCACATTGGCATTTAATATAGTTATCCAAAGTAGTCAACAACGAAGAAGCTATACACATGAGTACATGACTAACTCACCCAAGTCATAATAAAATCATGAAAATCAAATATTAAAGTCTATGAAACATTAAAGAACAAAATATAACTTCCATAAGAAAAATCCTCTTGATTAATTAAAAAATGCAGATTAATATATAGAATTAACCCACACAAACATTTTTTTGGATAGTTAATTATAAATAGAAAAGGTATGGGCTTCACAAATTTGAATGTAGATATAGGACAATTACTTGAAGAAAAACAATCAAAATTTATTGCAAATTATACCAACATAGGTGCAAGAAACTAGGATCTTAGAAATATTAAAAAACACATGAATTATCAAGACAAAACAAGCTTCATGTCAGACAGACAAAAAGTACCCAAAATCCGCTACAAGTACACAAGTATGAGAATCTGGCACAACAATGCTAAATATGGGAAACTTCTCTCACAATTACACGTTCTCAATTCTAATACTTTTGAATCTCTATGCCTTTCATATAAAATATATTTCATAATAAATTTCATGATGTTTTATGTTAAGTCTAATAGTATAATAGAATATTCTGCTCTTCCTGCTCTTTGACATTTCCATTTGTCAATAAGTAATACTGCAGATGTATAGTATAATACACCAAAAAAAATATTGCCACAACTAAATTTCCTATCTGAAATTCAATGATGAGAAAAGATGTCAGGTTTTTGTTTGCTGTTCATTTCAATATATTAATATCTATCTAAATGTTTACCTAATCAATATGCAAGTTTTGTTAATCCAAAAAAAAGTCTAAGCTAGTTAAAGTGGCCACAGATTACTCTTAGAGAATTTCATTTACCACCCCTAAGGAAGCAGTTTACAGTAAAATAAGGAGCTAAGCTTTCAAAAGGATATGTATTACCATAAACCTACAACCTCAGTACACATAATCACATAACAAATGACCCTCAAAGAAACATAAAGAGAAGTGACATAAAAAAAACAGTAACAGAATGAAATTAGTTTATGACATGCATTTTGAAGAAAATACCTTAGTGGAGTAGTAGTTTCCAACTTGTTTTTTCTCTGCATTGAACCTTACACCCTTTCCAATCATAGATTCACATCCTTCACACCATATATTGAAAGGCATTTCAAACCTGTTTGGTTGCAAAACATGCCATTAATTAGACTAAAATCAGAATAAAGAACTATTTTGAAAGACAACCAACCCTTAAAAAACAGAGTTTGTAACTCCATTCCACAAACTCAACAATAAACCTCAGGTATCGAATAATCTATAGACGGATGCATAATTCAATATGCATAGCATAACTGATGCTGATCTTAATTATACTACCGAGGAACTAAGTTGCACCGGTACAGACACGGAGACACATACGGTTATGGGAACGGGATCTTCCTATGCTGATCTTAACTACAATAGAATATTTTGCTCTTCGTACTCATTGAAATCCAACCCCCCCCCCCCGCTCTCTCTCTCTCTCTCTCTTTCGTGCTACAATAGGTAGCTATAAAATTATAAATAGAGTTGGTGGACTAGAAATTGAGTCACACAGGTATGAATGTCTGACTTCTTAACAAAACCTTTTTTTATATTATGCCAAGGCATTAGACCAAATTCTCAAGTCAGGGTCCATGAGTGACGCACCCTTGTTTGAGTGATTGGGGGTGCAACAAGAGCGCCAATAGGGGTTTGGGGGAAACGTTTCCGAAACTTCCGGTATATCACATATTAGGCTATGGATATCTATTTTGGGAGTATTTTTTGGGCTTTTCAGTATTAGGATATTCTGATTTACGTATATACTCCCTATTTTGTAACCTAACCAGATTCTATGGTATGAAATTATTCATCTAGTAAAATGTAAACTCTCCTTTGCTGATGGATGTAGGCAGTCTTGCTTGCATTTGTTACAATAATAATTATTAACCTTAAATAGCATCAAGGGATAACAACTAATAAGAAAATCAGATAACTTCTATCAAGAAAAGTGTAAAGGGAATTTGGAAAAAGTATGAGAGAAACTCCAAAGCAAGAACATATACTATTTCCATTGATAGTCATAGTAAAAAATTAAAATATATCAAACTCAACATTCAGTTTCATTTTGCAAACCACACACTTAAAACACAATATAATCACCAGCCAGGTAGAGATGCCATACCTTATAACTAAAATGCCCTGATCTATTTTTTTCGCCCTCTCCCTTAAAGCATGTTGACCATGAAACTTGTTGAGGCCACCCTGGTAAACAAACGTTGACACGTAAGAATGCATGTTGAACATTTTACAAAAATAAAAAGATAGCAGAAAATTTTATCACATCACAAAATCATTACCTGACTTGGGTCCCATTCTGGAGGAAAGTAGAAATTATCAGCTCGAGCAGCAGCAAGAGTAGACTGTAGCAGAAACAAGCAAACCGAAGTTCAATAAAGTATGCAAAACCAAATAACAATACCTGAAACAACACTGGGATCGGTGTTGACATGATAAAAAGTTACAACAAATGACCCGGAACACAAAAGGTATATAGGTACAGCAGTACATCTTTTTCCCCTTTCAGGTATACTACACAAGAAATAACTACAGATGTTGTTTCCAACCAACATCTTCATAAGAAGAGGAAGTCGGAGACACAAAAGTATAAATAATAGTAATAATAATAATAATAATAAAGCTTTACAATAATGCATATAAGTGATGAAACAAACACATTAATCCCCAACCCTATAAGACAATCACAATCCCCAAACACAATGTAATTGGTACAAACTATTGTAGTCAAAAAAAACATTTTAAGAGGCGATAAAACCAGTCACATCCATGCTCTCAACAGTAGGAATTATCATTTTAACAAAATGCACCCTAGAAGTTACTTTTGAATCAGTATCACAAAAAAGGAAATAACAAATGGCTAGGTTAATTGCATTTGAAATGGATATAAAACTGCAACGCCAAAGTACAAATATCATACTCAAGGCTTGAGAAAATAAAACCATCATAAATTCAGGTGAGGTACACCTAGCATCCTTTTCTACGTCACATTCATGAGCAGTAACCAATATAATTTCAAGTAAGGATTGACGAAGTGAGTCAAGCGAAACATTACCGTTATATTAGTAGTTAATGCATTAGCCAAAAAATATATTGCAATTTTCCTCAATATAGTTCAGAAGCATTCAAATTAAAATTGTATATGGACAATCTAACGCATAGAACATGACAAAATCTTGTCTACTACTCTTGTAACTAAGCTCAACTGCTTGTCTTGGCTACATTTTTTATTAATGCGTCCGGTCCCCTGCAATCTTAAGTTTACAATCCTCCAAAACATGTTGAACCATAAATTATTTCCCACTAAAGCTAAGTCCAATATTACAATATCACCTAATGTATGAATGTTTCAAGGAATTGTTTCAAACACTACTTATGCTTTTTTTTATCCCAATATAAAGTTTTCCCCAATCATAATTCGCTCCAATAACTCATATTAACATAGTAAAGTTGCGATCTTCCTATGCAACGACAGGCCCGGCGCTTGGACCGCGCGAGCTGCGCAACCGTGCAGGGCCTCGTGATTTCAGGGGCCTCAAATTATTAGATATATATTATTTGTACCAAATGTTATAATGAAAGTGTTACTTGGCTTAGTGGTGTGAGGAGTTGGTTTATAACCCAAGAACCCGGGTTCGATTCTTGCTCCATGTGTTTTTTATTTTTGTCATATTTTTTAGCTATTAAAGGATGTCTTTTCCTCTTCTTCTCCTTTCTCTCACTTCTAAATCAGTAAAATCCAGCCATCATTACTCCTCCTTCACATCTACCTTTTCCTCTTCTTCTCCTTTCTCTCACTTCTAGATCACTAAATTTTAGATTCAAGGGCCTTGTATTAAAAATTTGAACAGAGCCTCCAAAACCTCAGCCCCGGTCCTGTGCAACGGCCTAAGTTGTATATGACGACGAAAATCAAAAATTGTTTCGAATTCCCGTCTTTTCAATGCAATTTCAATATAGATAATATAGCATCATCTCCTCGGAAATACGCATAATTGAATAATTCAACCACCAATTAGGTGATCAACGATTCAAATCATCAAAACTTTACAAAAAACTAAAACAGACAATATTAAAACTCCTAATTTGGAATCTAACCCTAATTTTGATCTCAATATTGAATTTTCCCCAAATTCTAATATAATTGGCTACAATAATCAGAGTTAATTAAAAAAAATTAAAACAGTGATCAAAAGAAATTCGATTGAATCACAGGTGACCAAAAGCGCTCATAATCAAAACGATATAATTGCCGACACAAAGTATTAAAGCAATTCATAATTGAAAAGAGAAATTTAAATCTAAAAACCCTAAAAAAAAAACTATAATTCGAAATTCTTAACCTAAAACAAGCAGATATATACAAATTCAAGAATTCGAATCAAATTAAACTTACCATCTTTGGTTTACGGCGAAGTTCTGAACGAAAGGATTTGAATTACGGAGTAATTTGATTTCGTTGTGACGAACGATTTGGAGCTTTTAGCTTTTGTTGCGAATTGCTGTTCCAAATTAGGGGTTTCCTCTTTTTATGAAATAAAATAAAAATAAAAATAATCCGTACGATTAGATTGTAATAATCCAACTACTGGTCTAATCTTACGTACTACGTCAATACGTACTAAATATCACAAGGACGAAGTAGTATAAAAGCTAGGTTGTACGGAGTCGGGAACGGAGTCGAAAACGAATACGGATACGGGACTGAAAACGGCTAATTTAAAAAATATTGTTAATGGATACGGCCAATTATAACATGAAAAATCAGAATCGTCCCCAATAAGAGACGAATCGGATTTGGGGACGACTACCCATTAGAAGTACCCGTGCTTCATAGTATAAAAGCGTAATTCCAGAAAAGAATATGTGCTCTGATTTTCGTGGAGCACATGACATAGATTTAATTAATTGTAATGTGCCAATCAACAGAAATTACTGTGGGTAATTGGGTAGTTAACTGTTATAATGACAGTCAAAAGATGTGTCCTGCAACAACAATATGGGCACGTGAAGACTTATTGTGCTTCATTTTTTTTTTTGCATAGCACATATTAGCATTTCAATTAAATTCGGACATAAACAGTTAAACACCACGTATATGTCACATTAAAACGTTAGCAATTTAATTGTATAAAATACCTTTGATTGTTTCTTTCAGTCTATTCTATATTAGGAAAAAAGGGGAAAAAATGTTGAATTCCTGTGACATGTTGTATACTATGTAATTGGGTAGCTCAATGAAAGACTTAATCGAAGAACGTGGTTAGTATTTCTTTTTTAATTCCAAAAATATTAGTTGGTATGTACTCCGTATTACTTATAGGTAAATTTTTTAATGATTATGTGAAAGCATGACTAGTTTAGCTATGTTTGGAATGCTCATACATAAGTTAATTAATAATTAAGGGAAAGACATATTTAACAATGGTTACATACATTAACGGTTTGTAATATACCAAAGATCCAAAATTAAGTTTGTACCAATAGATATTAGCTAGTAAGATTAGTTGACCATATTCATATATAGATGATATGATACGTATTATTAGTTTTAATGACCAAATTCATATATAGATGATATGATACGTATTATTAGTTTCAATATCATCTATCAAAAAATGTAAATCATTCGTTAAAAATATGTAGCTCATTTATCTTAGATAAGTATTTTTTATTTCATTTTAAAGAGTAAAGTTTAGATTATGTTAAGTATTTTAAAGAATAAAGTTTAAATAGTATTTCAAGTTACGTTTTTGTCAATATAAGTTCTAAGTAAGGATGATAGGGTAATGATTTTTGAGAGCAAATTATTTGGAACAAGGTAAATTATAATGTATCATATAATTTGTAGGTGATGATTGTAGTGAAGTGGTAGCAAAGGAAATTAAAGTGTATCAATCGAAGTTTTTATTGACTCATTAATTGGTAGTCTTGTTTCTACAGAAAATGTAGTTGAAACAGGTAATGTAAAAGGTGGATCAGAATAAAGAATTGCCGTAAATTCCACCAATAATAATAGTGCAGAATGCGAGGATGTCCTTGATGGCATAGTTGAACATGATTTGTCTCTCCCTTTTAAAGGAATGCTATTTAGTACATGTGAAAAGGTAGAGAAATTTTATAAGTATGCTAAAAGTCAGAGTTTTGGTGTATGTAGAGTGTAGAGTGCAGAGTGCGAAATCAAATAGTAAGAGTTTAAAAAAGGCTCAAACTTGGCGTTGTGAGTGTTAAAGTCATCGTGATAATAAGTTAAACACGCAACAACTTAAGGAGGATGTAGGATTGGAGTTAGGAAATGTTACAAAAGGTGGAAAAGTAAGGAAGAAACGGAGGAAGTCAAAATAGCGTGGGCGCATAGCCATGTTATATGCAAGTTTAAATGGTAGTGGGATATGGGACATTAAGACTGTTATACTTGACCATTTAGGTCATTATCCAACTTCTGAAAAGTTGAGGTTATTTAAAGAGTATCAAATGGGATACTTCAACACAAGTGCTCGGACCCGACTTCTTAACGATGTTCATATAGGGGTGTTTGGTGCTAACAACTATAATACCCCACATTTTCACGTATTTTAAGAAAGTATTTGTATTTTACTCATATAATTTTAATATTTTTATTGAAAAATTATGTTCAATAGGAATATTAAATAAAAGGAAATTAATGGTAGTAAAATAAATAATAAATAAATTTTGATTGAAAATAATTATCTGTGTTCATAAATAATATTTTATGTTTTAAAAATATTTTAAAAGGCTTCTAAAAATAAAATTTTCAAAGGTTTCCTAATTTATTTTGAGGCAAGGGCCTAAAGGTAATTTTCACTTGTTATGATAAGTATGGGCTTTTCCAAATCCTACTTTGGGGTCTATAAATATCCTTTAAAACCCAAAATTTCGGATTTTCATGCTCATAAGTTGTCATTAAGCTTCCAAAATTTAGAGAGAAAAAAAAGAAGAGCGTGATTTTCGAAAAAAAAAACTGCAGTTTTCGGAAAACAGAAAAAAAATTCTTTGCATTGGGATCCGAACCCTCGCCGGACCCCACCTGCACTACCAGAGCTGCCGCGCCCAACCACCCTTGCCACCGCCGGCCACCACTTGCCGGTTACTCATCCCCCTTTCCGGTATTTCGAACTTTGATTAAAAAAAAATTCTCCTTCTTTCTTTTTAATTCAATCTTGCAAATTCATGTTCATATTTATGTTTAATCATGCTTTTATGAGTTTTAATCATGTTTAATAAAGTTATGATTTGTTTTAAGGCATGAATTAAATTGTTGTTCATGAAATTTTAGATTAGGGTTTTTTAATCATGAAAGTTAATTATGATTTTTATGAGTTTTTATGACTTAAACTTCAATACTATGATCTTGAATTATTGTTGTGTGAATTTATGATAATTTTACGAAGTTTAGATTGATTTTCAAAGGCTTTGAAAATAAAATAAATTGCGTGCTGTCCAAAATTTATGATCATGAAATTCAATTGAATAAATATTATGAACATGTTTTGGCTTATGAAAAGTTGTTCTAAAGCATAGATTGGTTTCATAATTATGTTAGTTGATTGTAGAAGAGCTTTGCCATGAAATTATGATGTTTTTATGAGTTTTTCATGACTTTAAAGTTAATAAATAAATCTGAAATTTTTATAAAAACAAGTTAAGGTAAGTTTTAAGTGTTCATATTATGCTAGTATGATTACATATGAATTCTATGATGTTACATATAATTTTTAGTATGTTTTATGAAGTTTAAAAGTGATTTTAAGCATGTTTAACATGATGTCCAGGATTTATAAAGTGAATATAAATTAGCATATATTGATCATATAAATTAAGTAATACATTGTATGATTGATTTATGTTGTTTTTGAGGTTTATCCCACATTTTCACGTATTTAAACAAAGTATTTTTGTATATTATGCGTATAATTTTTGTATTTTATTCGTATAATTTTAATATTTTATTGAAAATCATGTACAATAGGAATATTAAATAAAAAGAAATTAATAAAAATAAAATAAATAGCAATTTTTGGTTGAAAGTAGTTATTTGTGTTCTTAAATAATATTTTTATGGTTAAAAATATTTTAAAAGCTCCTAAAAATAGATTTCAAAGGTTTTCTAATTTATTTAGGAGTATGTATGGGCCTCACCAAAATCCTACTTTGGGACCTATAAATACCCTATAAAACCTAAAATTCCAACTTTTCATGGTTATACTAGTCATTAGGATTCCAAAAAAAAAGAGTTGCAGATTCCGAAAAAAAAAATTCAGTTCGGAAAAATCCGAAGAAAAAAAAAAGAGTTCGTGCCCACCGCGGCAGCCACTGCGCCACCCAGCCGGCCACCGCTGCACCTCCTCCCCTATTTTGGTATTTTTTGAAACTTTTTATAAAAAAAAAAAAAACTTTTTCTTGATTTTTGATTCAATCTTGCAAATTAATGTTTATAATTATGTTTAATCATGTTTTTATAAGTTTAATCATGTTTTGATATAAGTATGAATTGTTTTAAGGCATGAATTAATTTGTTGTTCATAAAATCATAATTAGGGTTCGAAAACTTTATGAAGTTATGATTTTATGAATTTTTATGTTCTAAACTTTGAAATTATGTTCATAAATTAATGTTGGGTGAATCTATGATGATGTTATTAAGTTTAGATTGATTTTTAAGGGTTTTAAACTTAATTTATAAAGCTATCCAAATTTTATAATCATGAATTTGAGTTGATTAAATATTATAAACATGTTTTGGCATAGGAAAAATTGTTCTAAAGCCTAGATTGATTTCATAAATATGTTAGTGGATTGTAGAAGTGTTTTGGCATGAAAATGGGCGGAGCTAGTGCTGTAGCACGGGGTACACGTGCTACACCTGAATTTTAATATATAGATTTATTCTGAAACATTAGTATCATATAAATAGTTTTGGTTCAACACTCATAACAAGCAAAATAACTTTTTTTTTTCAGAAAAAAGGCCCCACGTAATGTATTGTACAATGTACACTTGGGAAATTACAAAAGACCTTTTGGTTTCTTTTTCAATTCTTTTATTTTAAAACTACTAGTAAATTCTTTATTACTATGACTTTTTGGTTTCTTTTCTTTACAATTATTTTATTTTAAAACTACTACTAAATTCTTTATTACTACTACTAAGTACTATTTTTGTAGTATAATTCTTTTAACTAGCAAGCTACTCTTGATACTAAATCACTAATAATATTCTTGTGACAAACTATACTCTTTGGCTCTTGTCACTTGATTGTTCTAAGTATTTAGATTCATAATTAAAATGATTCAATTTTATTTTTTTCTCTTTACAATTATAAATGAATGATCAAGCGTATACATTTTGTTAAAATAACCTGTGACCTTTTCCGATCCTACAAGTG
The DNA here is from genome assembly GCA_016808085.1 of Suaeda aralocaspica. Lineage (NCBI taxonomy): Eukaryota > Viridiplantae > Streptophyta > Magnoliopsida > Caryophyllales > Amaranthaceae > Suaeda > Suaeda aralocaspica. The sequence goes on from PYUH01000543.1 coordinate 986,776, forward strand.
TTGATTGCGTAATTTATGCCACCAAAGATACCGTGTACAAACTTGGTATCATAGGTGATTAGAGAGATGATAACGTTAAAGCGATTATTATATCTACCTCGATTTCACAATTTGTGCTACACCTAACTAAAAATCCTGGATCCACCCCTGGGCATGAAATCATGATATTTTTATAAGTTTTTCGTGACTTTAAAGTTTATAAATAAATCTGAAATTTTAATAAAAACAAGTTAAATTCAGTTTTAAGTGTCCAAATTGTACTAGTATGATCACACATCAATTCTATATTGATCTATATAAATTTTAGTATGTTTTATGAGGTTTAAAAGTGAATTTAAACATGTTTAAAATGCTGTCTAGATTTTATAAATTAATTAATTAAGCTTTTAAAGTATGTAATTAGCATAAATTGATCATATAAGTTAAGTCATACATTGTATGATCAATTGGTGTTGTTTTCGGAGGTTTTCAAGGAGTTTTGATAAATTTAGATTGTTGTCCACTTTTCTAAAGTGACATAAAAATTTTATTAAGGTTTTATAAAACACAAATAAGTCCCGAAAACTAAGTAGTATTGCAATGGAAAAGTTAAAGTAAAGTATGGAATTGAATAGAGACCATATAAGGAAGTTTGGACAAAGTTTCCAAATTTAGAAGTTAGTTATAGTTGTTGTAGAATTTAGTCAACAAGGTTTTAATTTAGTTCGATTTTTCTTTATGTAAGGGACTTTGAACTAGTCCACTTCTAGAAGTTGTGGCGGAGTACATTTATTATACAAGGTACGTAAGTACTAAAGACAAACATAAGAGTTGGAATTCATGCTTGAGTAAATTTTGATTACATGAAATCTTATATGCTTGTTTGAACCATGAATTTTATATACATGGCAAGTTTGTTTAGCATGTTCTTAAAGTTTGATGACATTCCATGTTAAATAGAAAGTTTAATGTTTATAAGCTTGAATTGGAATGTTATGATCAGTTTAATTTGGCCAAAAGTTTATTGATCAAGGAAGGAAGTTATTTTTAAGTTCGTTAGTTACTTAATCAACAAGAAAGATAGTTGTGAATTTTTATTCACATAATTAAAAGAAAATATGAGCAATTTTTTCTAAACATGTTGCCACTCACAGTTTAATGTGTTGTCAAGAAGAAAGCAAGTTATTAGCCACTCACAGTTAATGTGTGGTAAAGGGAGTTCAGTTTAATTAAAGGACACACATAAAGATTAACTTTGAATCACCTTAAATTAAAGATAATTAAATTGACTTACTTGATTGGATGCATGTTGTTTTATGTGATGTTGCATGAGAGCCATAACATTCTTAAACCTGTTAAATCACGTAAAGTGTAAGAGGACTTGCATCAAAACTCTTGGAACGTATATACCTTGAGTATGAACAATGGGGGGAGTCGTATGGAACAGTGATCTATGACTTCTAATTGAAGTACAAGACATTGTACTCTTTTCTATTTTAATGTGCTGGATATCCGTCACTTTATGTGACATAGTAATACCTTTTGGGAGTTGGTTCCCAACTGGTGTCCAATAGGGCGATGATTTTTAAGGAGGAAACCCGTTAGATGCAGGATCCATAATTATAAATATAGTAATTAATTTAATTGAGTCTATGTACAGGAAAAAGGTTGTCAAAGGTAAGTTGAGTGCATGTTTATTTCTTTTTGTTATTGCATAGTCTTTAGTAGTTATGTACTCAGCTTTGCTGACTGTTTGTTTTGTGTGCATGGCTTTGTCTTGGACTTGGCCCTACGATGACCCACTTGTGGTGAGTAGTTGTCTAGTAAAAGGAAAGCTGCAGGTACAAGTGGGCATAAGTCATTTCATGATGGGATGGTGTGAGATCAGCGCTTCCTGTTTTTGTAGTTTTGCTTTATTTTAATTGCTTATGAAGACTAACATTTATTTTTTTTTTTGGATGTTTGGATTTCGAAAGACTTTTAATATTAGTTTCGGTTTGGTTTTGAAGGGCCATTAATATGGTTCCGAAGTGTAATAAGTTTAAAGTTGATTTTTAAGTTGTTTGAAGTTTAGATTTAAATTGTTTTGGTTTTAAGACTTCCGCTGTAGCACTTTGATAAATGCCTTAGCCGTTATCACGGTGGCGGTAATGCTTTGGTTTTTCCGTAATTAGTAGTTTTAATATTAATTTAATATGTTTTCCGGAAAAATGAGAAGTAGGAAGATAGGAAAATCCAGGGTGTTACATTCAAGGAGTTTTGGTAATTTTATATTGCTGTCCACTTTTCTAAAAGTGGCATGAAAATTATATTAAGGTTTTATAAAGCATAAATAAGTCCTGAAAACCATGTAGTTATACAATAGAAAAGTAAAGTGTAGTATGAAATTGAATAGAGACCATACAAGGAATGTTTTGGACAAGTTTCCAATATATAAGTTAGTTTATAGTTGTTGTAGAACTTAGTCAACAAGGTTTTAGTTTAGTTTCGGTTTTTCCTTATGTAGGAGACTTTAAACTAGTCCACTTCTTGAAGTTGTGGCGGAGCACCGTTACTTTACAAGGTACGTAAGTACTAAAGACAAACACATGAACTAGAATTCATGCTGAATGATTCCTTGATTGTATGAAATATTGTTATGCTTGTTGAACCATGAATTTATGTGCATGACAAGTTTATTAGAAGCATGTTTTTGTTGTATGTTGACATTCCATGTGTAAATAGTAATATGAATTTTTATAAGTTTGGATTGGAATGTTATGATCATATTAATTTTGCTAATAGTTTATTAATAAAGGAATGAAGTTTATTTTAAGTTGGTTAGTTACTTAATCAACAAGAAAGGTAGTTGTGAATTTTTATTCACATGATTAAAAGAAGTTATGAGCAATTATTTTATACATGTTGCCACTCACAGTTTAATGTGTGGTTAAGGAGAAAGTAAGTAATTAGCAACTCATAGTTAATGTGTGGTAAAGGAAGTTCAGTTTAATTAAAGGATACACATGAGATTAATTTTGAATCACCTTAAATTGCAGATAATTAATTTGGCTTACTTGATTTGATGCATGTCTTTATGTGATGTTGTATGTGAGTCATAACATATCTAAACCGGTTGATCACGTAAAGTGTAAGAGGGCTTGCATCAAAACTCTTGGAACGTATATACCTTGAGTATGAACAATGGGGGGAGTCGTATGGAAAAGTAATCTATGACTTCTAATTGGAGTACAAGATGTTGTACTCTTTTATATTTTAATGCACTCGATATCCGTCACTTTATGTGACATAGTAATATCTTCTTGGAGTTGTTCCCAAGTTGGTGCCCAATAGAGTGATGATTTTTAAGGAGGAAGCTCGTTCGATGCAGGATCCGTAAGTTTAAATATAATAATTAAGTTAATTGAGTCCATGTACAGGTAAAAGGTTGTCAAAGGTAAGTTGAGTGCATGTTTTATTTCTTATTATTGTTACATAGTTTTTAGTAGTTATGTACTCAGCTTTACTGATTGTTTATTTTGTGCGCATGGCTTTGTCTTGGACTTAGCCCCACAATGACCCACTTGTGGTGAATAGTTGTCTAGTAAAAGAAAAGCTGCAGGTACGAGTGGGCATAAGTCATTTCATGATGGGCTGGAGTGAGAGCGCTTGTTGTGTTTTGTAGCTTTGCTTTATTTTACTAGTTGTGACACCGCGCGCACTGCACGCGCTGCCCCAAAATGCTTATGCTCGTGCTTGTTATGTTCGAGTTCTTATGTATTGTAATTTTAGCTTTTTATTATATCATCACAGTTACGAATAGATAATACAACAAGTTTCAAATTAGAACCGATTTGAACATATGTTTACAATTGTTTATGTGTCATCAGCTTCAGCATTGGACGATTGTTTTTGATCCGTCTGCTGGATATAGCAACAGTTAGTTGTTTCGTTGTTACTGGATGCTTTTTTTCACATAGGAGTACATAATCAGCATCTACTAAAAGGAAACTAATCACAACCAAAAGAAGGGAGAGGATGGGAGCCTGGGAGGTTAGGTCAGCACTTGGCAGCATATACATCAAAGACTCATTAAACAGCAGCAAATTAAAATGCTCACCATAATATGTAAATTATATATGTAACAAAGAGATGGCATCATCATACGACATTTCCAATTTTTGCCATATTCTTCTCTTGATACAAGTTCCTTATCCAAAAGAGCCTAAACACAATAGATATTAAATTACAGTCCTACATAATCACATATTGCAACATATATAAAAATAAATCATAAACATTTTTTTTTGAATTTAATAGTTGAACCTTATAGATAAGTAATACAAGAAAATAATCAAGATTCAAATACTTTGAAGCCACAGCAGCTACACGACAATGGTGACTCTGGATTCCGCTTATCATTATAACACAATATGCACCCTGAGCCACATTAGCTGCCATCAAGAACTGCAGTTTCCATCGTACTTTGTTACCACTTAATCTGAGAGATCATCACGCTGTGACAACAAACTATTCATGCCAATCCATGTTTCTCATCTTCACAAGGTGTGGAGTGTGAATAAGGACAAAAATCGATTAAAGGAGCAATCAAATGTAAGCACTTTGGTTTTCTATGAATTAGGGAAGATAATTGCTGCTTCTAAATCAAAATAACTGTCATTCATTTCAACAATCTGATACATCAAAATTGGACTGATATAGTGATATACCACATGAATACAGTTTCACCATCTCCATTCCATGTCTCTTACAAACTTATGTTATGCAGCATATGTAAAGTACTACACTAAATTGTTAAATATCATTTGTAAAGAAACACAAGCACATGACAAGTAATGAGGAAAAGGAAACATCACAGACAGAATCGACATGTAGAAAAAAATTAACAAGTTAGCATAATCGAACCTGGAGAAACTTTCATGCTTTGGATTTGGGGGTAAAAGTGAAACAACAAAAGGAGCTTTGTCAAATACATCTACACACCTCTGCACCTTAGGGTGTAGACTGCACACAACACAACCAGCTCACAGCAAACCAAACAGAACAAGGCCTCCAAAACAACAAAGCAAAACCCAGCACAAACTGCATTAACCCTATAGTCTGAGCACCCAAAACTGAGACTGTAAACTGTTAAAACACCCTGAAACTGCCAAACAAAACCAACAGATTGCAGTCACTTTATCAGTAACACAGGCCAAGGTAATCCCAACCCATCAAACTCGGAACTCAACTTCTGCAAAACAACACAAAACCTCCACAACACCAACCTCACCACAACACCCAAACTGCAGAACATAACACCTGCGAAAGACCTGAGAAAAAACAGCTTGCATATCCAACACAGTTCTGCAAAACTGACAACCAAAGAACACCACAAAAACAGTCTTCACATGGCACATATTTGCTGCACCCAAAACCTCTCCACAGCTCTCCACCCAACCTGCTCCAAACTAAAGTAAGAAGGATGAAACCGATTTTTGTTGCTCTCAGCCTCAAAATAGCCACCTTCATCCTCCCCTTTCATGTCACTAAACTTTTTCGTCAGGATCAAAATCCACCTATCAACTCAATTCGATCCCACAGCTGAATACTGAAACAATGCATAAATGCCTAATTATTATTACTCCTATTTATTACTAATATCAAACACAAATACACAATTAACTCCCTTCAACCTGGCTCACATCCTTTTTTCGGATAGTATCAAAATTCTATAATGCACCAAATATCTGTCAACCTATCTCCCATAAAACCAAATTTTCCAATTCAATAGTTTAATTTTTCGTCAAAATTAGAACTACTAACTAATTCATTTCATCATGGTACAAAACTTCCATGCTTATCACAACATTTAAAAACAGTTTATTGAACAACCCATATAATTAATTACATAATCACACAAAAAACAACTTTACTTTAGTAAACTAATCACCAAATATTTCATGATTTGAAATAAAGAAATAATCCCCACTTAGTTAATTAAACAATATTGATGAACCCAGAAACTAATTTTAAGAAAGGAATCAAAGTAAAATTAATAGATGTTAATTAAATTAAAATCAATGCAAATTAGGTATTCATGTGGTATATCAGTGTATCAGTCCTTTGTTTTATTAGATCGATCAAAAGTACCATCAACCCCTTACCTCAAACAACAAACCCCTCGAACCCCTCTACATCAATAAAAAGAAGAAAATATTAACATGTACCACAATAGCTAATTTCTAATCAATACAGTTCAAAGGTAACAAATACAAATCCAAGGTAATAGAACATAGTTGACAGAAGCCATACTTCAAAGGACACATAATGGATCTTTTGTCTACAAATTCTAAATTAGAAAATTATCTAATAATCTCCACCAAACTATAAAAACCAATAGACAATCTAAGCATTCACTATCGTTAAGTCTATCAAACTATCTCAAAAAACTCAATATCGCTCTATTAATCCCCCTCGCTCACACCCAATGCACACATTAATCACTTCAATCACACCGTCTTTGAAGTTTTTCCTTAGCTGTGAATACTATGATCTTGCTAAACCTATGACAGTGTCTTTGAACTCTATCAACACTAACAAGAAGCTGTTACAACCAATAGCTTCTGTCAAGTACAAATAAAATTAGAAAAATAAGTTGTTAACTGTATTCACCTTAAAAAATGACATCACTAATATGAAAGAACACAACAAAACAACAATAAAGAGACAAAGGAAAACCTGAATGATTACAGAGAACTTTACAGCCATAGTCTTATTGTAAGAACCACTTAATTAAGGCTTCATCTTCTTCAATCAATCACACGCCTCAAGAATCAGCTGGAAATTAACAAGTGCAAGTATTAAAACCCCTTTTCAAAATTAATTATGAATACTAAAAATGAGTTGAAGTCCTGACCAACCAGAGAGCAGCTGAAACTCATAGCAACCAATCACATTCAACTTGTAACTTATAGCTTACATTGATTCTTTTGATTAATTCATTCAATGTTGTATTTCTCTATCTTGTTTTCTAGCAAGAAAATTTCTCAAAGCTAATATTCGTCACTGAACTAATTTTAGCTCCTGAACTTAAAGGGCAAGCCACGAAGCTAAGAATCCTCTATTTTTTCTACTGTTTTAAGCTTTTTTACATACTATTACAAGCCACAAAGCTTCTATATCATCTGGTCTGTGTCATGAAATTATTGAATTATTATAGAAATACCAAAAAGACATGGAAAGGCATGTACTTACCGGAAGTTTGCAATTTCTTAGTTTTTTTCCTTCCGCCTCAGAAGATCTTACATAGTTCGAGCCTATATATAGAGAATTCAATAAACAAACTTCTAATCAATTCAAACAAACAACAATAGGAGTTAAGAACGAATAAGCCAATTAAATAAGTTAACCAAACTAACCTCTTTACTATCCAATTTCAGTGCATGTAACTCATGATCTTGCTCTTACATCCTTCCTCTCAATTTCATGCACCGATTACTCCCTCTCTTGAAGTTGCTCCTATCAAATACAAAACACGCCCCAATTTGAATACAAACCACAAAGACAGCGAAAAGGATAACAACACAACAACAACAACAAAAAAACCTTTATTAGTCAAAACCTGAAGCCTTCCAGCGACATTGGACTAAATGATCAGAATTCAATGAATTAGATGAATGTAAAGCATTTTTTTTCTTTCCAAATTTAGACTGTAAATGCCTAAATGAATTTGATGAATTAAAGTTGAATGAGATTTTAGACTCTAAATGCCTAAATGAATTTGATGAATTAAAGTTGAATGAGATGAATGTAAAACAGAACCCTAAATGCTTGTAATTTAAACCAAATTTCACTCCATCACACAACTAATTATAGAGGCTGCGTCTGATTCAGAGGAAAAACACCTCCGAATCAAAGTAAATTAGAACAACAAAAAATTAACAAAAGATAAGAAAGTGTTAAAACATACGTACTATCACACCATCAGTTCATCAGTTGTGTCATCACTTATTCTTCACCACGTAAATAGACCAGCATATAGCCAATAACACCAATTCAACTCCCAAAAGTAAATCCCCAAAAATTCGTACAAAAATCAAATCGAAACCTTAATCCAAGCCCCCACAAATTTGAAATTGTAACTGAATTAACCCTAAATAATCGAGTTCAACCCTAATTAACCCCAGAACTCTGATTGAAACCATAACTGAACAATCCCCAAAAAATCAAAACCAAATCAGATCAAAACCCTAATTCAACCCCTACAAATCCGGAACAATAAGTTCGAAACCCTAATTCAACCCCAAAAATTCAAAACTAAATCAAATTAAAACCCTAGTTTAACCCCCGAATATCTCTAATTAACCCCAAAATTTTAAACAAACAATGAAACCTAAATCAACGAAATCATTCACCAAATCAGTTCTATAAAACATACATAAGTACACCACCCTCTCAAGGTGCCAAAAGAAAATAAAAAATAAAAATAGAATCGCTATATAAAATTCAAAATGACAACTTCAACACTGTCTCAAAAATTCAAAATCTCATAACACCCATTTGGTTAAAGTTTTGAAGTCCAAATATTGAGCAAATGTACAATATGTGACATAAAAATCCAAAAACTCAAATATTTCATCTTCCATCATCATTTGCACAATAATTTTATCATACGTCGTTGCTTCTTAGAAGTGATTCAAGTGCTTAATTTAGCAAATTCATAAGTATAAAATATCAGAAGGCAGTATTGAAAGCACCAAATATCAGAAGTACCATTTGACAAGACCCCTGAGCTTATATTATAAGTTGAACAAATATAAAGAAACATCAAACAAAAATAATAATCATATTGGACCCATGTATGTAACAAACACTAATGCTAAAAAATCAAATATACAAACTAATGATACCTTAATTATCAAATATACTGCCTCCAACCTCCGACCTCCAACTTGGTGAGTGGTAAGCTAGAACAAACAATCCAAATGTTCCACCAAATTAGGAAACAGACATTGTGCTCAATAAAATTAAAATTAAAATTAGAAAACCAAATCTTCCACAAAGAATTCAGTCTGATAAAATTAACTTCAACAATGAATCAAAATCCCTTGAAAACCTTTAATTTTTTTTTGGAAACCCCACATCACAAAAACTTCAAGTAACTTTCCGATCCATATTTCTCATGAACTTCAATCACAAATTTAGGACCTTTATTCATTCAAATGCGTAATCGATCATTCAAACGAAACAATAATAAGCTTTAGTTTTAACCGAAAAAATTAAACCCTAAACTGAATAATTGATATCATTCAACCCCGAAAAATCCCCCTAAAATTGAAAACCCTAACAAATTCGAAAACCCAGCACGCACCTCTGAGATGAAAAAATAGATAGATCAGTCAAAAACCAAAAGAAATAAGAGAGTAATAATCGAACTTGTTGCATATGCACCGACTAATTTTATAAAGAACCCCAACATTCAACCAAAAAAACCCCAAACCCAATCGAGTTCAACCCTAATTAACCTCAGAACTCTAATTGAAACCATAACTGAACTATCCCCAAAAAATCAAAACCAAATCAGATCAAAACTCTAATTCAACCCCTACAAATCCAGAACAATAAGTTCGAAACCCTAATTCAACCCCAAAAATTCGAAACTAAATCAAATCAAAACCCTAGTTCAACCCCCGAATATCTCTAATTAACCCCAAAATTTTAAAATTTAATCAAATCAAAACCTAATCCAACACTCAAAATTTTAACGTGGATCAAATAAAAAATGCCTTACTCGTAATTTATCAAATCAATAAATAACTGAAATGAAATTGCATTGTTGAGCAGGATTTGAAAACACATTTGCCATTGCCATCATTCGTCACCAATAATAAAAAGTATTATACACGCAAAGCAATCTGAACTTCACCGGTCAACAGTCGCAAGGAACTCATAAACCAAGTGAAGAATATGATGGGCAAACAAAATAGAAGGAAAGCTAAGTTTGAAGAAGAAGAATGAAGGGGAAATTTTTTGATTTTCACAGGCAAGGGTTGCACAGAACTATGGCTTCCAAAGCACAACAATGGAAATCAAAGAATGAGGGAGAAAGTAGGTGGAGAGGAAGAAAACTGAAACTGAGTTGAGCACGTGAGAAACGAATGGAAGCATAGTGATTTTACTATTCCAAGCTAATGTGGACCAATAGGAATGAAGAACTGTTTTTTTAACAGTTACTCCTCTACCACACTTTTTAAGTAGTAAGGATTGCTTATGATGACTAACATTTATTTTGGATGATTGTTTTATTTCTAAAGACTTTTAGTTTTGGTTTTTACGGGCCATTAATATGGTTACGAAGTGTAATAAGTTTAAAGTTGATTTTTATTTTGAGATGGTTTTGAAGTTAGTTTTAAATTGTTTTGGTTTAAGACTTCCGTTGTAGTACTTTGATAAATACCTTAGCCGTTATCACGGTGGCGGTAATACTTTGGTTTTTCCATATTTAGAAGTTTTTATAAATATAATCCTTAATAATTATAATATGTTTTCCGGAAAAATGAGAAGTAAGAAGTTAGGAAATTCCAGGGTGTTACAAAGTAAAATAAAATAAAATTTTTTTTGGGGTACCCTAAGTTTTATTTTTTGGAAAAAGGAATTTCTTATTATGGAAAGTTTTCGAAAAGGGAATTTTTCTAAAAATAGTAATTTTCGAAAATGGAAAGTTTTGAAAAATAAATTATGTGTGCAGGTATGGAAGGAATTCAGGTATGTATTATGTGTTATGGCTTTAATACCATGTGGTGAGCTTGGGTAGAAAGTTTGGGCATGTAGGATAGACTTTATTTATGTTCTTTCATGCAAGTTCATGTTTATATGAATAGTTGGGTGTAAAGGGAATTGTATGTTAGCCACAAGACCTCTTTGTGTAGAACTGCGAGTTTGTTTTGTTTTGTTTTGGGAAGGATGGGCCATTAGTCTTAAGTTTTGTGCAGGATGTCACATAGTATGCCTAGTAAAGATACTCAAATAGGAAAATTGGAGAAGAAAGCCTACGAAAGTCCGCCTCAGTATGTCTGGAAAATACGGTTCTACTGTTGGTATATGAGTACTATGTTGAAGTTACCACAATGGGATCAGCCTGACCATGTAGCAGCCTTGATCGTTGTGAGCTTGCCCGACTGTTCACCCTATTTAGAGATTAAGGCAAAATTTAGTGATTTCCATTTTGTTGGAGGCCTTCCGAACTATAACAAGTATAAGGATGCGGTTGGTCAGTAGGGTTGTGATTGGAGATTCTTGGAGGGGGTATATTACTAGGAAAGAGCAGGAGTATCAAGAAATGAATACAAGTGAGGAGACCCCACCCTATAATACCCCACATTTTCACGTATTTTAAGAAAGTATTTTTGTATTTTATTCGTATAATTTTAATATTTTTATTGAAAAAACTATGTTTAATAGGAATATTAAATGAAAAGAAATAAATGATAATTATATAAATAAAATAAATAATAAATAAGTTTTGATTGAAAGTAATTATTTGTGTTCATAAATAATATTTTTATGTTTAAAAATATTTTAAAAGGCTTCTAAAAATAGAATTTTAAAAGGTTTCCTAATTTATTTTGAGGCAAGGGCCTAAATGTAATTTCAAATGGGATACTTCAACACAAGTGCTCGGACCCGACTTCTTGACGATGTTCATGTGGGGGTGTTTGGTGCTAACAACAACTGGGAATTCTTAAATCTAGAAGAAAGGTAACCTCGGCTCTGGGTAAAACATGGACTAGCAGTGTCAACATTAAAGTGTTTTTACAATTAATTTTAGAAGGAGAAACTTGGATCACAACAATGAATTTCGAATTCAAAAGATCTCAACATACAAACATCCCATGTAGGTTCAAAATGGATTCGTCAAGATAATCATCTTCATAAATAGAAAAGAATACAAATTAAATGAGATGTATGTTTAGGCTAGAATTAACAGGAATGTTTGTAATTTTATTAAATCATTAGGTAAGAATTTCATTGGAACAATTCAATTATTACAAAGGTTTATTATCTTATTTTCCTTCTGTAACATACTTATGCAACAATTATTTGTTTAAACCAAACTTTATATCCTCTTATTAGCCTTATTCACAATCTCGTCAATTTTGAGGCTTTATTATGTGATATTATTAAAATAAATTTGGAAAAAAAAAAACACCATTTCATATACACACGCCTTATAATTAACATTCCATCAACACACAACACTTACTTATACAACACGTAAGCTTAGAATCAATCAGCAAGATTTTTCCATTAAATCGTTGTTTGTGTTTAAAATTCACACAACCAAGTAGCATCCGGATTGAAAAAATGATAATAATCATCACCCATGAAATTCTTGTATCGTTGGGTATAACAAGTAGACCAAAATCTTTTGATTTTTTGATTTTTTTTTTATTTTTTAACCCGTTAATCCCATCTTTGTTACCAATAAACACCCATATAATATCATATCTGACATTAGCTATTGAGCTTATAAACCCATGAAATACAAGTAATTTTAAAGATTAATATAATTAATTTTTTATTAAACAATTTAGTATATTTATTATAATGACATAATTTTTTTTTCATATAAAGTAACGCTTAATTATGTGATAGATATAGAGTATTGGGGAAATGTTCAGGAAGATCCCTAACTACCCCCTTAAAATCAATTTTATTTTTCATAAAAAAACCAATTCCAAATTACAGGAATACAACGCGTGAATACCACTTCACCAAACTGTCAATTAACAGCTAGTCCACAGTGACTTCACAAAGTAATAGAACATAGTCAGGATTTTACTTAAATGCCTTGTGTTGCACATTTTCGGTACAACACGGATCTTTCTTAGGCAGCTCTCAGTATAAAGTAAGATTTTGGATAATTGGATTTTAATCAGAATAATTAGAGTTTTGGCCCGAGCAATGCCCCAGGTCGGCTACAATTATCAAATATGCTTTTGTTTGTTTTTCATTATGTGTTTTTTGTTTAGAGCGAAATTAGATTGCATGATTTGTAATGTGATAAGTTGTTAATTAGGAAAGTAAAACAATTACAAAAGATTGGGGGTAAAAATAACAATATTGTCACAACTTTTGGTGCAAGTGAATAAGCGAGACAAATCAAAAACTCATACCATATGATTACAAGACTTTATTATCTATTACTTTGAAACATTAAACATCAAACTTATTATTGATCAGGGTTGGATAAGCTTACACATTTTGTGTTCAAATGTCATGTGTTTAATTCCTAATAGCTACATATGGTATTTTTAAATCGAGATGAGTCACATTCATTGATGAGCGCCACGTGGCATCAAGTGTTTGTAGGTTGCCAAGTGCTCTTTTGGATCAATTGTTCCATCAAAAGCCTCTACGTTAGGCATCTTAAACTTAACTGGGCGAGGGGCCATCACGTTTGGTGCAGGAAATGGGGTTTTCCAGTTCAAAGACATGGAGCCTACCTTATCTCCGATGATCCTCGTAGGATCATTAAACACCTGCTTGGCCATGTACAGCTCCTCAGGTATTACTTTGTTCTCCCAGTATTTGATCATCTGTTCCCTTCTGGATTGATCTGCCTTTTCAACTTTCTTCCTCTCAATCTTATACCTCAAATTACCTTCATCATCATGCTTATCTGACTCAAAAGTAAAATGTTGTGAATCTGACATTTCCTTGGTTGCAAATGAACCCGACGAGTCAGAACGACTCTGTTCTCGTTGGGCTCGTTTGGAGTTCATGTACTCCCTTGCATCTTTACTTGATGCCCTTCTTTCATTAAGAACTTCTCTAGCATCCTTGCTTGAAGTCTTCTTAGCCTTAAGATACTCTCTAGCATCATGAGCTAACGACTTCTTGAATTCAATAATTCTCTGGTATCGGACTTCGTCCTACTTGCCTCCGTATACCCTTTTGTCACCTCCCTTTTAGGTTTAAACTTAGGGGTGACGGGATACTTCTTGAGTGTACCTCAATGTGTTTTAAGTGGAGTTCTTTCCTTCTTAATTCTTTCAACTTTCTCCTGGAAAGTAAGTCTTCCTTCACCTCGATCATCCTCATGTAACTTACCCTTAAGCTTCCTCTGTGGGGGTCAACCTCCTCTAGAGTTTTCCTGGAGGAATGCTCCTGTAGAGCATCCACAAAGGACTCCTTGAGACCTTCCAGGATACCCTTAAGCTGACCCATAGTCACGGGTTGATCCTCCACTACCTTCCCCTTTGGAGAACCAGTTCCTTGTCCGGTTTCATAGTTTTCAGATTGATCAAGGTATCGAGTCTCATCTTCGGTCGGAAGTGAGCCACATGTCATCCTCTGGTGCCCTCCCCTCAGACGGCGCCAAATGATGTAGTATGACCTCCTGGAGGTGTCCCTTCATCTGATTACGCGAAGAGAGAACTAGAGGACTACACGTCAGTTGGACAAATGTGGACTTGTTCACCCCTTGATGTCCATATCTCGGATTCCTGCAAAACAAGGGAATAAAATCCTTGTAAGATTTTTTTCCCATCCGATGCTTAATTAAGTATATGTAAGAGGATTAAGGTTAAATAGCAATAATTAACAACTACGTAATCTAGAGAGAAGCTAGAGAGAGAAATTCTCTATGTATGATGTAAGAATTGAATGGAATAAAATGCCCCAAAAATCATGATTTTTCAGGGGTTTTATAGCCTAAAGTTTTGGGGCTTGCCAATGAGAACGCGACACTTGTCGTCGTCTCCTTGGCTCATTGAACAGGTTGTCGCACACCTCTCAAAAATAAACCAAACAACATTAACTTAGCTAGGGAAGTAGGGATCGAATTCTCAGGGAAGCTATTAAATTCTACTAGCTCTAAAAAGCCTAAAGAGTGTAATTGGCCTTGGTGGAAATTTCGGTAAATGGTTTCTAGAAGTAAGAAGACTAAGAATTGAAACTAAGGAAATGACGGGAAATTACGATTAAACTCTATTAATAGAAACCTAGGGCTATCGGTTCACTATGATCAATCAACAAACTAAATTAACGCTCACTAACCAATTCATTGGCATTCATTGAACTACGACTCACTAATTCTCTCGAACTTAGACTCCCTCAAAACTCCTTTACCGGCTCTCGCTCGCATAAATTCGTTTTTGCCTATTATTCAGTGGTCTAATTGTGGTAATCTTACCTCTCGGCCTCGATTTCAACAATAACCTAACTTACAACTAAATCTAGCCACAATTTAATTGCAATAACTAGAAATCAATAATAGGAATTCAATTAGAAGCCAAGAACTAATTAGAAAACTTAATTTAAATTCAAGTCATGATCATAGATCCCCTAACCCTAGAGAAAATGACTACTCACTCATAATTAAGGGAACAAAAGCAAAATTGAAATCAAACAACATGATCAAGAACAAGGAATTAATTAAAACTAAATTAATTACTAATAAAACTAAATTAAGAATCAAAATAGCAAAACTAATTAATCTAAACTAAAAACTAAGAAATTAAAGAGAATCATGAAACTAAAAGAATAAAAAAACATAAGAAAAGAGATTACCAAAATAAGGATTGAATTGCATTGATTGAAAGCTTGAATTCATGATCAAAGCAATTAATCCTAAAATTCCAGAGAGAATAATTAATTTTGGATTCCTATGTCTAAAAATATGATAAAAACTAGGTAGAGTCGTGCCCCCTTTACATAGAGTATATATAGGATTTGGGTTTTTAATTAATTTAAACCCACGAGCAAAAACCGCACGAAAAAAAAGAATCGGGCACCAAAATATTGCACCTGCGCCCGCATAGAACAAACCTAGTTTGTTCCCTGCGTCCGCATGGTGAATAATGAGTAAGTTCTGATACTTCTGATCTATGTTGCGGGCGCATAGATCAAAAGATGATTAAGGGTTGCGTCCGCATGGAATTTGCATTCTTATATTTTGACGATCTTTCTTATTTCTTCGCTCGATTCTTCGAATCTCGCTCGTGACTTTTCGTGACTTGGCACGCATCCCGAGGCAAGTACATTTTGACTCGTTTTAGCCTCCAATGACTTCATAACTCTCTATTACACTCCTGTAACATATAAACAAAACCGAAAACCACACGTAATAACCGAAAAATAATAAAATAACCGTTAAAAGTTCTAAAAGTCAACTAAAGATGCTAAAACCGTTCCAAAACATAAGTTAACATCGAAACACGATATTTAATCAAAACAAAGCCACAAACTTAACTATTTAGCATAAGAATCAGCCGAAAATGAGGGAAAAACACAACATAAAACACGTATATCAAATTCCCCCAAACCGAACCTTTGCTCGTCCCGAGCAAAACACAACGAAATTGACTACACCCCATAAAAACAAAATAAGTATCATAACTGAAGAGAACATCCGAAGACACATGGATCAAGGCTAGCCAATCAAGAACCCAATTACCGTCCTTCCTAAATACGGGTCAAACAAAACCAACCAAGCAAGTTTAATGAATCGATGACTAGAGTAGCTCACGGGTTGTCACTCCACACAATTAATGATGACCTTATAACAATGAAGCTCTAACCCTCACCTCCCAACCAAATGTGGAATGCAATGCAAAATGTGTTTAAATGCAATTTTAAGAACCCGAAA
>PYUH01000543.1:1010116-1020116 GCA_016808085.1 Suaeda aralocaspica
AGGGGTCCAGAAGTAGTCAATTCCGACAATAAAACTCAACTGGGACACGAATAATCCATTAAGCCAATTCTCTCTAAAATTAAACCTAAGGAAATAGTACAATCTTTTTGGTCACATGTAAACTCCCATTCCTAATGAATGGTACAAATCATGCAACAGTCCTAAGAAAGCAATAAAACTAAGCTAATAAAGCAATAAAACTAACTAATAAAATAGGAAAGTAATAAAATACTTACCTCCCCCAAGCCGAACTTAGCAATGTCCTCATTGCTAGAGGGAGAAAGAAACTACTAACCTACGGGTTGCCTCCCGCAAATCGCTTGTTTAAGGTCATTAGCTTGACCGTAATTACCTTAGAACTCAAGGTGGATCAAAGAGTGAACGTGAGCCCCATGTAGTTAAACACCCACAGCAATTTGGGGTTATTGTCTGTTCAAATACCCCATGTTCCTTGCTAGGAACCTCATTATTTGTTTTCTTCACTTTACAAGCATGTGGGGATGACTTTCGAGGTTTCCGACGCTTCTTAAGGCGCAATTTCTTTTTCTTTGGATTCTGATACGTCTTATTATTATCACTATCTCCGTCACCTGAAATAGAATTCAAACACAGAGAGGCCTCCAGAAGATCTTTATTAGGGGATCGAGGCAAGTCATTATGAACAATCTCATTAAAAGTGTAAACTACATTGCATGGCTGTTCTAACATGGGATTTTTCATTGCATTATTAAGATTAAATGTTACTTTGTCATCCCCTACAAAAAGAGTTAAACTTCCATTTTTAACATCAATGACGGCACCTGCAGTATGTAGGAAAGGTCTACCTAGAATGATGGGGATATGAGCATCCTCATCAATATCAAGGACAACGAAGTCAACAGGGATAAAAAATTTTCCTACTCTAACAGGTACATCTTCTAAAACACCCTTAGGGTATTTTATAGTTCTATCCGTCATCTGCAAAGTGACATTAGTAAATTTAAGCTCTCCCATGTCAAGCTTCCTGCAAATTGATAAGGGCATCACACTTACACTAGCTCCTAAATCACATAGAGCCTTATCAATAAATAAAGGACCTATATTACATGGAATTGAAAAGCTGCCTGGATCCTTCAACTTAGGAGGAGATTTATTTTGAAGGATCGCACTGTACTCCTCGGTGAGTGCAACTGTCTCTGTTACATTCAACTCACGTTTCCTGCTTAAAATATCTTTCAAAAATTTAGTATAAGTAGGCACTTGAGTAATTAAATCAGTGAAAGGCACAGTAACTTGCAAATTTTTAACTATGTCAAGGAATTTACGAAAGTGATTATCATTCTTACTCCTTTTTACCCTGTTCGGAAAGGGTAACGGCACCTTTGAGGGAGGAATCGTATCAGTAATTGAATCAACTGCTGGAGCTTGCTTCTTTGATGCTTCCTTCTCCTTTGAGACTTCATTTTCCTTTTCTGCAGCTACTTCCTCAAGGTCTTCAGTAACAACCGAACTAGTCCTCTTCGTTCCATCTGCAGCCTTGGTAGTATCATCATCAGGCATTCTAGGACCTTCATAGTAAGTACCGCTCCTTGTTGCAATGGAATTGCAATGATCACGAGGTGGATTGCTTGATGAAGCATTTGATGGAGCAGGTTGAGGAGGAAGTTGGCCTTGTTGCCTTTGTGCTGATGATTGAGCAATTTGTGCTACTTGAGTCTCCAATTGTCGATTGTGGGCCTACATAGCTTCCATGGCTTTCTGCATCTACATCATCATGTTCTTCAGTTCTGAAATGTCATTGCTAGATGGCTGTGAAGGTGCTGGGAGTGGTGCTGGAGGTGGTGGTCTACTGAAACCCGGTGGTTGAGGTGGAGCAAACCGTTGAATCTGCTGTTGTTGCTGTGGTACAAAATGTGGCTGCTGCTGCGGATTTTGAACATTGCTAGTATTCTTGTAGGAGAAGTATGGATGATCTTTCCAACCAGGATTGTAGGTGTTGGAAAATGGGTTATTCTTGTAAGCTTGAACTACACATACCTGCTCCATAGAACTATGACATGCTTGCATACTATGCCCAAAAGAACCACATAAATCACAAAAGACATCTGTAGCTCCCGAATGTGCGGCCATTGCAGCTACTGTCATTGGATTGGAGGATGGTGTGTTGATTTTGTCTAGCTTCTCATGAATTGCATTGATTTGTGAAGCCAAACTCTCATATTTTTCATCTATCACATGTTTTCCTCCTCTCTTAGCATGTCCTATAGGATTACCAAATTGAGAATTATGAATAGTAATCTCCTCAATTAAATCATAAGCAGCATTGACTTCTTGGTTCATAAATCGACCACTAGAAGCAGAATCAAGCAAAGTTCTAATACTTCTTGGTTCATAAATCGACCACTAGCAGCAGAATCAAGCAAAGTTCTACTCTCATTACCCAAGCCATTATAGAATGATTGCACTAAAAACCACTTCTCAAGTCCATGATGAGGGCACATTCTCAATAAATCCTTAAATCTCTCCCATGCATCATAAAGAGTTTCAAATGTTTCTTGGTTAAAATTCGTAATTTGACTCCTAAGTTGTGCAGTTCTCTCCGGAGGATAGTACTTCCTTTGAAAAGTAAGAGCCAAGTCATCCCAACTATTAATAGTATCCATGTTTAGACCATTCAACCAAGATCGAGCTTTCTCCTTTAATGAAAATGGAAACATCGTACGTCGTATGTAATCTTGAGATACACCAGCTTGCTTGATTGTATTGCAGTACTGAATAAAGTTATTCAAATGTAAGTTCGGATCTTCTTTCATTGTGCCTGCAAACTGATTCCTTTCAACCATGTTCACCAAAGCTGGCTTAAATTCGAAATTCAGGGCCTCTATATCAGGAACTCGGTATCCACCTCCCACTATTGCAGAACTCGGCTGAGAATAGTCTTTTAAGGACCTTGCTTGTGGTGGTGGCGGCGGTGGTGCACCATCCCGTGGTGGGTTATTCTCGTTGAACTGTGATCCTGACATCTCTTCCTCTTTGTCTGAACTACCGGAAATGTTCAACTCAGCAAATAATTGTGTCAAATCAACAAGTATTCGTTCGGAAAGAATGCTTCTTCGTGATCTCCACTTCCTTCTCCGACTCCTCTTATGCAACGATCTTTCCGGTTCAGGATCAATCCAAACGGCATACAACCTAATACCTGCACACAATCGAAACCGAAATGAAAACTACCTCAAAGAACGTGAAGGCTCCTTGAGGTGAAGAAATAAAACTGAAAATAAAAATAAAAGAACAATTTAAACCCGACTAATAGAATTAAAAATTGCCTCCCCGGCAACGGCTCCAAAATTTGAACAGGTTGTCGCACACCTCTCAAATATAAACCAAACAACACTAACTAATATAGCTAGGGAAGTAGGGATCGAATCCTTAGGGAAGCTATTAAATTCTACTAGCTCTAAAAAGCCTAAAGCGTGTAATGGGCCTTGGTGGAAATTTCGGTAAATGGTTTCTAGAACTAAGAAGACTAAGAATTGAAACTAAGGAAATGACGGGAAATTACGATTAAACTCTATTAATAGAAACCTAGGGCTATCGGTTCACTATGATCAATCAACAAACTAAATTAACGCTCACTAACCAATTCATTGGCATTCATTGAACTACGGCTCACTAATTCTCTTGAACTTAGACTCTCTCAAAATTCCTTTACCGGCTCTCGCTTGCATAAATTCGTTTTTGCCTATTATTCAGTGGTCTAATTCTGGTAATCTTACCTCTCGGCCTCGATTTCAACAATAACCTAACTTACAACTAAATCTAGCCACAATTTAATTGCAATCGCTAGAAATCAATAATAGGAATTCAATTAGAAGCCAAGAACTAATTAGAAAACTTAATTTAAATTCAAGTCATGATCATAGATCCCCTAACCCTAGAGAAAACGACTACTCACTCATAATTAAGGGAACAAAAGCAAAATTGAAATCAAACAACATGATCAAGAACAAGGAACTAATTAAAACTAAATTAATTACTAATAAAACTAAATTAAGAATCAAAATAGCAAAACTAATTAATCTAGACTAAAAACTAAGAAAATAAAGAGAATCATGAAACTAAAAGAATAAAAAAAAAACATAAGGAAAGAGATTACCAAAATAAGGATTGAATTGCATTGATTGAAAGCTTGAATTCATGATCAAAGTAATTAATCCTAAAATTCTAGAGAGAATAATTAATTTTGGATTCCTAGGTCTAAAAATATGATAAAAACTAGGTAGAGTCGTGCCCCCTTTACATAGAGTATATATAGGATTTGGGTTTTTAATTAATTAAAACCCACGAGCAAAAACCGCACGGAAAAAAAATCGGGCACCAAAATATTGCACCTGCGCCCGCATAGAACAAACCTAGTTTGTTCCCTGCGTCCGCATAGTGAATAATGAGTGAGTTCTGATACTTCTGATCTATGTTGCGGGCGCATAGATCAAAAGATGATTAAGGGCTGCGCCCGCATGGAATTTGCATTCCTATATTTTGACGGTCTTTCTTATTTCTTCGCTCGATTCTTCGAATCTCGCTCGTGACTTTTCGTGACTTGGCACACATCCCGAGGCAAGTACATTTTGACTCGTTTTAGCCTCCAATGACTTCATAACTCTCTATTACACTCCTGTAACATATAAACAAAACCAAAAACCACGCGTAATAACCGAAAAATTATAAAATAACCGTAAAAGATTCTAAAAGTCAACTAAAGATGCTAAAACCGTTCCAAAACATAAGTTAACATCGAAACATGATATTTAATCAAAACAAAGCCACAAACTTAACTATTTAGCACAAGAATCAACCGAAAATGAGGAAAAAACACAACATAAAACACGTATATCACTCATTCTCTCATAAGCCTCATGGGCTTATGGCATTGAGCTTTCAAAGCCCAATGGTTTGCTTTTGACCTAATTTAAACAACGAATTAGATTACGACATATGGCGGGGAACAACCTTCCCATAATTTGTTCAAAAAGACACGTTGTACAGTCGTATGAGGACACTTAGCTATGTGGGGCCCACTCAAAGTAGGTCCCCTATCGCCACATGGTAGTGCCATGTTGGCATTGACACTAGATAAGTGGACACGTGGTCCATTTGGGGGTTGACACGTGGCAGTCCACTTGGCTTGCCACATCAATAGGGAAATATATCAAGCAATTATGTGGTTCATAAACAAGCAAAAGTAGTGAGACCCTTACAATTCTTGCACGGGGCCCCTTACATGTGAGTGTTTGTCAATGTGATAAATTTGGTAAATTTTTAGCATGGAAAAATTGCGAGAACACACCTTATAAATTTGTTTTTTGCGAAAACACTCCTTAAATCTTTTTATTTTCTGCAAACAAACACCTTACTCCACTTTTCAGGCCTTGTCTACCGATTTCTGGCGTTGACCTCTTCTTTTCTCGTACTCATACTCTTATTGCACTCCCCTCAAATTATTCCCTCCAAAATGTTGCCCCAATTTCCCTCTTTTTTTTCGTGACCCAATTTGGTCTTTATATTCTTTTCTTCTTCTCTTCTTACCTTTTCACACTCTCATCCTTCTTCATCCCCTCCTTAATTTATGTAAAATTGGTATTAGGGTTTATGCTTTGTTGGTCTTTCTTTTTACAGCAAGATGGTTAGTTTCTATTCTTGTGGGCTTCCTGTTGCAAATGCAATAAAAACACAATAAAGCTTGTTTTAGTATTACATAGTTTAGCATTGTTTTCCAATCAAAAATCAAACACAATAATACTCTAAAACTACATTGTTTTTCAAACACAATAAAACACAATAAAGCTTGTTTTATCAACCACCTTAATTGTTTGCTCTCAATCTTGTACTAAATCATTTGGTTTAGGATTGCATAATTTAGCATTCAAAAAAGGGTATCATAATCACCTCTTTGTTTGTGTTGGGTTGATGTCGATGTAATGTAATTTCGGTCTGATGGAATGCCTGAGAGAGATGAAGTAGTTTGTAATTTAATGATTGCTAAATATGCACAAAATGGGTTTTGTAAAGAAGCTTGTAGGTTGTTTTGTGGGATGATTGATGGGGGTGTTCATTGGTGGGGTAATGTTACTAATTTTAGTCTTACTAGTGTTCTTAATGCTTGTGCTCATTTAGGTTGTTCTAAGGTTGGTCAGTGTGTCCATGGTTAAGTTGAAGGTTGGTTTCAAGTCGAATGGTTTTGTAGGTAGTGCTCTTGTTGGGATGTATTTGAAGTATGATGAATTGGGTAGTGCGTGTGTTGTGTTTGATCACTTGGGAGGGACTTTGGATGTTTTAGTCTGGAACACTATGAATACTGGTTATGCCCATAATGGTTATAAAGAAGAGACAATTCAATTGTTTCTTGAGATGGATGGGAGTGTACATAGTGTCCATAACCAGTAATCATAGTGTCCCCATTAAAAGGAGGGGAGTGTATAAATAAATTTAAGAGTGCCAATAGAAAAAAAAGGGTCAACATCGGAAACCGGTGGTCAACGCCTGAAAAGTGGAGTAAGGTGTGTGTTTGCAAAAAGTTTTTTGATTAAGGTGTGTTTTCGCAAAAAAAAATTTATAAAGCGCATTCTCAGAAAAAACTAATTTTAAAAGGTGTTTTCTCGCAATTTGATTGATAAATTTACTATTTTCCGAATTTCCCTTCCTTATACAAGTATACCACTACGGTTACCGACTATCATCAATCAAATCAATAAATCAACTAAATTAAAACAACAATTCCCTCTCCAATCTCTCCCTCCTCTCCCCTCCCCTCAGATCCAATCCTCCACCATCACCACCACCACCATGCCTAAAGAATTCACCATCCCTCCCGTCACTTTCCCCAACACCACTCCCTCCCCCCCCACCACCACAACCACCACCCCTCCTCCTTCCACCACCACCACCATAAACCCAACCCCACAACACCACCTCCACCACCGTCCAACCCCACCTTTCCAACCACAACGCCCACCCACCTCCTCCACCTCCCTCCCTTTCATGTCCTTCGACATCGCCTCCACCTCCTCCATCTCCTACCCCCCAACCACCACCACCACCTCCTCCTCCTCCTCCTCCACTCTCTTCTCCGA
Organism: Suaeda aralocaspica; assembly: GCA_016808085.1. NCBI lineage: Eukaryota > Viridiplantae > Streptophyta > Magnoliopsida > Caryophyllales > Amaranthaceae > Suaeda > Suaeda aralocaspica. The sequence goes on from PYUH01000543.1 coordinate 1,017,226, forward strand.
CTCCGAACCCTCCCTCCTCGAAGAACTCGAAATCAACCCTTCCTTAATCTACCGTAAAACCCTCTCTCTCCTCCACCCTTTCCGCATCAACCCTTCTCTCCACTCTGACCCTGACCTCTCCGGTCCTTTCCTGTTCTACCTCTCCTTCTCTCTCTTCCAACTCCTCAACGGTAAAGTCCAATTCGGTGTCATCCTCGGTTGGCTTGCCGTATCGTCTCTCTTCCTTTACTCCATTCTCAACTTCCTTGCTGGTAAAAATGGCAACCTTGATCTTTACCGCTCCTTTAGCGTCGTTGGTTATTGTCTCCTTCCAATTGTAATATTTTCCGCCGCGTCCTTGTTTTTGCCTCCTACTGGTACTACTGCTGCGTTTCTTATTGCTGCGGTTTTCATTGTTTGGGCTACTAGGGTTTCGTCTCGGCTTTTGTCTGTTGATGAGTTGGGCGCTTCTGACCATCGCTTGTTGATTGCTTACCCTTGTTTTTTGATTTACTCGCTTTTTTCTATGCTTGTTATGTTTTGATCTTGGATTGCATTGGATTGGATTGGGATTATACGACGACGATGCTGATGGCGGTGTAGTAGGTTTGGTTATTATAATCCAACATTATGTATTTTTGGTCTATATGAGTTGAATTTGTATTGCTGAATTTTATACTATATTAGTTATAAACCTTGATTTATGTTTTTACGGAAGTTTTTTTTTCCGGATTTGATTCATCTTTATATATTGAAACTAACTCAGTTTTGTTGTTTAAAAATCAATTTAGAGAAGTTTGGTTTTGCTTTGAGATTGTAATTCGGGTATCGACTTGATGTAATTCAATGTTTCCGCTTTGGTATTGTGGTTGATCTATTGCATATTGAATTGTAGGATATCTAATTAGTATCCATATTAGTCAATGTTTCTGTGTAGAATGTAGTTTATAGCAATTGCTTTTGGTTGAAGAGTGAAATGGCAAATGGGGACATTGACTTGTTGTTAGTCAATGTCGTCTACTTTGTTTTTCGTGTGTTTTCTGGTTCATTACTTTCCTGTTGAAGAATCGTTATGTCATGTAAGAACTACAGAAGAGGATTGTTAAGAGGAGGAAAACTCTGTGCTTGGTTAATCGGGCTTATGGAATCTCTCCGAAACTTTAACAGAATTGATTAGTTATCTGGATTGCACAGGTTTGTACACAGCTCCTTTCAGTTTTACTATAATATATTACATTATTATGCTTAGTCAGTCCTCATAGTTTGCTTGCTAATCTGTAATTACCGCATTGCCAACCCAAGACATCCTGGTACATATGAATGTGTTTGTTAGGAGAAGGGATGGTTCGGGAGTAATAGTGGAATCAATTAAAAAGTCTAGTTGATATTGTTTGTGGTAGGCATGGAATGATTTATAATCATGCATTGAGTTTCAAAGCATTACTCTGTGAGCACTACTTTCTAGAGTTGAATAATTTGTGAGTATATTAAATATCTATGGCATGTTGTTAGTCTTTATGTAATAAAATATCATTATTTTTCAGTTTTTTTGCTTGTAACAGTTCCATTGCACCTCAGCTTCCTGAGGTGAATTTTCTTGCCCCTCCATTTGCCCAGCTCCAGGTGTGCCTCAGTGTGCCTTTAAAACTAAGTTGAACAATGCTTATTAGAGATTAGTATGAGTATTCATAATGTACTAACAGCTAAATTAGGTGTAAAAATTATAGGTATATGTTTATGGTGTAAAGGCAATTTAAATCTTTGAGCTGGTTAGGTAGAACGAATCATTTTTATCTGTTTAGCTCATATTTTCTTATGTTTAGCTGGACTTCTATTTTATGCAGCTGGGTTAATTGGAATTGGAAGTAAAGGGTTTGATGCTTCTTATCACACACCTTTTTACATTGGAAGAAGGTGACCAACTTTATAATTTTGGGATGAAGAGTACATGTTCTAGTTTAAGGTGCCTTATTTTAACAGCCTTTACCACGCTTGGCACACTTTCTGCTTTTTCCTTGATTTTCCACTGCTGTGGCTTTGACTGTATTCAATCTGATTCTCCACTATTCATCAAACACGTTTGGCCTCTAACAGACCTATGCTGATTTGCCCGAGCTACTTGCACTCCTCTGGTTCTCTTGCCAGTAGAACTTAAGCTTGTGTTTGGTCCCTGCTGAAGCATGTCCTAATTGTACATATTGCATCTTTTCCAATGATCTTTGTGACCTTGTTGTTATTTAAATAGCAGCTTAGGTTTATCCTTTTCTTTCACCTTGAACATTGGATTGGCACACCTTCGTTCAGGAGTATATTCTCTGTTGTAATGTCTTTTTTATCCTTTTGGGGTGTTTGCTGGCCTTAACACTATGTATGGATAACATCATAGAAGGGAAAGGAAATGGGAGGATGGGAAGGGAAAAGAAGGGTAGGGGGAAAGTAGAGTTTTATTTTCCCTCCAAATCTCTCCACTTTTGGAGGGATAGTCTTTATTAAAGGAGAGAAAGTGGATCCCTCCTCCTTCCCCTTCCTTCCCCTAACCACATATCCAAATAAGAAGATTTGTTTCCTTTCCTTTCTCTTCGCTCCCTTTCCTTCCATTTCTTTGTATCCAAACAAAGGATAAAGCTAGGAACTAGTTCTATAAAGAGCTTTACCAAAGTGTTTGATGTCAAACACAGTATGATGATATGCAGTGATCTTGGCAATTTAAACTTACTGTCTGATCTGGGAAAGTTTGAACATCTCCAGCATCTGCAAATATCCTCTTAATGAAGTTTTCTCAAGTTGGTTTGCTTGGGTGCAACTGAGTTAAAAAAAAGCTTTGTTTTACTAAGCTTTTACCTGTTGATTTAGGGAATGGTACGGGAACAATATTTCACCTGAGCTTAGAAATCGTCTGAGCCTAATTAACT
>PYUH01000543.1:1025920-1189368 GCA_016808085.1 Suaeda aralocaspica
TTTTTTTTTTTTTTTTTTGTTGAATTTGGTGCTATTTTTATGATTTCGGTTTTCTGGATTTATCTCACGCCTTTTGTTTTTTATGTGTTTTGATTCCTGAAAATTAGTTTGTACTTTTGTTGTTCGCTTATTGATCTTTTGTTGATTTCTGAAAAAAAATTCTGAATTGATTATTTTTGCTCAATGTTGCTAATATTGTGTTCAATCTTCTAACTGTCAATCAGTGAATATATGAAATTTGATTTTTGGATCTAATTTAATTAGTGTGTCAAATATTGTGTTCAATCTTCTTACTGTCAATCAGTGAATATATGAAATTTGATTTTTGGATCTAATTTAATTAGTGTGTCAATTTTGATGTGCTGTGCTCTTCAATTTGTTGTAGGCTTCTGCTAATTTGAGCTCGATTTAGGGAAATCCCTGTGAACTGAATCTGTTATAGAAGTTTCAATTTGTGAAGTCCTATAATCTTTTATAGGAAAACTGAATGTTCCAAGATTATAATTTGTGAAAACAATAAAACTCTTAATTTTTTCGTTTCACAGATTCTAACCTAAATCTTTACTAAATAAATTAGATTGCGAGTGAAATATGCTATTTTTAAATATTTTAATTGTGTAATTTAATTCTCTGAAACTTTATTCTTGGCTGTTAATTTCCTAAGTCAAATACTGAGTATATAAACCACTTCATTCTTTTCATTTATTTCAGGTTATGGCTCCATTTTTGAAGAATAAATAAACAGCGAGGAACCACATGAATGCTCAAGCTAATTGGATTGAGGGTTAACTTCCGGGTGATTATCTTATGCAAGGTTAGTTGCTAAACCTGTTCTTTATAGTATATTACTATATTATCAGTTGCTACTTGCCAAACCTGTTATTTATCTGTTTGAGTTTGACTCTGATCATAATCTGTAGTGAATCATCTTATACAAAGTTGCTGACTCTGGGAACCTATATTGTGGTCAATGCTAGTGCACTTGAGATTATTTCATTATCTTAATTAGTTGATGGTTGGTTTAGTATTGAATGTATGATACTTAAGTTAGTTCGGTGATACTTAAGTTGGTTTAGTTGCTGCACCGTATATCTATGACCATTAAGGATCAATAGCCATTGAAATTTGGTGACATTTGCTTTTTGGATCTAGAATTGTATTATACTGAAATTAATTTGGTGGCTTGAATGTGTTATTGCTTTCCCTTGCAGTCTTTTGGATCAAAGATTGCTGCTAATTTGCTCAACTTCATATTTTTGAATATAGTAAAGGAATTTAACTAAGCTCAAACTTGCCAAGATTAAAGGATCAGTAATATATTCTCTTAAGCACGTATTTATTGAAATTGAGTTTGCATATGTTCAATTGGCTTCAGATTGTGAGAAATCTCAAGCATTGAGTTTTTTTTTTATTTTTTTATTTTTCTATTAGATTTTTGTGTAGCATGAATTATTTTGGAAAAATTAATGAAAATAATCCGAACTTTGGACATTTACCTCATAAAAGACTCACCTTTTCGATTTTTCATTTTTGAACCCAACTTTGCACATGGTTTTCGCTTTTTGGACCAAGTGACTGGTGACTTGATTAACTGGTAACCTTTTGGCTTTTTTTTTTCACTTCTTTTTCCTTTTTTTTAATTTTAAATTCTCGATTATGTTATAATGTTTTATTAGTTGAGTATTTCTTTAATCAATTCATTTCCATTCAATTGTCCTCTACTGTTTCATCTTCATTTCTTTTCTTCTTCACACATCAAAAGCCCCATTTTTGACAGCACAAAACTCAAACTTGAAGCTTTTTAGAGTGAACAAACAATTTACTTTCTGTTTGTTAAACAGAAAATTCGTGAAACCATGACGAAATATAATGCGAAGACTACAAGGGTAGGACCTCATACGCCCAAACAACGCCTTCACTGATCGAAACTTCTTGTGGCAAAGGGTAAAAGGGTACACATTTTGGATTTGGGCCGGGCCCTGACCAGAACCACCACTCTCGGGCTTGAACTTGGGTTCAGTGTGAATCCTCAAGTGACCACTGACTCACTGAGGGCTTACCCGCCGTTAAACTCACAGCCACAGTGAGGGCAAACCCGCTTATTCTACACGTCGACTATGCCTTCTTTGCTAACCGCAACTTCATCGTCATCTTCATCTTCCCTAATCTCACCTTCTTCCAATTCATCACTAACTTTCTTACCACCATTACTAACACCGGCAGAAGATTCAATTATTCGAGGTGAAGCGAAACGGAACATTTTGTCTTTATCCTTTAAGCTGATTTTAAGCTTGACTTTGAGCTTATTATCTTCCATAACAGAAGATTAATTGAATAAAACAGAAAATTAATTGAATTTAGAAGAAAAGACTAAGAAGATGAGAAGGGATTGGAGAAACGAAACCTGAAACCAGTAGTGCTAGACGAAGCCATGGATGAAAATACCAAGGAAAGAGGAAGAAGAGAAAAAAAAAGAAGGAAATGCAGAGAGCAAGATAGATGGAAGAAATGAAAAGAGAGACAGAGCAAGAGAGATGGAAGAACAACATACTTCGTATAAAGAATGGTGGGTGAGGAATTTTAAAGCACGTCAAAGTCAACAAGATTGCAAAAAAAAAAATCAAAAAAAAAAATAACTGTTATACAATTCCACCGGCTGCTAAATGGGTTTAACCTAATTTTACAGGTAAAAAATGATAAGGGTCCAAAAAGGGAAAATCATGTGCAAAGTTGGGTCCAAAAATGAAAAATTGAAATTTAGGTTTTCTCTGGGGTAATCGTCCAAAGTTCGGATTGTTTTCATTGATTTTTCCATTATTTAAGTAATGTTGACTAACTATTCAATAGGATGTTTACTAGGTTATTATGTACTAGTCACTGTTTCTCAGTTCATTTTTTTCTGGTGGTTTGTATTAAAGGTTTAGTCAGTGCACATGGTTGTTTTCGTGAAAATTCCTTTGTTAACCTCTAGTGTTGTTAGTGCTAATTGTAATGTAGATATGTTTGTCTCTTGCAGGCTTAAGTTGTTTGTGACAAGGTGAGAGAGCTATAGGTTGGTATATGTGCTGATTGGATTTTGTGTATGCTCATATTCTTAGATATTCTCTGTTTTTAATGCTGTTACCTTGATTAGAATGTTCTGATGATGTTCTAGCTATTTGGCTGTTGAGTAGATTTTTGTAACTATGGTGGAATGAGTTGGCTACTTTTGACATCAGTGTTTGTGGCTGTTGAGCTGCAATTTAGTCTTGAAATAAATAATTTATTTTAGTTGGTTATTTTGTTTGTGAAGGTGGTAAATGCTTCACTGTGTGGAGCAGAAAAAAGACTGAATATAGAATAGATAACTAATGGATTCCAGCGGTCAAGGACTCAAGGTATTGGCCTTGCTTGTTTAAGTTTCTCAGTCAAGGCCTAAGTTTAATCTTGACAATGAATCATTTAATATTTGAGTATGTGGAGAAAAAGGAAGAAAGGGTGTAGAATGTATTAACTGAGAAAAGGTTTCAGAAGGGAGGGGGATATGAATCTTTTCTTCATACATAAGTTTCAGCTTGCAATCTTTGTGTGATTTGATGGTATCTCCACTTGTTTCTTTTTTTTTTTTTTTCTGTTTTAATATTTGAGCCATCCTTTGTTTGCTGTTAAAGATCAAGTTATGTGAACTGATGTGTATACTTTACAGACTTAAACTATAGCTATGATATAAAAACTGAGTTAGTTCACAAACTTATACTGCTGTGAAGTCTTTATAGAAGTTACTTCTTGTGTTCCAGATTATAAGTTTTCTCAGCTTATTTTGTGCTTGCAGATTTAGTTTCCATAACACATCTGTTCTTTGCAGATTTATTGAAATCCTTTTACTTCGCCATCATTTGGCAGCATTTGAAGACTTTGCAAATTGAGGCTGGTGGCAACATGTCTGCAATCCTAGATACTGATTGACTTTACAACTCTTATTCTGATCCATTATAACACAAGTGCACAATGGTAGTGGTGTAATTCTTTCATAATGTCTGATTCCAATAGCAGTAAGAAGTATTAGCAATTCCCTCAGTTTCACAAGGGGACAGTTCACAAGGCATTTGATCAGTTTTCAGTTTATATGAATGTTTTGCCTTTGGTCTTATGGGTTTTACTTGTTATGAAATGAATTTTTATTGACAACATGGAATATACATAATATAACATGTGACTTTGAGATGGTGTATATGGTATAACTTGTGAATTGGGCATATACTCTGCTGGAAGCTAATAGAGTCACAATGTGATTTTGTTTTGCTCCGTCTTAGTTGGTTTGCCCCTTTGAGACAAGCTTTCACGACCGGATTTTGCCTGGTCTTAATTGGTTTTGGTGACGGGATTTTGCCCTGTTGCGAAAACTTCTACAACAGGATTACAACGGCCCCATCTTGGGACGTGCTGAAGACGGTAAATCTTGTCGTAAATGATCTTTTATGATGGGTTCTCGTTGTAAATAGATGCATTTCTTATTGTGTACCATTCTAGTTTCTTATGTGAATATAAGACTATAAAATTGCCATTGATATCAAGGTTCATGGTGGTTTTGCTTATGGGTTTTCTCCCACTTCACTTGATAAGATTTTTTCTATTTTAAGTCTTTATTGCTTTGTTAGATTTTTTAGTTGCTAGTCATACTTGGTATATAATATATGGGGGTTATTTTCTTGAAAATTTTTTGATTAAAAGATGCATTATTTTAGGTTTTTCAGGAGTTTGTGCCTTGTTTTTAGAATTTGTTTTGTTTTGTTTTTGCTGATTTATTTACCTAATTTTCATTAGTTTTATTGGTTTAGAATTGAAGGATTGTTGCAACTTAGTCCTATAAATATTTGTTAGTTTCTTTAATAAAATTCAATTTGTGCTTTTGAGAAAAGTTTTTGTTGAATAAAACTTTGTTAAAGTTGTATGTTATGCGTGGTTCTTGACTGAGTCTCAAGGTTCATAATCTTTCAACTGCAATTGAAATTCATATCCTTATTATCACCTAAATATCCATTCATAAGATACTACAATACCTGCATCATTCATCACAATATTCACCATAAATCGTCACCATCATCATAATTTACGAACATATAGAGCTATTTACTTATTTTGGTTGGTTTAATTCTTAAGTGCCCATCAAAATACGCATCTCCATCTGCATTAGCCAAGCCTATTCTTTTACATCGACTTGCATATTCAATTTACGCAACTAGATTTTGAAATTGTAGTGATGTTAGTTAAATGTCTGGCCACTATTGAGGTGCACAAACATATTGAAAAACCACAGCTAGATTAGTAATTAGAAGAACGTATCATTCTCTTCTTGTGTCTTGACTCTTGAGTCAACAAGTTACTTTTTTTTTGAAAAGCAAGCAACCAAATTTTATTAATCAATCAGCAATCGATCCATTACAACGTACGGATTAACTTCAGGAGGACAACACCCCTCCCATATTTGTTCTACTCCACAGGAAGTGTACTTAATAAGAACGACTAACTCTAGTCAACAAGTTACTTGTATACTGCATTGCATTAGCATACATTGCCAATAATGTCGAACAATTAATAAGAACGACTAACTCTACAACATTTGCCATTAACTTTGTAATCAACAAATTAAACAATATAAATGAAAAATTAGTCAATGACTTAATGGATTCCAAGTCCCCAACCATGCATCACATGACATGCACAAGACGTAAACAATGAAATAAAGCACCAAATTAGGGTGTATAAAAAAGTATTTGACATTTTCGAGATCAGATCAACGTACATCTAATTATTATCATTAACAATCATATATTATAATTCAACATAATAATTCAAAATCATTCTTCAATAGTTGACTATCCAATTATATACAATAATTAATTAATCAAAAATTATATATATACCTTAGATTCTAAGGCATGCATGGATTTTATTGGAGAAAGGTGCTTATTATATTTATTACACCGCCCTTCCTCTTCTCCCTCTTTGTTGTACCCCTCCTTCTTCAATTCTTCTTATACACATTTATGTTTTTTTTTTTTTTTTGTACGCGTAAGCCTCAAATGTAAGCAAAATATTCAGCTATTTGTCTCTTTTATTCAATACATAAAATTAAATTAAAATGCTTTTTTCCTTGCAATTCAACCATTGTCTTACTAGACTCAAGCTGTCAAAAGTCATACATATAACTTCAACATTTCTCAATCTTTCTTCATCATCATCATACCCGCCCTATATTATTATTATTATTATTATTTTTGTGTTACTATACTATTATTAGTACCTCATGCCTCTTTTCGAACTTGAAATTATTCTAACTAAATCCCATTATGATCACCAAGACATATTCTTGCATCTTTGTTGTCTTTGTTCTTTGGATCTTCGCCCTCATATTCTTTTCACATAATCATCTTCATAACGAACGTAGTCATCATCATCCTTTACATGCGGTAAGTAGGAAAGTTCATCCTCATTCTAAGGAATTATTCGATTTTACTCCCTTTTATAATCGTCGTCATCAACACCACGATCAAGGTTCACCGGTTCCACGTGATAAAGACGAGTTTGATCATCGATACGGTGTTCAAAAGAGATTAGTACCTACTGGTCCAAATCCTTTGCATCATTGAAGATTGTTGTTTCAAGTTATCCATGCATTATATTGGTTAGTGCTCATATTACTACTATACTACTGCAATATCAAAAACTTGTTTTGTTTGGTGTTGAGATACCTTTTTTTTTCCTTTATATTAAACTTCTTTTTCTTTCTTTCTTTCTTTCTTTCTTTCTTTCTTTCTTTCTTTCTTTCTTTCTTTCTTTCTTTCTTTTTCTAAGATTCATATGTAGGAATTGAACCATGAATGTACAATCTATGTATACTTGATGAGTTTTTTTGTACGTTGCCTATGTAAATTCTACCTTTGTAATACCTTTTAATTAATTATAACTTTTTTTTTTTTTTGATTAATATGGAGTTGGTAATTATTATTAATTAAAGAAAAAAAAAAGGTTTTACTTAAAGTCACTTTTGAAATATTGTGTGGGTGAATGTAATTGATTAGAGAAAATTCATGTTAAAGGGAGACATGAGTAATGGTGACGGCACGTTACCTAATGAATGGAAATGAAGCAGAATTTTAGATATGAAAGCAATATCATATTAATCATATATATATGCTTTACTCTTTGTTAGTTAAGATGGAAGTTAGCTTGACCTTTTTTTTTTTTTTTACTCTTTAGGTGATGGAAATCACTTTGTGCTTTCACTTAACAACATACAATAGCATCTTCACAATAGAGTGATTTTTTGGGTGGTAGGGAGCTATTAGGGCGAGTGCAAGTGGTGAGATTTTTTAACAACAAGTACAATCGAAGTTTTAACCAATGAAGCTATCGCTAATGAATATAATATACATATTTTTTGTTACATGTTATATGCAATTTTATTTCGTATGTACATAAAATCGATTGTACTTTTATTCGCTCATTAAAAACAATCATGATGATAGAAATTCACAACTAGCTATGTAGTGAAGATTCTTGTAAGCTTAAAATTACACCTTAGAATAATTTATATGATGTATATAATTATAAATTTATAAGGGTTTTAATTAATCTATAACCAAAATGTAATGACAAGAGAGTAAAATTAGGCGCGTAAACCACCCAAGTCCAGTTTTTTGGTCACACCACATGATGGCCGGTCGAGTTGTGTTCTTACCATTCGAGTTAAGGATGACTATGGATTGACACATCAAGTGTATATACATGAGTATATTAGCTAAAGAAAAGGAGCCCATTAGTGATTACTCCCTCCTTATTTTAAACTACAGGCAACATATTTTGATTGATGGTCAAAATTTAAAACTTTGACCAATTATTAAATTTTCAATAAAGGTAAAGAATTTTATTAGAAAATTACTTTGTTGACCTAGGTAGTGAGTAGAGTACTATCCACTTTTACTATATAATAAAAATACTATTATTGACGCTCTATTCTTAGATTCGAACCCGTGACCTTATGTCATAGTGACGTTAATATACCATATTATAGGTCCATTCCAATCAAAAACCTAAGTTTATGTTTAAGGCCTAAAAATATATTCTCTATCACTACTAATTACGGATGTGTATTAGAAGTGGATCATTTACTTAATGGGTAAATGTAGTAATGTTCAAGAATTAAATAATGATGTAAAAGTTACATTTTTTGATTTAATATGAAGTAAGATATCTATTGCTTTTCGTAGTATCAACCTTTTGTTTTAGTCATTGAACTTAAGGAAAATGGTCGATTGCAATCTTAAGGACTGCATGTCTGCATAAATAAAGCCCAAATAGGGTTAGTTATTGACATGCATTTTATCAACTTTTTTCATAGCATATGCCTTAATTTTTGTTTTAAACAAAGTTTAAATGATGAATGATGTGCACTGAAAAATATCAAGTGATAATTGTTGCATTAATTAAACAACATTGTTGTCATGAGGTGCAATGAATAAAGAGGTTATGGTGGCGTACATTAAGCATGTTGATTTGGATATAAAAGTATAAATTTACGGTTTGTTCACGTACAATCAAACGGAGAGTGAAACAATATGTATAATGGTGTGGTAAATGCTGCCAATATTGTCAAGCAAGTTTGTTAGGTAAGAGACTTAAAGATGTTGTTAGCTTATTCTCCCTTGCCATTCCATTAGAAGGGGAATCATGTTGTAGTACAATTTGGTTGACTAACCAAAGTGTTGACGGTTGAGTAAGAAAATAGACTTAGACGCTGTTCTTTTAAATTTAAGCCTGGTATTTTAATAAGATAGAACGATGGAAGCTAACCGAAAGTAACCAGGAGAAATTTTCTTATTTGGAGAAGGATTCGGGGAAAAGAAGGAGAGTAAGGACCTGTTTACTTCAACCTAGAATCAGTTTAGCTCTTCCTTTATTTTTCTTCTCTTTTAATACACAACTTTGTTGCTCTTCTGAAAATGATGACATGGACGGGCAGAGGGTGATCCTTCACCCTCCCCTAGTTCCCTCCTATCCATTTTATCTTGTTTTCCGAGCATATTACTGCCTTCTATATTTTTTTTACTTATTACATTCCTAATAACTTTAACCATTTATAACTCATATTACGTTATTAAGAAAATTATAAAAAGTTGGTTTTAGTAAACTAAACATTACGTTGAATCTAACAATATCTCATACGAGTATTTTGTATATTATATACTTGTCGAAACAAATGGTAGTTAGAAACTAGAAATTTCCCTTTATTAAATTTGACTCCTAAAATGGAAACGTAGCAAGTATTTTGCAACGGATGGAGTATTATTATTCATTATTTTCCCAATTTAATTTAGTTCCTCAAAGTTAAGGCCTTAAACACAATATAATTGCATACTTTGTATTCAGTTCAAAACAATTCAATTTAACTAGTACTCTTAGTTATTATAACCTACTAACTCTTTCAAATCATCCTATTTTTTTAATTTTCCTTTTCATCAATATCATAAAGTATAAATTAGAGCTGATCAAACTTAACCCAAACAATTTTTGCGGGTTTTGGACAAGAAATACTAGGCCCCGAATTCGGACCGAGCTCAACCCACACGAAATTTTTTTAAATTTTGTGCGAACTTTAGGCACTTAATTTTGTCATTTTTAGTTAATTTTAGACTTGTCCCGAAAAAAGTCCACATCTAATATATGGGTTTTGGGCAAAAAAGTTTGGCCCAAAATTAGGCCCGGCATGACCAATGAGACTAATTTTATGACTTGGGACTAGCCCGAACCTAGTTTGGCCCAGCCTATTATCACCTGTAGTATAAATTATCTTTTTAAATATATTTCCTAATTGGTTCATATCCTTCCTCCGTATTCCACCCTTTTCCCTAGGTACAGATTAGTGGGATAACTACATATATTTTATTCGTATTCCCAGCCAGTGTCATCTCAACCATTTTCAAGACCATGAGTAAAATTTAAATAGTTCCCTAAACTCCTAAAGTACGAAGTTGTGTTTAACAAATAATTCATCAAAAAAATATGCTATCTTTATATTGTTGGGTTATTAATTTGAATTATTGGTTTGTATTTTTCCCTTCCATGATAATAACATAGTTGAGAAAAATAAAACTTCAAAATACAAAATAAACTGACCACAGCAGCACAAATTATAGGTTAGGTGCATGAAGCAATACCAACTAAAGCGGGTGTGCACAACAACATGAACTATTAACTTGAGTGCATGTAGTGACAAATGACGTCGGAGGTGGAATCTTTGATCGAAATCCGGTGAATCTTAATTTTGTAATATTTTCTTAATTTTATAATTATCTTTTATGTTTTTTCCCCTTCTCTAACTTTTTTCTTACGCATCTCAACTACCTTCAATCTTCATAACTCCATACTCTTCTCATCATTCAGCTACAACCTTAAATCTCCATGCTCTTCTCCACTTTAGCCAATCTTGTTACACCACTGTCAAAACCTCCCTTGTGTCGAAAGTTGCAGTCATTGAAGATGATGATGGACACGTTGCAAATTGCTTAAAAAGTGAGGTTATTACCAATGAAGGTCCGTAGCTACTTGTATTTCAGATTTTCAGCCACCTTGTTGTTCAAACAATAACGATCCATCGACTTTTAACGATGCTGTTAAACATCTTCTGGGGAAAAGAATTGCAGATCTAGAGATTCGATATCTGAGAGTAAATTAATTATTCTTAATATCTATTTTCTCTGAACTATTCGTGCTCGAAATAGGATGTGGAAAACAATTGAAAGAAAAAAGTTCTACTTCAATTAATCCTTGAATTTTGTTTTATGCAGCATCCCTGTAATTTTTTTTAGTTGTCAATAATTTCAAAGGATTAATTTCATTTGATATATTGTTGTTTGGTGAAATTTCCTTTATAATTTGATGATTAGTTTGGACAACACTTGTTTTTGAAGGAGGGAAATTAAGGGGGAAGAGTTGAGTGTAGTTATGGAGTGAAAGAAAAAAAATGGAGGTGAGACATGTGATCAAAAAGGAGAAAGAAATAAAGGGGAAAAACTTAATATTTTATTACCCCATCGGAAATTGAAGGAATATTTCACCGCCGATGTCATTTATGTCACTATATGCACCATCACAAATAGTTGGTGCTGCTACATACACCCGCTTTAGTTTGTGTTGCTATATGCACCAAACCTATAGTTTGTGCTGTTGTGACCAATTTGACCAAATTATTGGTATAACTGTAAATTTAATTTTAGAAAGAATAAATAGGAAATAGACCTTAAATGTGAAAACCTATCAAATTATTTGAATTTTTGATCAAAGATAAATACGTGGTAACATTTTGTTTTTTCAAAACATAAGAATTTTGTTAACAAGGTCATGGGATTGCTTAGAAAGAGGGGCAGGAGTAGCTTTATTTGGTGCTCCTATCCCTCCTCTTAACCAACTCTATCCCCATCTCCCGAACAAATTCTATATTATTTTAACTCATTATCGCTCTTCTAAATAAATAAAAAAAAAAACCGCTTAATACAAAACAGTAAGACAATTATTTTACAAGATCATATACTCAAATTGTAAGGGTAGCCGTCCTCCAAGTTAGTTTGTGTTTATTGGTCGGAGCTTACCCTTCATCACACCAAACAAAAACACTAAAAAAGAAACTTGCTGACTTATTATTTGTCATGATAATACTCTGTATGTATAATCCAAAGCAGAGCCGTCTCAATTAGTTTGGGGGCCCTGTGCTATATTTATCACAATCGTTATAAACAAGAAGATTTTTTTTTTAATATGGAGCGTTTATGATATACTCGCTGTTTAAAATATTTTGTAAAACCAATTGTATGGGGTTGATAAAAGTAACAATGTCATAAAACTAAGTAGATGACAAACAAGTATAAAGATAAAGAAAGGGTTGAAAATAAGCAAGAAGGTTCTTCGAACCCACAACCATTCATCTTCCTCATACAATTACCAATCACTAATCTATACACAATTAATAATAATATGTTTGTGAGATATTTCATTTTTTAGCTAAAAATGGGCCCCAAAGAAATATGAACCCTGTGCCGTCGCCCATGTAGCACATGCTACAAGCCAGCCTTGATTCAAAGTGGCTAGAGTATATAATCTCAAATTCTCAAAAGTCAAAATGTCTTGGTTCAATTTTTTAATAAACGAACGATCATAAAAACAACATTTACGTAGAGTTCAAATATAACTTCATCCTTCATGCTAATTGAAGTTATAATCGAAATTACACAATTGTACTTTGAATAGTACTATACTATATGTTTAGAATTTTTAAATTCTAAATTTGAAATAACATGGTACTTTTGTAAATAATTGGTTGGGAAAATTTTCTTTTGACGTACTTTTTTCGATCGTCCTTCCACATATTTTGATGTAAGCATATTTTTGTCTTAGATATCTAGCTCTTTCTAATTTCGCATCTACATATATATATATATGAAAAAAGTTTTTAGTGTGATTCTATGCATAATTTCATTTAAAAAGCATTATTTTTTCCTTAAACTCCAGCACGGTGGCACACGACTACTCCTTGGTAGTGACATGTCGTCAACATTACATTGCATCATACCTTGATAACTTAATCGCTTCAATAATGAGATATAATTTACTAATGCTCAAACCAAATATTGTTGTTCAACTCATGTATGTATGACTAATTGTCTTATTGACTATGATTCTTGCATTGAAATAACCATATTCAATTTGAAGTAGTAGTGAAGTACTAGTAGCCTATTAGTTTGTTTTTTTTGTATTCCTCCACTAGCTATAAAACTTGCACTAATACCTTTCAAGCTCATTCAAACTTAGAATTTTTATAGCGGTCATTTTATCAATATAATAACTTTTTTCTTTTTGATAACTTAATTGTAAATACATACCCCGGAAAAACCATAATGTGATACTTTATTTTATAAATCATTTATATTAGAGTAGTGTTTGAGAATTGCATATAATAAACCCAAAATCATTCTAAAATATTTTGTATAGATACATAAGTCGGAAGTATTTTAAACCCATCCATTCCAAAATTTTAATCAAAGTGTATCTAGTTTCAAATAAAATATCTTTTTTTTAATTGCTAATTATTGTCCAAAAATTATAGTCGCACATATTTTAGACAAATATAATAAGTGAAAAAAAGACGAAGATAGTAAGAAACGAACAATTCTTTGGCCCTAGCTAATAGCATGAGGTGGTGCTTTGCGTGTGGAATACTTAATATTATTCCATAATTAAAAATATGACAATGTTTAGGTTAGAATTGAATGTGTATGGCAAAAAGATGATTTCCACGTCGAATTAGTAGTGGTACACATTATTTTTATGGTTAGGGGCCTTATACATTATGAAAGTCGGTCAAAGATGTCACACATAAAAAATAGAAAATGTAATACGGTGCAAATGGGCAATTGCAATGCAAAGAATATTGAAAGTGATAGGTTACCTAAATTTATTATATCAACTCTGTTCGGTAATTAGTTATGCATGCATCATTTATAATCTATTCATCTGAATTGGGCATGTCTTAACGCAGATCTTTAAGTTGACTAATTAACAAGTTACTAACTAGTCACCAACTGTGCTCTATTTATCCTTGGTCATTACAACGACTAAGAACGTGGTCACAATTTTCTTTAGACTTTGGCCTTACTATTTCAAAACCTACTGACACCTTGGTTGTACGGAGTCAAAATAGGGGTTAGAAACGGGGCGGAATCGGGGATTGAAAAAGGCAAAATCTAAATTTTAAAAAACGGAAACGATAAGGAATCGACAATTAAAAAATCTCAAAAAAAGATTAAAAATATTCAAATTATAATGAATTAACAAATTCACCAAACTGATGAACTAACAAATTACTTAATCAACTAACGAACTCAACTAATATAATAAAAACCAACATTTAAATAAATTAAATAAATAAACTAAGTCAGCTCACAAACTAATCTCACTCTCAAAATAATCAACTAAAAGTAACAAACTAAAAATAATTAACGAATCTCACAAACTAATAGTAATCAACTAATAAAAACCAAAATATTCAGCTTAAGACTTGAGATTGGGACCCTTTCAAGTTTTATTTAGCTTTGTTCATTAATGTTATTATTATTATATAGTAAATATAAAAAGATACAATAGAAAACAATATGTCATATATTTGAGTCTTAAGCGTTAACGTGATAAATTTGATCAATAAGTTTTAAGAAGAATTTGATGACATCATTTTCAATGGAGACCACCAAAAATGATGTCACCTCCTAGTCTTAAACATGCTCTTATATGAGCTAGTAAGCTAAACATCTTATAAGCAGTAGTAGTTATTTAAGTTAAAATTAATTTCGGACATCTATAAGCTATATGAACAACTAGCATTGTTGTTTAAGTGATCGATCCAGCTGTCCCAACCCATAAATCAACTAAATTTTAACTAACAAAAGCTGAATGAGTGAACACCTACGTACCCCTGCCTAGCTAACAATACAAACACAAATGAATTGAAACAAAGGTAAAATGTTTTACTACCTCCGTTTCCAATTAATTGCAACAATGGGGTATTATTTGTGAGTTATAAAATATTCAATTGTTGCAACTAATTGAAAATGGAAGTAGTAGATGTGACTTAGGAAATTTCTATATCTAGTACTAGAAAAATGACAATTAAAGACTTCATCCGAGGTGTATTTGTTCAAGCCCTTGATTTTGACGTGGAATTCCCCCTTCACCTTGAAGTCCTTTAGGCCCAGAAGCAAAGTTGTTAACGTGTAGGCCTCCCTGCTGTTGGAAGCCCTAAACCTTTGCTTGCCCCTCGTGTCTCTTCCACATTCTACGCTCCTGATGACCCATTCCAACTATCATTCTGGCGATTTTTATCGACCCCTACCCTTGTGCTCCAGGATTACAAGCGTGGCACATTGATGCTTTCCTATTAGCGTTATATCCTTTGCCTCTCTACCAAATCTTGGTGGTTCCTTGCTCTTCTTGTTCTCTTCCTTTCTTCCTCTTGGATCCCTCGTGGCCTGTTGAATGGTTGTGTATTCTTCGATCTCTACCACATGGATAGTTTGTTCAAGGTTAATACTTGATTTCCAAATGCTCTATTATTCCTTGCTAGCCATATGACTTTTAAAACTGAGACAAAGTAATTCACTCCTAAGAAGTCACTTGAAGATGCCTTGATTAAGTACTTGATCCAACTTCGAACCTAATCTTTTAAAGGGATTAAGTCCTGGCCTTGAGTATTAATACTGAGGTTGCAGCTTCTCCAAATGTGGGCAGAGGAGATATAATCCCTAAAACGTGTTACACTGTCTCCTCAATACATTTCTTCCTATCTGGATCGCTTAGTGGACACGCGCTTTGAATAATTATACCCCGCTTATAGAGTTCCGCTTCCACTGCCATAACCACTACCCCATTGAGAATTTTCCAAAGGAAAGTTTTCGATCAGGTCTGGGCTGGTATGTAGTTTTCATGAAAAGGTCCTGTCTGCGGCGCCATCCCTCCCATTTCTCCTGTTCCTAGACCTTTTCTTCTCCATTGCATACCCCGTTTTCACAATGTAGTTTTTGTGCTGAGTTGCTTCCCAGATTATCTTATCCTTGAGGCTACGCATTGGTAAATGAGTCCACATCACTTGTCTACAACAATCCGAGGCCATAATCTCCCTCATCTTCTCCTTGTTCCAAACACCTTGAATACTAAACAAAATGGAAATCTTAGCTTCCTTACCTGTGGGTTCATCTTGGTATACTCCTTGTTCAGAGACGACCTCCTTCTAGAGAGCCATGGATGACCAATCCTTGCAGTATTGCCTTTCCTAGGAACCAAGAGTACGTAGCTTGCAGATAAGAGCTCTTGATCCCATTTGATCCTTTGCCATCCCCAAGATCCCTTTGCTTTTCGACCCCAAGAATTATTTATGAAGGTGTCTTCGTTGAGTTTGAACAAGCTGTTGTACATCTCTCAAAACTAAACCTGACAACTCTAACTATGTAGCTAGGGAAGTAGCTACGGATCAAATCCTCAAGGAAGCACTAAATTTGTACTAATTCTAAAAAGTTAAATTGTTGTAAAGGGCCTTTGTGATTGAAATTGACTAATGAAGCTAACAACACTATAACGATATATTTTTTTTTACCAAATCAAACTAAGCCTAGGACGACAGTTCACCATGAACTGACAACAAAACTGAACCACAATCAATTAACAAAATATTTGTTTCTTCTAAGTTAGGGCGCACTATTTCTCTTAAATACAGGCTCCCTCAAAACTCAATTAGCGGCTCTTGCTCTGCCTAGATTTATCTTGCCTATTAGGTAATCGTACCTCTCGGCATCAATTTCGATAATATCCGACATACAATTAAACTTACGTACAATTTAATTGCAAGCATAATAAACTAACAACATGAATTTAGAGTATCACACAAATTAAATTAATTAACTACAAAACAATTTCATTGGGATCATTCATGGATCTCCTATACCCTTGAAAGGGCGGGAACTACGTACTCGAACATGATCCAAATTAAATCAACAATAACAAAACTAGAAGAAAACAATGAACAATAACCAAATAAAACTAATAATTGATAACATAAACTAAAACAAAGAATTGAAATAAAACCTGGAACTGGATTGATTGATTGAATAACACAAGCTTTAGAGAAATAAACTAAGGAAAACTAGCCTAAGAATTATGCTATAGTGTAATACATTAGCTTAGGATAGAATCCTTATGTATATAAAGTCGTAAAAATTTTGAAATTTGGAAAGTAGCAATATGCCCGGGCAGGCTGGGCATAATGCCCTTTGCGTGAGCATAATGCACTGAGGCAGGGCATAATACAGTTTGCCTCCCGGGTCCTCCCTTTCTGCTCGTAAGCTCCAACACTCGACTTCTTTACTTTGTAGAAGCTTCTAACCCATGTTCTAGCTCCCTTGTTGCTCATAAACATGGTTAAGGCTCCCACTAACTCGCCAAGTGCCAAAAATGATGCGAAAACCGATACAATCGTACCAATACCTACAGTACATAATAACAAACCTAAAACCACAACCAAAGTTAGTAGAATGGGATCAGAAGTGCCTTATTAGAGCCAAAAACCAATATAGAACCGGTGTAAATCAAGAGAACAAAATATACTTGTCAAGTTTATAGTTAGACTGGAAAACCTTAAGCTAAAAGGTAATCTTTGTTTTTCATTATCCTCCAACCTTGTGTGGCAAGAAGTGCCTTGTTGAAGATGCTCAGGTCCTTCATTCCAATTCCCCTCTTGTCCTTCAATTCGGTCTTGTAATAAAGTCCCAACTTCTCCAGTGACACTCCGCCCCCCCACACCCCCCCCCACCCCCCAAAACAAAAAAAAAAACATAACAAACTAAATAAACACAAAAAAAAATAAAACCAGAAAAACACACAAAAAGAAAAAAAAAAAAAAAACAACACAAAAATAAAAAAAAAACAAAAAAAAAATAAAAAAACGATCAAAAAAAAAAAAAAACAAAAATCAATACAAAACAAACAAAGCAAAAAAACACCACAAAAAAAAAAAAAAAAAAACCAAAACAACCAAAACAAAACAACAAACAAAAAAAGAAGAAAAAAAAAAAAAAAAAAACAAACAACCTAAAAAAGAAAACAAACAAAAACAAATCAAAACATAAATAAAAAAACCCACACACCAACAAAAAAAAAAAACAAAAAGAAACACACCAAAAACACAAAACAAAATAAATAAACCAAATAAAAATAAACAAATAAAAAAAAAAACAAAAAAAAAAAATAACAAAAAAAACAAAAAAAAAAAACCACACAAAAAGAACCAAAACAACAAAAAAAAACCACAAAAAAAAATATAAACAAAACAAAAAACAAAAAATAACAAACTCAACAACTAAAAAAAACAACTAAACCAACAACCAAAACCAAAGAAAAAAAAAACAAAACAAATAACAAAACAACAAAAAAAAAAGAAATAAAAATAAAAAAACAATAAAAAAATAAAACAAACAAAAAAAACACAAAAACAAAAAAAAAAAAAAAACCCAAAACAAACACCAAAAAAACAAAGCAAAAAAAAAACAACACCCCCCCAAAAAAAACAAAAAAAAAAATCAAAAAACCAAACACCAAACACAAAACAAAAAAAACAACACACAACACCCCACCACACCACCCCACCAATACCGAAACCCCCAAACCAACCCCCACCCACACCCACCCCAACCCCCCACACCCCCAACAAACAACCCACCACACCCCCCCCCCCCCCCCCCCCCACACACCACACACCCCCACAACCCCCCCCCCCAACACCCCCCCCCCACCCCCCCCACCCCCCCCCCCCCCCACCCCCCCCCCCCACCCCTCCCCCTCCCCCCACCCCCCCTCCCCCCCCCCCCCCCCCCCCACCACCCCACCCCCCCCCCCCCCCCCCCCTTCAGTCCCTTGTAGAGAAATTTGGCAATAATACCTAATAATCCCTTGGGAAATTCTGAAGACAACTAAAATGTGATTTTCTAAGGAAGAGAGAACCGAATTGATGGGAGTGATTCGACTTGAGAAACTCAAGAAAATGTAGTTCCAACTTTGCAGTCGCTCTTCCAATTTGCTTATGAAACTATTGGAAAATATGAGATCAAACTTTGGGTGCGCAATGCACTATCTATCATTCAATATTATTAGCATTAGCAAATGGGTTGTATCTTGTTACGGTTTGATCAACCGTAAACTCATTTACATAAAAGAATTGAAGGACCCTCTCACCCATAGAAACCAATTTTAGTATGTAAATGAGTAGTGGTGTGTTAGCTTGCTTACTTAAATGTGTCAAATTCCTTTATAGCTTGCTTATTTAAAAGTTAAAAAGTGTCAAATACCTTTGTAGCTTGCTTACTAAAAGGTGTCAAATTACTTCAATAGCTATTAATTAATTTTGCTTCATGCTGTCCCATTTCGGCCATGTTTTTTAATGAAAGAACTTAGAATTGAGTGGAGTCATGTCGGGTAAACCTGCTTAATTATACGAGTTGTCCCTTTTTTATCCTAGCCTTAGCTCCAATTTGGAATTGATTATGTCGTGTGAGCACGCGTACTTAAAAGGATTATAGAACCAACCCTTGGAACCACAGTGATCGATTCGCTAGATATGTGTAATGTGTTGAGCTCAGGTTATGTTAGATTGTGACATGTTAGTTTTCGTCACCACTAATAAATATAATTATAAGAGTGAATAACTAAATTGATTAAATTATAGCTTTCTTTTGGATTTCAAAAGATCTTGAGATCGATTTTCACTTTCATATATGTGACCTGCCAAACACAAAACACAAAGTTTAAGGTAATACAACTACACCTTTTGCAATAGTCAAATCTAAAACTCTAGAAGTGACCTTTGTTTTCTTCTAACAACTTCTTACTACAATTCTGCTTTTAAATTGAACAAAAGCCAAAAAAAAACCTCCTATTATAACAAAAACTAACGTACCGTTGAAGAGGTCTTCTTGTTTTCCTATAAAATAATCCACACAATTTGACCAAGTTTTATGCATGCTAATTAACTGATATCAACCTAACTTATATCAATAATAAATACAAGTTCTTTCATAACTCAAATGACACTCTATATGATTATAGTAGGTCCAATTCAAACTCATCTTCCTCAATTTTTCCATTTCACACAGCTTCAACGCCACAAATATAAACATCTTTTACAAACACAAATTATACAACCTTCTTCATTTTCTTCTAAATACATCAAAATTTCACCAAACAAGCAAAATATACAAAAATGGCACGTCCATTTCCCTACCTTGTAACAAACCACTTCCCATCATCCCTTCCCTTATCGATTGGCATTTTCGTGTCGATTTTTGCACTAGTAGCTCTATGTGCAAAAAGTGGCACAAAGTCTCGAAAAGAGAGCAAATACAACAACAATCTATACGAGCAACAAGCCCTAGAGAAACCCGTCATCAACGTGTACAAGACGCCACCAAGGTCTCCGCTAGCAAATCCTAAGAAGTTGTTATCGAATTTCAGCAACATCAAGAATTATAACAACAATAAAAAACAAGAAAATGATGTAATGGTAGTTGATCATCAAAATGAAGGGTTTGGAGAAGGTGGATTATGGCAAAAGGGTATTTTGATGGGTGAAAAATGTCAACCACTTGAATTTTCAGGAGTTATATATTATGATAATTTTGGTAATATGACTAATCAACCTCCTAAGTCTCCTAGAGCTAGTATTGCTGCTAGTCTTCAAGGGAGCATGTCGTATCCTGTTTCGAGTCGTTCGAGTTTCGATTTCAATTAGCTAGACAGACGACGACCTAAAGAAAAAAAAAAAAATTGAGATTTAATTTTCTTCCCTTTTGGTTTTAAGTATGTACAAATTATAATTATGTGATGTTGAATTTCATCAGAGAATAATGTAAGTTTTTGATTCCAGGAATTGTAGATTGAATGACGATGATTAGAACTTGTGTATGAAGTAGGCTAATTTTCATTTTCATTTGACTTTGTTTTTACGACCTTTTATTTTAATTTTATGCATTACTCATTCTTAATCCCCTTTAAATTAAAAGTAAATTTTACTACTACTTCTGCAAACATTTACTTGAAATAAACTATTTTGGTAATATTCACAAATAATAACTCTTTATATAAAGTATTGTAGTATATATTATGGAAATTCAATGACTAAAAGAGATAACATTTTTGGTTCACGAATCAATTTCATAATTATAAAATGTGCTTACACAAGAGTTTTTGGTAAATTTTTAGGGTTTAATATGGGGTTTTAGACTTCATTTATGATGATTGCATTGATGATTGAAGAGAGAAATTGTAATAAAACGAGGGAAATCAATTGGAATAAGGAGGAAATTAAACTCGTTTGTTAAAGTGGGTCCCACTAGACGGAATCAGTGACGAAAATGTTAACTGATACCAATTTTTGTGTTTTTGGTAAATATAAGGTATTAAAAGAACATAAGGTACTAAAATACAAAAGCCGATAAATATAAGATACTAAAATACGTAATACAAAAAAGCCTATATTAATTTATCTTTTTGTGTTTGGTAGGGACGGTAATGAGATACCTTCACAAGATCACCTGAAATAGGATGGAAGTTTTAATTGAGTGATAATCGAAGATTCAAAGAAGAAGACGACATGGTATGGTCTAAAGTCTAAGGAGTTTTGAAGATTGGAAATGTTGGCTTCGGGGAAATGTACATAGTTGATGAGTTCCCGAACATTCCTTTGCAGTTCTTTGACCTAGCTTATTATAATCCGTAATAATTAGTGGTTGACATTTTGAAATTTCTTTTTTAAGAGGAATGGGTTGTTATCTTGTTGGTTTAGTGGAATAGTGGTTTAGTAATCATGCTAGCAAGTAAGGTCTTTCTTAGCTTCTTCGTTCTTCTCCGCCACCCCAAAAAAGCAAGATGTTTCTAAGTTCCATCTATGGTGTTTTGAATTTTCTAAGTTATAACCAATGATTTTTTGAGATTCTCAATAGTATTTTAATAAACTGACATATACATTGTATTCTTTGCGATTACTTGATAACACGATATTATACATGATTCATATGCTATATTTGATTATATTGTATTTTGTATTTTCCGTAATTTAAACATTTTAGTGCTATTATTTTTTTTGTATTTCGATGTTACTCTTCCGAAGTACATATGTTTTGGTGTGTTTTTGTAAGAATTGATTTGAGTTGCTTGGAATAGTGAAGTCTCTTGTTGTGTTGTTGGATTCATACTTAGAGAAAGTCACTTTCATAGCTTTATTGTAGCTAATGAAGTGGCAATCAACTTACACCACAACCCACATGTGGTATTTTGCTATGTACCAAAAAATGTGGCTTCACATCAAAAATTACAAAAAATAACAAAACGGGACAGCCTATTCCACGCCCTGGTGTCGCCGAAACACCTTCCCCACGGTCTTGTTGTGGCCTATTAGTTATGTATTGATTTAAGTGCTTTTTGGATTGTTTCTATGGGCCTAATCCTAGATTAATTCTAATTTAGTTAAGAGGTTTTATAAATAGCTGTCAATAATTTAGGAATAGCGGAGTAGAGGCCGACCGCTTGGCTTTGCTTGACTGCCATATTCTTGTTACTCTTTTAGAGCCTGTTTACTTCAGCTTAAGAACAGTTCAATTCAGCTTCAACCAGTTTAGTTCTCCTTTCATTTGTTGATATATAATATATATATATATATATATACATAGTATTTTTTTCATAATAATAATATCATTATAATTATTATCATTATTTTGTACTTGATTTTTTTTTGTTCATAATATTATTGGTGTGTTCGTAATTAAAAAGTGAAACTATTGGATTAGTCTGTCTTACAGTAAGGCTACCTGACCCATATTCCTTCAAACACAACTACATAATGTAATTTATATAGAATTAGCAAAAGGGATTTCGCCTTTTGAATTGTAAGTTGAGTTATGAAAACTCAGGTCTTAACTTAAAACTTTGTTTGGATCATCCATTTATATGGATGAAGTTTTGTAAATCTTGTATTACGATGAGTGGAGCCCACAAAATAGTGTTAAGCTTAGTCAACGCTAAACATACTCTTGAAAAATGAAAAATTTTGAGGGGAGCAACTTAGAAAATCCTCCCCCGGCCCTACAAGAAATCAAAGGCCTTTTTAAATTCATATCATTGAAAAGATTATGTATTTATGTCTTTGATTTTGAAAATAATAACGAAACTAGAAACCACTCCCCTCCCCTTTATCCACATATCAAGCTATGAAAAACGAATCAGGGGCGGATTTAGGAATTTGAATTAGGTGTAGCACCTCGAAAATTTATAGTCCGAATCAGTCGTTTTGGTTTAAGGATGAAATTTGAGTCAATGTTGATTATTGTTGACTTGTTGTCTTATTAAATCTAATTCAAGTCAAGCTTGTCAAGTCTCTAACATTCAAATTCTCAATACTCGATTTACATAATTAACCACAATTACACAAATAAAACAATTAAATTAAATAATCACATAATCAAGTAAACACAAATAACCACAATTAATCTTAAATGCAGAAATTAAAATGCAAAGAAATTAAACCGAAAAACAGAAAAATTAAAGAGGAAAAATAAGGGAAATTAAATTAAACGAAAACTAAGAAATGAAACTAAAAAGTAAAAACAAAAATTAAATAAAATTAATTTAAAACCACTTCCCAATTACGTAGTAAAAAAACTACCATTTACAAAGACATATAAGGAGTATTTCCAATATATATATCTATATATATATATAAGGATTAAGCCCACTAGCCCAATCCAATATTTTTTATTAAAAAAATCAATAGCCCAAATAAAGGGTACATGTTAACAAATTTAAATTGGCTGTTGTCCCCACTACTTTACAACTTCACACAATCATAGGCCTCCTCATCTTTTTCTTCTATTATTTCCTTAACTTCAGAGACTCAGAGTTCATAAGCAGATCATCTATGGCGTAACATTTAAAAAAAATAAAAACTATTTGAGTTGTTTGTCCCTAATCCTCTTAAGGCCTCAATCATCACTCCTTTTTCTCTTTTTCGATTTTTTTTAAATAAAACAGATTTTTTTTAAAGAGGGGTAGCACGTGTCACCCCGTGCTACTCTTCTAGATCTGCCCTTGAAACGAATATGTAGAAAGATCTATTACATGTATTGATGCTAAGAATATGTATGGTAAAGAAGTGTTACAAAAAAAAAAAAAATCATAATAACCACACAGCCAGTATCAAATATCAAGTTAAATTGATAAGGAGTTTTGAGTCTAAAGTACCAAATACCCCCAATGTAGTGTAGTGGGGAATCAAGCACACGGAGCACAAGTTGAATTTGAAAATCTCCTAACTAAGGTTTTAATGGTATATATGTATGTATGTATGTAGAGGGAGGAGGGGGGGTTGGGGGTGGAATGATTTTTACTACAACTACTAGCAAGAAATTAAGCAAGACAGGTTAGGTTGTATTTGCCAATGTATTTCAGTTATCGTAGGTACTTCAAAAGATCAGAAGTGTTTGTGAGACGACTTAAGCAAAATTTCAGCCCAAAAAATTCGAGTGACATTGAGTTGTTATCAAAAGTAACATCTCATTGCCAAAAAAAAAGTAACATCTCAAAAATAAGTGCTTAAATGATAAGCTGCAATTCATCTCTACCTAATCAATTTCAGGTAGCTTACCAGTTTCAGCTACATTTCAACTAGTGTTGCCAAACATAGCTTTAGCTAAATTGCAAGGAAATACGATATTAAAAGCCTAGAGCCTATGGTTCTGGGTTTGTAAACCTTTGGGGGATCTACTCAACACAAGCCAACTCGATACTTGAAACACGGGAAATAAGATTCTTTATCTCCAATGCATTTGAATCTCTCCCGAATAACCTTGTAAACCCCAAAATTCCTCATTTTCTAAAACTTTTAAACCAAAACCACGAAGAACTTGGGAGTGTTACTGCTACGCCACGACTAATTATGAAAACTAGTTGCAACGGTAACGTTAAAGGGTACAACGGTCATCACGAAAGGATTTTTTTTATTTAAAATCAAACTCACAAAACGAAAGTCTTTAACTACTAAGTCAACCCATAATATTTAAACTTTACAACTTGGAACCATTATTGGCCCTTATTCAAAAACAACTTAAAAACAACTTTTTTCAGAAAACTCAAACACAAAATAAATTAGAATTTAATTTCACGGAATTATATTATCCCATGCAAATGCTCAATTGAAAACTGACACTTTATTCTATTTAACAAACAAACAAAAATAACACATCAGTGAAACACTGAGTATGCACAAGCTAACAAAAGTATAACTACATGAAGGCAAAAGTATAACAAAAGTATAACTACATCAAAGCAACTTAAACACAACAGAGACCAATCAACTTAAGAAACACAAAGGCTCTTGCTAACTTGAGCACACTTAACCATATTATTTGACTTGCTTGAAAACTTTCTTTATAACTTGCTTTATAACATATATGAAAACTTTAAGAAACATGGGCTCTTGGAAATTCAGACACCAACGATATACAAAAGATGTACGGTATTTTAAAAAGTTACATGATTTTTATCCATCCCATGTAATAAACAACTACAGGAATTCCTCATTAACAGTGAAGCATCGTCACACTCCACTATGTAAGTACATCTTTAAGACAATAATACATATTTTCCCCTTATGATAATTTCATATGGCCGGTATGAGTGCTCATATTCCTTTTAAAACCTTAACTTGTTTAACTTGAATAATATAATTTCACTTTGAATTTGGACTTAAAACTTTGACATTTTGACTTTATAATTTACTTAACTTTGACTTTTCTTGAAAACATGACTCACATGTATGGTCAAAACTTACTCAAACCATGCTCAAACTTTGCATAAACATAACCAAACTCATACACAACTTTTAAATCATTAACTAGAATTTTGGCTCGGGCAATCAAGTCAGGCACAAATATCAAATATTCTTTTGTTTGTTTTTTATAATGTGTTTTTTATTTTGTGCGAAATTAGGTTGCAGGGGTTGTAACTTGTAATGTGATAAGTTATTAATTAAAAAAGCAAAACAACTATAAAGTGATGTGGCATGACAAGTCAGCTGCCACGTATCAGCCTCTGAGTAGACCACGTGTCCCTATTTCTGTTATAAGATGATGACATGGGATTGCCACGTGGCAGTGATGAGTCTGCCATGAGTGGACCCTACACGGCCACGTGTCATCCTACAATTGGACCATGAGTCCTTAAATGCCAGCATGGGATTGCCACGTGGCAGTGATGAGTTCGCCTTGAGTGGGCCCCACACTGCCACATGTCATCTTCTGACTGGTCCATATGTAATCCTACATTTGCCACATGTCAAGCCTTTATTCGCCGATGGAAAAAGAGCTAAAACAAACCATGGGGCCTTAAAAGCTTGGTGCTACAAGCCCATAAGGCAAATGAAGGAAGGTAATTAAAGAGATGATGACAAGTGTTGCGATCTCATTGGATAAGAAATTGTACTTGAGGCTATAAATAGTCCACAAAAATCTGATAAAAAGTACACTCAAGATTAAGACAAAAACACTTACTAAAAAGGAAAAACTTCTCTCTAGAATTGTTTACTTGTTGATTATTGTTCACTTACTCTCCTACAAATACTTACTTAAGCATCGGAGGGGGAAATAATCCTACGAGGATTATTGTCCCTTTTTTGCAGGTACTTGGAGGGTACGTCAACAGGAATCCAGTCCATTCACGCATCCAGTCTACGTCAGCGAAATCCTCACAGTCCCTGCCCCACCTCATTGCATTAGCAACAACATTTGGTGCCGACTGAGGGGAGGATTCCTAACAATGACTGGAAGCGGAATTCCTACTGAGGATGAGACTAGATACCTAGACCAGACTGGCAATTATCAAACTGGGGAAGGTACTAGCTCTCCGAGAAGAACAAAAGAATAAGTTGATTTTGGAAACCAACCTGTGACCATGAGTCAGCTTTAGAGTATCTTGGCTGGGTTCCAAGAGAACCTGGCGGAAACTCTACGGGAGTATTCCACCAAGAAAACTCAAGAGAAGGTTGAGACACAACACCCTTCATCTTCAAAGATGAAAGGTGTGATGATTGAGGAAGGCCAAGGCCAGGAGAGATTAACTTTCCATGAGAAAGTTGAGAAATTGAGAAAGGTCCGAACTCCGCTGAAAACCCAATGGGGTGCAGTGAAGAAGTACCCTGTCACTCCCAGATTTAAGCCTAAACGGGAGTTGGCAGGTAAGGAAGTTGGATCTAGCAAGACGCAAACTAATGCTAGAGAACTCATTGAGTTCAAGAAAGCCATTGCAAGTGATGCTCGGGAGTATTTGGAGCAAAAGAAATCATCTAGTAGAGATGCAAGAGAATATCTTGATGCCAAGAAAGTCTCTAGTATGGATACAAGAGAGTATCTGAAGGCTAAGAGGGCCTGGAAGGAAGGAGGCCGACCTGGTTCATCTGAAGAATCATCGACTAAGGACATGACTGACTCCCATCATGTTTCCTTGGATTCAGGAGAACATGCAAGCCTACGAGACTTAATTGAAAAGAAGAAAGCTGATAAGGCCGATCAGTGCAGAAAAGAACAGATGATCAAGTATTGGGAGGATGTAGGCAAATCAAATAATCCTTGCCGAGAGTCAACAAAGGTTGTCCATAACCCGACAGGGGTTATTGGACAAATGCCTAATAACACAATGCTGGAATGGAAGACACCGTTCTCCATGTCCATCATGATGGCTCCGCATCCCAATAACTTTAAAATGCCTCAAATTGAGCCATTTGACGGGACAACTGATCCGGAGGAGCATTTGGCTACCTACAAACATTTGATGTACTTTCAGGGTCCAGATGATGTAACTTGGTGCCGATACTTTCTGGCAACTCTAAAAGGAATTGCCCAGAAATGTTTCAATAGCCTCCCAGATCAATCAATCAACAATTTTCATGAATTGAGTACGATCTTTGTACATCATTTCATGGCTAACAAAAGGGAGAGGAAGACCAGCATGCATCTGGCCAAAATAGTGCAAGGAGAAAACGAGTCTCTAAGAAGTTATGTACAAAGATCCAATCTGGAATCCTTGAAAATCCCCAATTTATCTGAAGGTGTGGCCTTCGATAACTTCTTTAGAGGTCTCCGAGACGGAACTTTTAAATTTGATATTGTAAGAAGAAATTGCAAAACGCTGAAAGGAATTCTGGAAGAAGTTGATTGTTTCATTCATGCTCAAGAGCTCTGTGCTTCCACCAGGAAGGACAGAAGGGATGAAGAAAGAGTGAACCACACTCTAAACACAAGGACCAAAAGAAACATGCCACCTGGGCAACTAGGACATCAGGCAAGGGAGGAAACTTCCAAAATAAGAAAAGAAAGTCTAATGATGGTCCTAAGATAGAGTTCACCAAAGATCTCTATTCAGTTTTCAGAGAAATTCGTAACAACGTTGAGATTGATGATCCACCACCTCTAAGAACTACCAAGGAAGATAGGGACTCAAGTAAATATTTTCACTTTCACAAAGATACGGGGCATCATACTAATGATTGCTTCAATCTTAAGAGAACCCTTGAATCTCTCGCCATCAAGGGAAAAATTTCACAACCCTTGATCAAATCCCAGGACAAGAACACCAAACAGAAGATGGAATTCAAGGCTAGTGAGCCTAAAGATGGTGCGAAGACCGAAGAGGATGTGGTGTATGTCATCTCCGGTGGGTTTGCAGCTGGCGGACCAACCCTTCGAGGGAATAAAGAGTACTTACGGAGTCTCTCCCGAGAAGGGTCACCGGAGATGGGGCATGATGCTAAGGTCAAATTCCCAGAAGTTATGATCAGTGATAAAGACCGAGGCAATGTTTGTACACTACATGATGATCCCTTGGTGGTGGAACTGAAAGTGGCCAACATGAGGGTCAAACGAATATTGATAGACACTGGCAGCTCATCTGACATCATTAGTTATGCTTGCCTCAAAAAGTTAAAGTATGATGTGTCTACCTTGGAACCTATCCATCATCCGATTATTGGTTTCGGGGGAGGAGTAATCAACCCTTTGGGTACTGTCTCCCTACTAGTAAGGATAGGGGAAAAGGAATGTGCAAGGATGAACAGGTTGTCGCACACCTCTCAAAAATAACTGAACGACTCTAACTAATATAGCTAGGGAAGTAGGGTTCGAATCCTCAAGGAAGCTATTAAATTCCATTAGCTCTAAAAAGCCTAAAGCGTGTAATGGGCCTTGGTGGAAATTTCGGTAAACGATCTCTAAAAATAAGAAGGCTAAGGATTGAAACTAAAGAAATGACTGCAAAAATTACGATTAAACTCTATAAATGGAATCCTAGGGCTATCGGTTCACTATGATCAATCAACAAACTCAATTAACGCTCACTAATCAATTCATTGGCATTCATTGAACTAGGGCTCACTAATTCTCTCGAACTTAGACTCCCTCAAAACTCCTTTACCGGCTCTCGCTCGCATAAATTCGTTTTTGCCTATTATTCAGTGGTCTAATTGTGGTAATCTTACCTCTCGGCCTCGATTTCAACAATAACCTAACTTACAACTAAATCTGGCCACAATTTATTTGCAATCGCTAGAAATCAGTAATAGGAATTCAAATTGAAGCCAAGAACTAATTAGAAAACTTAATTTAATTTCAAGTCATGATCATAGATCCCCTAACCCTAGAGAAAACGACTACTCACTCATAATTAAGGGAACAAAAGCAAAATTGAAATTAAATAACATGATCAAGAACAAGAAATTAATTAAAACTAAATTAATTACTAATAGAACTAAATTAAGAACAAAAACAACAAAACTAATTAATCTAGACTAAAAACTAAGAAATTAAAGAGAAACATGAAATTAAAAGGATTGAAAAGCATAAGGAAAGAAATTGCCAAAATACAGATTGAATTGCATTGATTGAAAGCTTGAATTCATGAACAAAATAATTAAACCTAAAATTCTAGAGAGAAAAAGTAATTTTGGAATCCTAGGTCTAAAAATATGATAAAAACTAGTTAGGTTCGTGCCCCCTTTACAATCTATATATATAGTATTTAGGTTTTTAATTAATTAAAACCTACGAAGCAAAACCGCACGAAGAGAAAAATCGGGCCAAGAAAACGGACACCTGCGCCCGCATAGAACAAAACTGGCTTTGTTCCCTGCGCCCGCAGCCTCTGTGGTTTGCAAGTTCTTGAGCTGCTGATCTATGATGCGGGCGCATAGATCAAAATAGTAACTAAGGGCTGCGCCCGCATCTTGCTTGCATGCCTATATTTTGACGATCCTTCTTGTTTCTTCGCTCGATTCTTCGAATCTCGTTCGTGACTTTTTGTGACTTGGCACTCATCCCGAGGCAAGTGCATTTTGACTTGTTCTAGCCTCCAATGACTTCATAACTCTCTATTACGCTCCTGTAACATATAAACAAAACCGAAAACCACGCGTAATAACCGAAAAAGTATAAAATAACCATAAAAGGTTCTAAAAGTCAACTAAAGATGCTAAAACCGTTCCAAAACATAACTTAACATCGAAAGTCGATATTTAATCAAAACAAAGCCATAAGAATCAACCGAAAATGAGGGAAAAACACAACATAAAACACGTATATCAAAGGAACATGGTCGTCAAGTTCCTGGTGGTCAAAGAACTGTCAGATTACAATATAATTATGGGACGGCCAACCTTGAACGCCTCCAGGGCAGTAATTGTTACACATCTCATGCTCATGAAGTATGAGTGTAACAATGGAACTGTAGGAACTCTTCGTGGGGATCAACAAATGGCCTGAGAATGTTATATCACCACTCTTAAACCTACTGCTTGGGTTGAAGAGGTGGAAGAGCCAACGAAGAAAAGGAAGACCGAGTGTATGGCTAAAAATGAACTAATGGCCATTCATAATTTGAGCCAAGTAAATCGGCCTCAGCCAGTTGGTGAACACGAAGATTTCGTTCTTGACGAAGTCAAGTCTGACAGAACAGTCATGGTAGGCCAGGCCCCAGACGACCATGTTGGGGCAGAAATGAGGAAGCTACTCAGAGAGTTCAAGGATGCCTTTGCATATGAGGTGGAGGAGATGCCAGGCATTGACCCAAGTATAGCTTTACATAAGCTGAATGTAAAGCCCGATGCTAAGCCAATCCGCCAAAAGAAGAGAAATTTGGGCGAACTTCGCAATAATGTAGTAGAGGAAGAAGTGAATAAGCTTTTGGTAGCAGGATTCATCAGACCATGCCAATATCCTGACTAGGTGGCTAACGTAGTCTTGGTTCCAAAGCCAAATGGTACCATGAGAATGTGTGTCGATTACACTGATCTCAACAAAGCTTGTCCAAAGGATAGCTTTCCTTTGCCAAAGATCGACCGATTGGTTGATTCAACAGCAGGGCATGCATTGTTGGGTTTTATGGACGCCTACTCAGGATTTCATCAAATTCCTCTATGGGAGGAAGATCAAGAAAAAACAGCTTTTGTAACTGAAAAGGGTCTATATTGCTATACAAGGATACCATTCGGTCTTAAAAATGCTCTAGTAACCTTCCAACGTTTGGTATATAATGTTTTCAAACACCAGTTGGGACGGAACATGGAAGCATACATCGATGACATGATTGTCAAGAGCAAAGAGATGAAAGATCACGTGGCAGACTTGAGAGAAACTTTCGAAACATTAAGGAGGTATAAGATGAAGTTAAACCCAAAGAAGTGTGTTTTTGGGGTAACCTCTGGAAAATTTTTGGGCTTTCTTGTGGATGAACGAGGGATCGAGGTTAATCCAGGCAAAGTTAAGGCTGTGCTGGATATGACCTCTCCTCGGAACGTTAAAGAGGTGCAGAAACTAACTGGATGCCTAGCCGCTCTTGGTAGATTCCTATCAAGGGTAGGTGATAAATGCCATTATTTCTTTGATACGATCAAAAGAAAGGCAAAGGCAGGCAAGGGAAGCCCTTTGTTCGAATGGACAGAGGAAGCCGAGTCAGCCTTCGTTCATTTGAAGGAGCACCTATATACTCTCCCAAGATTAATCAGTCCCATTGAAAGAGAAACTTTGTTTATTTATTTAGAGGTATCAGACCATGCAATCTCAGTCGTTCTGTTAGCTGAGAGAAATGGGGTCCAATATCCGGTATACTTTGTGAGTAACGTACTCCAAAATGCGGAGATCAGATACGCTCTGATTGAAAAGTTTGGACTTGCATTGTTCATGGCAAGTCGGAAGTTGAGGCCCTATTTCCTTTCTCATAAAATCGTTGTATACACTGATCAACCGCTCAAAAAAGCTCTATCCAAGGAAACTTCCGGGAGAATGCTCAAGCGGGCTCTAGAAATGGACTCATTTGACATCACCTTCGAACCAAGGAAAGCTATTAAGGGCCAAACTTTCGCCGATTTTATAGTTGAAATGACAAGACCGCCTATGGGAAAACCAAGTATTGATCATTAGACCTTATATGTTGATGGTTCATCCACTTAGAATGGATGTGGGGCAGGTATTATTTGTAAGTCACCTGAGGGTGACATCTACGAATATGCCATGAGATTCAAATTTCAAACATTAAATAATGAGGCTGAGTACGAGGCATTGATTGCCGGAGTCAAACTATGCCGAGCTGCTGGGGCAAAAAAGATAGAAGCAAGATCAGACTCTCAGCTTATTGTGAGCCAATACTTGGGTGACTATGAGGCTAGAGACGCTAGCATGACCAAATATTTGAATATACTTCAAGAGGAAGTGAAAGGACTAGACAAGTTTGAAATCATGCAGATTCCAAGGTCTGAGAATAATCAAGCTGATGCTCTTTCCAAGTTAGCAAGCTCTGCAGTTGGTGAGAATCCTCGAACAATTTTTTGGGAAGTTAAAGAAAAAAGAAGCATAGAGGAGATGGAGGTAAACTTCATCAGTCGAGGAAGTTCTTGGATGGATGAGATTATTAACTACAAAACCAATGGAACCTTGCCAGACGATCCATAACAAGCAAAATATGTGAAAGCTAGAGATGCATGGTTTGTTTTATGGCAAGGGCAATTATATAAGAAGTCTTTTACTCATCCGCTACTAAGGTGCATCACCCCAGAAAAAGGAAAGGAGGTTCTTGAAGATATCCATGAGGGGTTTTGTGGCTCGCATATAGGGGGAAGGGCGCTGGCAGAAAAGGCATTAAGGACTGGGTATTACTGGCCTAGTTTGAGACATGATGTAATGACCTATGTCAAAAGATGTAAGAAGTGTCAACTGTTCAGTAATTTACCACAAAAGCCAGCTAATAGCTTGAACCCAATTTTGAGCCCAATACCTTTTGCTAATTGGGGAATGGACATTCTTGGTCCATATCCACAAGCATCGGGACAAAGGAAGTATATCTTGGTTGAAGTGGACTACTTTACCAAATGGGTAGAAGCAGAGCTAATAAGAAGTATTAAATATGGGGATGTCAAATGGTTTATTTGGAAAAATATAATAACAAGGTTCGGGGTACCTCAGTCAATAGTGTTCGATAATGGTCCTCAGTTTGAGACTCCACAGTTAAGAGTATGGCTAGAAGATCAAGGCATCTCAGCTCATTTTGCCTCAGTTGGCTATCCACAAGCCAATGGACAAGTGGAGGCCTTCAACAAGATCATCAGCACGGGAATGAAGAAAAAGCTGAATGCTGCCAAAGGTTTATGGGTGGACGAATTGTACAATGTCCTTTGGTCTATCAGGACAACAACAAAGAATTCCACAGGGGAAACCCCATTTATGCTTGTGTATGGATCGGAAGCAGTTCTCTCCATCGAAATGTGTGAGCCTACTCTAAGAATTATGTTATATGATGAAGGGGCTAACTGGGAAATGATGAAGGCCACCTTGGACATGTTACCTGAAGTTAGAGGCAATGCTTTACTTAGCCAAGAAGTGTACAAGCTGAAAATGGCAAGAGAACATAACAAGAGGGAAAACCATAGGCCAATGAAGTTAGGGGATCTTGTGCTGAGGAAGATAAAGTCAATTGGGAGAGCTGATGAGTAGGGCAAACTTACTTCTAATTGGGAAGGTCCATACAAGATAATTGAAGTATTGAGAGATGGAACCTACCGCTTACAAACTCTGGATGGGTATGAGGTACCCAGAACCTGGAATGCAAATAATCTGAAAAAATACTATTTATAAACTTGGTTTCAAGAAGCCATAGTGTAAGGCCATGTGCCCACCTATTTGATCCACGTTGATCAATGGGGAAAGAAATTTCATGTTGTACCAAATTGGCTAAGGGCCGCAATTAATGAAATTTCTTCTTGCTCTAATGTTCGCCTCTATATATCAAGTTTATACCTGTTTAAATTGCTGACTTCAGCACTCAAGGGCACAGCCCCACACTTAACTATGAGTTAAAACTTGCTTAACAGTTTTGAAAGCAATAAGGGCAGGATCCCGAAAAATTAACCACCGGTTAATACTTGGAGGAAAAAGCAATACGAGACTTTTATCTCCCTTAGGTGATTACGGATCACCAAATCGACTTTAAAGGCCCAAGATTCGGTCTTAAGATGAAAATTCTTACTATAAACAAACTAATAACAATCTCGATCTCTATGTTTAGGGGCAATCAATATGGTTGATTGATTCATCACCTCATCACCTCTAAAGAGAAATAAATCAATCAAAGTCTAAAGTTTGTAAACACAGGGATCTTATTGATTGAAAGAATAATATAACGGCTAAAGCGATGAATCTCAACAGGCTAGGACATCTAACTAGTTACATCTGAAGTTACCGGATGTGCCAAAAATGGGTTTAAGCACATTCAATTAGGTCACCCAAAAGGGAACCAAACACCGGATGTGCCAAATATGGGTTTGAACACATTCGATTAGGTCTCCAAAAGGGGACCGAGTTTAATGTTAAAAACACTAGGTTTGACACATCTGGTGCCATTAAGTAAGATACATTCGGTGTCGGGTCATCAAAAAGGGACCGAGTCAAATAATAGAAACACCAGGTTTGGCACATCCGGCGTCATTAAGTATGACACATCCGGTGTCAATAAAGTACAATGCATCCGGTGTCAAGACACCTAAAAAGGTTAAGTCTACCAACAAAATCACTAACTTCGACACATCCGGTGTCATGTTATTATGCCGGATATGTCGAAATATACTGTAAACATTTAACAAATATTTGGTTCATCTAAAATTCCCAGAGTCAAAGTTGAATCTCAATGTTTATTTATAAGGGTTATGACTGGTGGGTGAAATCTTTAAAAGGGATTTCTAAAAATTCCTAAGTCATCTAAAATCTCTAAGTTAAAATTTTTGGTTCACCCTTTCATTGCCAAATCAGAACAACTTATACTTTAAATCTATAAGTGAATTATAGTCTAAAATTCAATGACCAATGTTCAATGGTTCATGATTTGTGTTTTTAAGAAAATTATGTCTTTATGAAGTCTAAGGGTTATGAATAATAAAACCTGCAAATATTTCTAAGTAAAAACACTAAGAAATATAAAACATGCTTTGTAACTTGATTGTATCCAAACCTGTGAAATTTTTAAGTAAAAACACTTAGAAAAATATAAGATGCTTTATAAATAAATTGTAACCACCATTGAAAAATTGCAACGAAAGTAAACAAAGTAAAGGATGGATTGATAAAGTATGCTTAAAAGCATAAATGTATAATACAATTGGTTTAAAAAACCAATGTTGAATAAATTGTTAAAAGATTGTACAATACAACAAGTTATAAATTGAAAAGAAAAAAAATCAAGGAGCAGTTGGTGCAGGATGCTCTATGGTAGTGGACGCAGTAGTGTCTGCTCTTGCTCCATCTTTCTCCTTGTCCTCTTCTTCATCTCCGGCTTCCTCCTCTTCGTCTTCGGCATCAGAGGGGCAGAAAGGGCTGGGAGGAGTGTCCCCACATAGTTTGGCTAGGTGAGCCCTTGTTGCATAATCCAGTCTTTTTTCAAAGTACTGGAATGGGACATACTCCTCGAGGCCGAGTGTCCAGGTCTCTACAATCCTTTGTCTGGTAGATTCTTCACCTTCTAGATATTTTTGGACTGCAAATTGTCCGGCTTGGTTAAGTTCTTCCTCTTTCTTTTTCTCAACCTCTTCAAGCCGGACGTTAGCTTCTCTTAGTTGCTCATTTAAGGCAGCAACCTTCTTCTCAGCCTCTTCCGCCCTTAACTCGGCGTCCCTCTTGTCAGAGGCCATCTGCTCCAAGTCCGATTCCTTCTTTTTGAGATCCTCCAACTCGGTCCATAGCTCCATGTTCCTTTTAGCCATGACCAAGTTCTGTTCTTTGGCCTGTCCCAAAGAAGCAGACAGCTCATTCACAGCATGTGAATTTTG
Organism: Suaeda aralocaspica; assembly: GCA_016808085.1. Lineage (NCBI taxonomy): Eukaryota > Viridiplantae > Streptophyta > Magnoliopsida > Caryophyllales > Amaranthaceae > Suaeda > Suaeda aralocaspica. The sequence continues at coordinate 1,061,889 of PYUH01000543.1, forward strand.
AGCTTGGATTCTGCGGACTTGTTCGCTTAAGTACGACTCGCAGATGGTTTGCATTCGGGCCGCCTTTGCCCTCTCTTTCTTGGTTTGAGCAACCAATTTTTGTAAGTATTGAAGCCGAAAGATGATCTGTCAAAAGAAAAATCCACAAGTTAGCAAAAATTCCACTAAGTAATAAAGTGACAGAATTAAAGAAGCAGTTGAAAATTAGTAACAAAAGAAAGCATAATAAATAATTTACCTCAATACAACTGTTGAAACATGGACCTAGCTGTCCATCAAGGATTGCCCTTAACGACTCCTTGTACTCTTTATCTCCACAACGGAGAACCTCTCTAACCAACTCCTTCTTGTAGTTGGAGTCGAAGGTTTTAGAGGTAGAAGGGATGTCACCTTCCTCATCTAGGAAGTCCTTCTCCGAGTTAGCCACATCTGTAGTGGGAAATGGAATAATTATAGCCTGAGGGTCTCTAGGAGATGTAATAGAGTCTCCAGCACGAGTACTCGAGACGGATGTAACAACGTTACGTGCAAACTTAATACCTGTGGCCATAGCCGAGTCTAGGAACTCCAAGGGCATGTTCTCCCTGATGGCCTCCTGCATCCCGGCCGCCGGATCCTTGTTGGGAGGAGGAAGATCATTTGGATCCTGGAGGGAGGGATCCTGATCAGTTCCTCTAATAGTTTGGCCAGCACGTCTGACCTCATCTTGCTCGACCGGATCCATCAGGTCGGTCTCAGTTTCGTAGGGATTGTCAAAGATAGGGTCCCTTGAAGGTTGTTGGTCGTCCTGACAGCCTTCTCCTTCCTCTTGTAGGGGACTTCCTTCGACGAAGGACTCTCCCCAACTGGCTTACTTGGGGTTGAAGCCGGGGAGGATTCTGTGCTGGCCAGCGACGCTGGCCTTTTCTTCTTTGGTTGGGGGTTGATGGAGAGTGGAGTAGAACTCTCCTTCCTTTTCATTTTAGTAGGGAGAGCTTTAAGCTTCTCCTTACCCTTGTCTTTTTTCTCTTTACCCAGCACTGAAGGCCGGGTATCTCTGGTCGACTGCAAAATCACAAAGATAATTCAGTAAATTATTACCCACACAAAGCCATTAACATTCCAAATAAGTAAAATTTGTAAGAAAAATAAGTTGTGGAAACTTCAAAGAACAGTTCATGCCGAGTGTGCCAAATTTGCATTAACACACCCTCAACTCGGTGACACAAGTCCTTAGCCACATCTACACATTTGGTGACATAAGTCAAGATCGAATGTGGCAAAACAGCATTAACATGTGGTTAACTCGGTCAAGTTCTAAAAGATCGAGTGGTGTCCACGTGGAAACAGTTCGACACATTCGGCCTCAATAAAAGATACCGAATATGCCAAATCTCCAGGTTAACACACAAAACTCGGCCTACTATCACTTAACCAAGTGCACCGTTATGAGGGAATATTTGACACATTCGGCGTCAGAAATGACACTGAATGTGCCAAAACTGCACTTACACACGTTCAACTCGGCCTCATAATTGCTGACCGAGTTGAATGACACGCAAGCATAATTTGACACATTCGGTGTCATTAGTTGACACCGAATGTGCCGAACTGTTTTAAAATTGAATCTTGTTCGACCTCTGAAACAAGGCCGAGTTACTATTTTCTAAAAAAAATAATAATAATAACAACGAAGAAAATATGAATAAAAGTAATAACAAAAATCAACAGTAACAAATACACAATGACAAACAATAAGAAACATGTAAAAATATTGGGCTTTGTACATTTATGAAAGGAAACACTTATGTTTTTTAAAATTTGTAAAAAATTAAAGCCAAAGAAAGGCTGACACATTCGATATCATGTGTTGATACCGAATGTGCCAAAACCAAGTTCACATGTTTTGCATTCGGTCTTCCCGAGGGAAACCGAATGCAATCACAGTGAAATGATATTTGGCACACTCGGCATCATACGATGACGCCGAATGTGCCAAATCCTGGTTTACCCTTATTATATCCGGCCTTATTTGAGGAGACCGAATATAATCTTGGGGTGTAAATTTTGGCACATCCGGTGTCAAAACAAAGACACCGGATGTATCCAGTACTTATTATCAGTAAAGAATAATAATAATACAAACACAGAAAACAACAAAAAATTGTAAGTGAATGAATGCCGAATCTAATTCATAAGCAATAAAATTTGACACACCCGGCGTCTGATAAGAACACCGGATGTGTTACATAGTCTTTCAAAAGAATAAAATAATTTTCAAGTATAATGTATCTGGCAACAATAAGAATACTTCTTAATTAAATGATTACAAGTTAATTATTACAAAGTATAATAACTGTAAGTTACATTGTTAAAAAAAGTAATAATAAAAAAAAATAAATAAATAATTAAATCAAAACAAAGAGAAGCCGAATGAAATGAGAGTGACAGGACTTTTGGCAAGTCCGGTATCTATACCTCCGTAGTCTGCCTCTTCTGAAGAGGCGTCTTCTCTTTCGATTGTGCAAGACGACGAAGGAATTCAGCCTAGTCCATCTTGCCTTTTTTCTCGTCAGGTAGTTCGTATAAAGCTTTTTCTACAAAAATAAGACCGAATTACTTACACTTAANTTTGCAAATTAAGACCGAATTGCTTACACTTAACAAATTTAATCATAAAACAATGCAAAAAAAAAAGAAAAAAAAAAAAGAAAAGGTAACCTACCAGCATTACCACCATACACTAACCCACAAGCTTCAAGAAACTTGTGGTCAGTGAAAAGAAATTTGAAAGGAATCCATTTGGAGGGAATCTCATAAGTCATCCCTTTCCATTTAGCAGTTGTTTTTCTAAATAAATCTAAAATGGCTAAGTCATTTATATTTAGTTTGGGTGGGTTGGTTACTTTGCTTTTGAACTTAGGACTTAAGTTCCACTTACTCTTCCTAGCTACAAAATCAGGGTCCTCATACTTAATGAAAACAAAATCATCTCGCCAAGAGGTAGCCTTATTAGACTTCTCAATGGCAGTAATATAATCGTCATCATTAGCCAAAGTAAACCAGCCTTGTTTACATCCGACAGCCTTAGTTAATTTATGCATATGTAGAAAGGCTGCCGAAGAGGGTCTAAGATTATTTAATTTACAAGTGGCAGCATAAGTTACAATATGATGCCATGAATTTGGAGTTAACTGACATAAACCTAAGTCATAACGATTAAGAAGATTTAAAAAGAAAGGAAGAAATGGAATTGAAACGCCCATGTCTATCATAGACATATAGATGCCGAAGCATCCCTCTGGGGCACTAAGAAGGGAATCCCCCTTCTTAGGGAGAATAAGTTGAAAGCTTTTGTGATTAATAAAAGAATTACCATAAAGGACAATGTTAATGTCCTTAATGGCCTCCCATCTCACCAAAGCAGTCTCTGGTGTGGGATAGGTGGTGGGTTTACGGGGAGGTGCAGTGACCTCGGTCTCAGAGTTAGTAGCCGAGTGTCCTGATTCGGCTTTGTCTGCATATCTCTCCATCTCTTCAATGGAGTCTGCTAGGTCCTTGCTTGTAAATATCGTTGAAGCAGTTTGTTTAGTTCTTGCCATGTCCTCCTGCACAGGAAGGAACGGAAGATTCGGTGACCCCAATGAAGAAAGAATATTTGGGGCATTAGAATATTGGGGGCCAGGTGATGAACCCTGACCCACTCCTACTTGCTTATTACTAGGAACAATCAAAAACTAAGTACAAGCATTAAGAGGAGAAGACGAACTAGAAGACATGATAGAATAATTAAAGAAAAATAAAACGAAACCGGATCAGGTAATAGTTACCCGAGTAAAAGAAGTTGCTAGGTTAAAGATCTGAATATACTATTCACTGACTGAAGCTTCGCCTGAAATCGCCTAAACTCACCGGAAATCGCCTTTGGGAATGTTCTTAAATTTCTACTGCTTTCTCTTACTACTTTCTCTCTCTAGAAAAATTCACAAGTGCTAAAATGTGAAAAAGGAATTTACTTCTCACCTCTATTTAAAGAAGAAGGGTGAGGGTAAAAAGGGGGGATAATTTGAAACCCTCCAATTCCCCCCCAAATGTAAATGGGCCTGCACAGCAAGGCCCAATTTGATTAAATCAGATGGGTAATGAATTATGGATTCATCAGCCCATCTGAGGGGCAACTGATGTGGCATGACAAGTCAACTGCCACGTGTCAGCCTCTGAGTAGACCACGTGTCCCTATTTCTGTTATAAGATGATGACATGGGATTGCCACGTGGCAGTGATGAGTCTGCCATGAGTGGACCCTACACGGCCACGTGTCATCCTACAATTGGACCACGATTCCTTAAAATCCAGCATGGGATTGCCACGTGGCAGTGATGAGTTCGCCTTGAGTGGGCCCCACACTGCCACGTGTCATCTTCTGACTGGTCCATATGTAATCCTACATTTGCCACATGCCAAGCCTTTATTCGCCGATGGAAAAGGAGCTAAAACAAACCATGGGGCCTTAAAAGCTTGGTGCTACAAGCCCATAAGGCAAATGAAGGAAGGTAATTAAAGAGATGATGACAAGTGTCGCGATCTCATTGGATAAGAAATTGTACTTGAGGCTATAAATAGTCCACAAAAATCTGATAAAAAGTACACTCAAGATTAAGACAAAAACACTTAATAAAAAGGGAAAACTTCTCTCTAAAACTTATCTCTAGAATTGTTTACTTGTTGATTATTGTTCACTTACTCTCCTACAAATACTTACTTAAGCATCGGAGGGGGAAATAATCCTACGAGGATTATTGTCCCTTTTTTGCAGGTACTTAGAGGGTACGTCAAAAGGAATCCAGTCCATTCACGCATCCAGTCTACGTCAGCGAAATCCGCACAGTCCCTACCCCACCTCATTGCATTAGCAACAACATAAAGGACTTGAGATAAAATTAACAATGTCATAGTTTTAGTGCAAGTGAATAAACGATACAAATCAAAAACTTATACCATATGATTACAAGACTTTATTATCCAATATTTTGAAATATTAAACATCAAATTTATTATGGATTGGTGGTTAAACTTTCACATTTTGTTTCAAATGTCATGACTTCGTTTCCTAATAGCTACGCATGGTTTGTATTTTTATTTGTGTATGGATCGGAACTCTTGTACGTAAAGAGTAACAAGTGTCACATTCATTGGCCAGCGCCGCATGGCGTAGTTTCGTTAACAACGACGCCTTTTAATATATTGTATGATACATGTCATATTAGACTCTTAAACTTCACTTCAAGAAATAAAATTACTTCTTTCCAGAGCTTATAACATCTCTTATTTCACCTTAGTCCACTTTAGAACATAATGAAAAACTCATATATCAAAATATACGAACATAGAAACAACTTAGCTTGAAACCAACACTCATACTTGACTCATACCACTTTTGGAGACATTATATCAATGAAAAATACATTTGAAAACATTTTTGGAAACTTCTATTAATTGAAAGTTAGTTTTGAAGGTTCTATATATTACATAAGCATTTATAAGTGGAAGCTAATTAGATAAATTATTAATTAATTATAAACACTATTAAATTAATTTTATAAAACATTAAAAAAATTTAGGATTTTAATATATCATTTTTCCTATGGTCAAATTAATTGGAATTTTCGAAAACCATTAATTTGGCTCAAAACAGCTTCTATTTTAATGCAATAATTAGAAAAAGCTCTTGTTCACGAAACCAATGCTAGAACTCATATTATCAGTAAGGAATCCATAAATATAAGTCTCTTGTCTTGATTCATAATTTAAGTCCTTTTAAACAATATTTTTCGGTAAAAACTGAAAAATCGAAATACCAAAAAATAATTTTTACAATCTTCATAAATACTTCTAAATTTCTAGAAAAATATCCAAAATATCATATTAATTGACGGTTTAGTAAATTAATTAACAAGTTTTTATAGGCATAAGATTATGCAATATCTATTGACAATTTACAAATTAACAATTTTCCTCATGCACTTTAGTAACAAGTTTTTATAATTATTTTTAGAAATTTTAGCTATCCAATTTTCCTAATTACAAACTTGAATTTAGGAATTAATTTAATAAAAACTTAATTCCTAATCAATTAGTAATAGTTATAAAAACTTGTTACTAGTAGTAATAACATCGAGTTGTGGAAAGATTCCACAACATCATATCTGACGATAATAAGTTTGTTACTATTCACTTGTGTAATTTCTTATTTTTTTGTGTGAATTTTCTAAAGTAATTTTAAGATGAAAATTGAGCTATTTATAGGCATGGGAGCCTTAGGAAAACCGCCAAGAAGAGAGGAAAAAGATTGGAATTGTTTTGGCCAAAATCCAATTTTTGGAAGATTTGATATTACTTGGGATTAAGCAAAAATATTGCATGGTCATGAAATCTTTATTATTGGAAAAAATCTTAATTATTTTATGACAAAGTATTTTCCAAAATATTTTTATTTAATCTAATCTAATCTAATAACCTATACTAAATCAATCCCCACCTCTTTATTTTTCCCTCCCACATTTCCCTCCCAAATCCCATTAATTAATGATTGCATTAAAAAAATTAAAAAACAAAAAAATTAATGCATATAAACCAATAAATGTACTTTGATAATTAACTACTACTCTTAAAACAACCCTTAATTAGCATATAATTTTTCTCCCAAATTGCATTGAAACTAGACCTTTATACATTTATTTATCATCAACTATTGTTTATATATTACATCATTTTTTGTGTGATAAACAAAAGATAATTATAAATGAAAATTATTTTGTGACATTGTGTATAAATTATTAATATAACAAGTGATAAATTACATCATTTTTTTTTTGTATTATTCAATTGGCTGCTAAAAAGAATTTAATTAACTTTTTTTAACATAAATCATTCATATCTCTTATCTATCTATCATAAATTAAAAAAAAAATCTTTATTTCCACGTTTTACAAGTAGTTTCCCCTAAATAAATCTTTATTATAAACAAGTTTTACAAATAAATTTAATGAATAAAATTGTGCATCGCGCGGGAATTAATCTAGTACATTATAAGATAATTATGTGATGAAAATAATTAGGCTTTAACCCATAATTTTGGAAAACCCATAAAAACATGGACCTTTTTGTAATTTCTTCTCCAATAAACCCAAAACATTTTTTTATTTTTTATTTTCAGATATTAAAATTATTAATCAAAACCCTTTTTGTAATAAATATGTATTATATAAAATAAAACCTCATAAAATATTTTTTTTAATCTTCAAGCCACGTTATTTATACTCAATTAAGGGCCTGTTTAGTTCAGATGAACTGAACTGATCTGAACTGAATTGAAAGTTTTTTATGAAAGATTAATGAATAGCAAAATAAGAGAAGACCTAAACTGAACTGAACGAAGTTGAGCTGAACTGAACGGATTGTAAGATGAAGTAACCAGGCCCTAACATTCTCATTTTTGTCTCCAATGCATCATGAAGGTAAAAGTGGCCCTACTCAATTTCTGTTTCGTATTATTAAACCTATGCTAAATACGTACCAACTAGCAAATATATAAAAATAAGAGAAATTAAATGAACTGCAAATTTGTGAAGATGTAGATCGTATGCATAACACATTCACTATTTGAGTAACGAATGACTAAAGATGTGTTGCATGAGCCCAACTTACAAGTTAGTGAGTTACAACCTAAAGTTCACACGTTCAATTAAGAACAACAATAATGCTAGAGAGTAGAGCAGTTCCATTGTGCAAGCCAAATGTCAACGCGGGTATTATTGAACCATATGCGACTTGATCATTGAACTAAATTCAGTTCATCGACTAGAATCCTTGCAAATTGGATTACCATCCATCTTATATGTATACAGAAGAATTTTAGAAGACTTCATTACGCACTGGTTAATTATCTCGATGATATTAGGGATGGCAACGGGTTGGATTCAGATCGAATTATCTAAGATCCGACTCCGACTCTGTTTGTAGTCGGATTATTTTAATGGGGTAGGAGGTGGATTTTTTCGTGACAGAGACGGAGCAGATTTTTTCCCCTCAGAGAAAAGCGGAGGCAGTCGGAGTGGAGCGGAGTGATTACCATCTCCAATGATAAGTTGATAATCATTTAGTAGCAGGCATATATGTATTTAATTAGTTACATTAGCACATAAAGTATATTAGTTTAGTAAAAGTAATGATAATGATAATAAAATAGATGATAATAATAATTATTATACTTAATAAGAAGAGAAATCAAAGGCGGAGTCGGAGTCAGAAATCCGGCAATGTCGGATAACTCGGATTATTTTTTCCATCCGACTTCAACTTAAACTCGGAGTCAGATTTTTTTTTAGCAGAGTCGGATGCGGATTGTTTTAAGACGGATTCAGGTGCATAATTTTTTCCTCATATCTGAGCAGAGTAGGGTCGGACTCGGCTTGGACTGTCATTCCTAGATGATATATTGCCAATATTGGTATAATTTGTACGACACATAAGTATAATTTAATGGGTTGTGTCTCGCATCTATCTCAATTGAGGACTTAAGCAGATTCGAATATGAATTATTGAATTTAATAGGTGACGAATTTTAGCCACCTCGGTGCATGTTCATGTACACCCATCAATAGCCTATCCTCTTTCCATCGGTGAAAACAACCCAGTTGTTATACTATACTCCCATGAGCATGATCCCAAATATACTCCTTAAGTCCCTAATCCCTATAACTAGTCTATATATATACCTTTTTATCCACTTTTTTTCCTACTATTTTTTCCAATTCATTTTGCTTGTTCAATTTTCTCTCTCCTCTACTTCCCATTTTATCTCTCATCTTACCCAATCAAATTCCTATAATAAAGCTTCAAACATTCAACAATGGAAGATGATTCGTTGATAATATTTAATAGAATTTGATGAAAATTTTCAAATTCAAAATTATTTTCAAGCAAAATTAACAAACTCTATCAACAAAGGTATGATTTTTTTTTCCTTTTTGAAAAAAATTGAATACTACACTTAGGCCCTGTTCTACCCGTCTTATTTTTACTTATTTTCAGCAAAAATAAGTTCAGATAAACAAAAATAGGTTTAGTTCAGCAAAAATCAGTTTCAATCCTTAATAAATTGTTAATGATTTCAGCAAAAATAAATTCAGTTCAGCAAAAATAAGTTTAGATAAGTAAAAATAGGTTTAGTTCAGCAAATATAAGTTCAAATAAGTAAAAATAAGTTTAGTTCAACAAAAATAAGTTCAGATAAGAAAAAATAAGTTCAGATCAGCAAAAATAAGTTGAGGAGAACAAGACCTTATATAAGTGAATATTTACAATATCTAATTCATCCTCACTTTTAGTTAGTACATATCTTGTTGAAAGTGATTATTTCTTAATAGATCATTAAATAAATTAATGCTCCATATTTTTTGTTCTCAGATTGTAGCATTCGTTTCTTGTTATGTAATATTCATTTTCCAGAATGCAATATTCGTTTTCCCTAGAATGGATATTACCGTATGAAATTTGAATATTACATTGTAAATTCATTATTTGGAAGGTAATATTCATTTTTTGTAATGTGATATTCACTTTTTTGAAATCAATGTTAGTTTACAAAAGCTAATTGAAACCTCGTTTAATTTAAATTTTGGGACGTGTTATTAACGTGGAATGAATATTATATTTCACGTTTTTTGTTTTTGTTTTTGTTTTAGTTTTAGGTAAACATGAATACATGCAAATGAAAGATGGACAAGGATAATATATTACATATTTTTAAATGAATATCACATATTCAGAAAATGAATATTACTCATTCAAAAAACGAATATTATTCCTTCAAAAAGGAATGCTACACACTGAAAATAGAGGTTATATGCAGATGAAAGTTGATCAAAGAAAGTGAATATTACACATTCAAAATTGCATAGTACACAATAAAAAATGAATATTGCAAATTGAAATGTTTGACTATTTTACTCATTGTGATATGAATAGTATGCATTAGAAAATAGATCTTTAGTGTTGAAAAAAAATATTTTGGTATTCAAAATTACTACTGAACATTTACTATTAGAACAAACTTGGAGATTCATAAAGAGAATGAATAAATCAGAAAAGAAGAATTTATGAATTTAATTATAAATATTACATGTTCAAATATTATCATAAAGTTTTTTTTTTAACTAGATTTGATTCATAGTATTCAAAATAAGAAGCATTTAAACAGTTAGTATTAAGTGCACAACTTAAAATACTACTTTAAAAAATATGAATATTACACTATGAAAAATGAATATTACACTTACAAAAATGAATATTACTCTAATGTAAACTGTAGATCAATTTTAAGAGCGGGTGCATGTGGGACATAATAAGTTGCCCAAACCACTAGAGTTTGGCCCAATAAATAGTAATCCAAGACTTAGGTCTTGTACATAGTAAAGGCCAATACACAAGATTACGAAATGTGTGACAACCACATTATTGTGACATTTGCATTATCGTACAATCACTTCATTTAGGAGGTGTGATTTGTGTTTTGCTCATTTAAGTTGAGTTGAGCTAAAGTGAAATAAATAGAGCTGAAATTGAATTGAATATATGAAAGTGCCAAAATATTTCAGTCTTAATATTCAATTTATTTGTGTTTCCCTACTTAATCGTAGAAGGGGCATTCCCAGAGTCAACCCTAGATTCTCATTCTTATTGGGAAGGTCTACTCGAGCTCGAGGCAGGTCCCCTATACACATTTATTTTCTAGCATAACATAGTTGTAATTGATCAACACATAAAACTTTTTATCCAACATAGATATACAATAAAGGGGGAAATCAAATTCTCTTGATCCAATTATTTTAGATAATCCAAGCCAAACTGAAACCATTATAATTTTGTGATTTGTACTTGTCATTCTATCAAGAATCTAATATTTGTGCGTCAAATAATAAAACTTAGCTTTTGTGCATGTTGACATAACTAGACAGTTATTAAGAAGTTCTAAAAAGTCAAGATGGGACTTGAATTGACAATAAAAAAACGAAAATCAAATTCTAGGTCAAATGTAACGAGCTTGTTTTCGAGTTGGGAATTCAACTAGTAAGTACAACTGTACAATGCTAAATTAATTTTGTGTGATGCACAATTTTAACAGTTTTTTTTATTTATTCATTTTCTGGGTTTATTTATTTGTTATTATTTTTTTTGACTGATAGTTTTAACAAAAATTGTTAGAAAGCACTGTACTTTCAGGAAAAAATTGTGAGAAATCACCTTTAAATTAGGTCATTGTGAAGTATCACCTTTTTAAAAAATTGTGAATAACACCTTTAAATTACCTTTCATTTAAACTAACACCAAAGTCAATGAAAGTAGTTTTTTTTTTTTTTTGGAAGACAAGCATGAAAGAAAATAATAAGAAAATTACAATCTAACGAAAATAGGTTTGACTCTCTCAATTTTCGGTGAATTCGACTTCTTAAAATTGACTAGAAAATAATGAATATTAATGCAAATGAAACACAAATTTACCGAAATATGAAGAATCAACCTAAAACTCTAGAAGCCTAAATGCTTTATACTGTTACTATTTCCACTATCATTAGTGCAAAATGCATAGCATATTCATTGTTCTCCATAGCACGGTGGGACGAATAACATCTTCCGGAATATCATATTTTCATACACTTAAAACCCTAAACATTATACTATCACCATAGATTTCCAATACTTCTCATTATTGATCAAATGCACAAAACCCGACATCCCAAAATTCATTAATCACTCAAATAAATCAAAAGAAAAATAAATCACAAAACCAAACAATAAAAAATAACTGAGTAATTAGCAAAAACCGCGGTAACGAGTACTATATCCTTTACAATTTACAAAGATGTGACATTTTTTCCTCTCTAATTAATATCAAATCATAGCAACTAAACTGTTACGGCCGTAGTAAAAAACTAACCGAGCCAGTAGTAGATGGCTTTCGTTCAGTTTGTTGAGGCGCCATAACACAAACAATGTTCTTTGACATCTTTTCCTGCAATTTGAAGTTGAAATTTTGGAGAAATTTGAGGTTGAGGTGGTAAAAGAAGAAATACCCACATCATTCTGTTATAAAACAAATAAAAATCAAAGTCAAAAATACAAAAAGTGTTAATTATCAAGGTAATATAAAAAAAATGGAATTATATAAAGGGGTGAAATGAAGGAAATAAATAAACAAACAAACAAACAAATAAATAAATAATAAATAACCTTGTGTATGATAGATGATGAAGGTTAAGAAGAAATTGCAGGAGTTGTAGCCATATTAGGAAGAATATGGATCAAAGTCGTCAAATTTGAATTTTTTTTTCTTTTTTCTTTTGGTGTATGAGAAATTGAGAAGGAGGTAATATCAGTATGAAGGTTGAAGACGTTTGTTGTATGTCTTTGCTACTTCACATCACTTGTTCTGGGAAATTAAAAAAATTTGGAAAAGGGAAATTCTCGACAAATGACTTTTTCCTAAAATGTCATTTAATAGTAGGGGATCACATTACTTTAGCCACTTTGATATTTTAAGGTTACTAGTTGTTCCACCATAATTAATAAACAAATAAAAAAAAATTAATCACATTAGTGAACAATAATCGCAAATTTTTACAAAGTAATACAAAAACTATTACATAAACTAAATTTATGTTATAGTATAATCTCAATAGATAGTAGTATTAATTATTATACAACAATCACTATGTCGTTGAGATATCTGAGAAGAGCGAAAGCTCGATGAGATACAACCGTCTCCAACTCCAATACTATGTTGCTGATGCTTCAAGACCAATTGCACCAGTTGGTGCAGTTTTCATATTCATGGAATGCAAGCTATGCATCAAGGAGAAAGTTCACTTTTGATTGGTAAAAGTAATCTGTTAAATTGTTGCCTTTGCAGTATAATGTAAGAGACCTAAGGAGTAATTAACACTAAAATGATACATAAATCAGCCCCTATAACAAGCCTAAGCAATACTCTAAAACGCAACCAAAGTAGCAGCAAAACAAGCCTTAAACAACACCTTCTGACTCCTATTCTTTCACCCAAACTCGGCCTTATTCCTCCCTTTGACCACCTCGCTCCTGACAACCTTATTATCTCACCATTATTTTCCTCTCAACAACATACTTAAGCACTCCATCATCTAAATATGGAAGATTAATTCCATCGTCAATAAAGAAAATTTCTCTTCATTTATTAAGAAAACTCAAGAAGATCTAAGAAAAAAGCAACAAATTAATTAGTACTGAAAAAATTCAAGGACCCTCTTCCAATTATTAATCAAAATATCATGAACTCAACACTTACATTATTGAGATATGTATTTCATTATTCAGATCAATGTATTTTAAATCAAGCACCAAGAAAAAATAGAATGAATCAAAAGCAACTAAACAAAGAAGAATTTAGTAAAATCAAATTCGAACAACACAAATGGTGCATTTAAGATTTAAGATCAAAGTGAGAGAATAAATACCTTAGCAGCAAGGAGCAACGAACTCGACCAAAAATTGATTTCAAGATGGAGAAGACAGCCATACTGAAACCAATAGCCAGTCATGAGGTAAGTAAGTCCAAGAAAAGACGGAAGCGGGAAAAAAATTAAACAAGGCGACAATATTAGTGATCAAGCCCACATGGCAATACGTATATACTCTAATGTCTATTCCACCAATCACCCATTTACCCTAAGATCCGATTATCATCATATATTTGTCAAATATCCCTCATCCAACACATCCGACACACCTTCAATTTAAAAACCTATGTCACAAGATGCACTCACATTTCCAAATCGAACTTGGAGGTTGGTACTACACTAAGTCAACAGAATAGGCAAAGTAGTTGTTTTAGACTCACCTCTTAGTTATCTTGAGGTATTCTTGTGATGGTTATCTAGTAGCATAATCAGACTGCAGAAACTCATCTCTTTCTTGGTTAAAAACCTTAAAAGCATATAGAGAACATGAATCATATGAAGTTTTAGAAAAAAACACATATAAGGTTAAATCTACAAACCAAATCACACAAAAGTTTAATCCATATTCGTACAAGACTAAAATCACATGTTTAACATATATGACTGGTGGGGCCATTACCAGAGCAATTGCTTTTGCGCTCCATCTAAAAAACACCAGGCTTATGTTGCTTCAAGTAGGTTTTGATGTTAATTTTAATAACCAAAAAAGTTACCAAAGCATGTTAACATCAATCAAATAACCAAGTTTGCTTACAATAAGAGGCAGAGAGGAATGAGCATGCCTTATTAGGATCATCCAACTGGCAACATCCTTGTGAATTGAGGGCACATCATAGTGTCTTATACTGTAGCTCTTGTTTAGTCTAAATTGAAAATAAGAAAAGAAAATAAGAGTGCAGAGAGTTGTGACAATAGTCAAATACAAGGTTACGTACTTTGAGTGTCATGATTACTGCCAATGAAAACATTACAAGGAAGCTGTGACAAGAGGCTTGAACCTAAGCATATTTAAAAGAGAGATCAATAAAAACTGGTCCTTAAATAATGGTGATAAACTAAAATCAAACTAATCTATAGCTAAATCATCAAATCTTACCGGTTGTCTTCCACCTTAACATGAACTGACTCAAATTAACCTTCCAATCAAGATAACAGTGTAACCAAAATAAGCATATTCCAACTCAAAAACAAATAATTCATAAAAATGACTGGAAAAAATAATTAAAAAAAGTGTATTAGATGATTAATAATTAAAAACAATAGCCTCATAATATAAAGTCGCAACTGAATTACAAATCAACCATTTTCGTGTATAATGTATATCACTATATCCCTACCACCTTCCCCTTCTCGTTCTCATCCTCTCTCCTCCTCTCCCATGACCTCCCTCTCCAGACAAGAATAATGAGCCTATCGTAGCATTGTTTAATTTCCAGAATTATTATAATAATAATTATTATCAATTCAAACCCAATTGTTATTCATCAAAACTGTAAAACAAAAGTTGATAAAAACAATCAAAAGATGTAATATTTGAATTATGAAGCTAACCTTCAATACACAAATTGGCTTATCATTTACATTCCAAATCATCACCAACTGGAGAGATTTCCAATTGCAACATGTGTGATAAGTAATGGAAATTTTATCATAATCAATTAGCACACAATCTAATGGTAGCTTAAAAATCCAACAATAGAAATAAAATATTATGAAATTGAACATATAAGAAAAAACAACTATATAGATAATAGAGACAAGGCCATACCTTGCAATGTAATTTTCCAAGCATGCCAAGGTAGAATGGAACAAAAGGCTGTGAGTTTTATAACATATAAAATTAGGTACTGGATAGGAAACTTCCTAGAAGAATTCAGAAAAACAACTCAAATACTATTATATAATCCATGAAAATTAATATACCCAACAAAATAAAGTACAAATGCACAATTTTAAAGAACTAATTACTCACAAAAATGCAGATTAAACTCAACTAAAACTTCAAATTCCATAAATATAATAAATAATCTTAAGCTTAAACATCTGTTCTAAAGTAAACATAATCTATACATATTAAAAAAGCATTTATCCCTTATTGTTCAAAAGAACAGTCTAATTACAAAAGGGAAAAGAGATTATACTAAAATCCTTGAACCCCACCTATTAAAAACCCATAATCATCTTCTAGTTGCTCATAAAAACACCCATAAAATGAAATAGCACAACAATGGCACTCACAGATAAAGTAATACAAATAACCCCAGAAAAAGATCAAGATTACACGCAACATGAAACAAAAAACCCCAACATGCAATATAATTATAGAAAAAACAAACTTGAAGATGATCACTAAAAATCATTTTCTGGAAATTTATTACTAACCAAGAATCGAAAACTAAAAACCTAAACAATTCGAACCCAAACTCGAAACTCAAACCTAAAACATCAGAATGAACAGTAAGGAATTCATGCTTTTTAATATGTATAGATGTAGAGATATAGATGCGCTGGATATCCGTTACTTTATGTGACATAGTAATACCTTTTTGGAGTTGCTCCCAAGTTGGTGCTCAATAGGGCGATGATTTTTAAGGAGGAAAGCCGTTCCATGCAAGATCCATAGGTTTAAATATAATAATTAATTTTGTTGAGTCCATGTAAAGGTAAAAGGTTGTCCAAGGTAAGTTGAGTGTATGTTTTGTTTTTTATTGTTTGTTGCATAGTCTTTAGTAGTTATGTACTCAGATTTGCTGACTGTTTGTTTTGTGTGCATGGCTTTGTCTGAGACTTGGGCCTACAATGACCCACTTATGGTGAGTAGTTGTCTATTAAAAGAAAAGTTGCATGTATGAGTGGGTATAAGTCATTTCATGATGGGCTGGAGTGAGAGCGCTTGCTGTGTTTTTGTAGTTTTACTTTATTTTATTGCTTATGAATGACTAACATTTATTTTGGATGTGGTTTTATTTCTAAAGACTTTTGGTTTTGGTTTTTAAGGGCCATTAATATGGTTTCAAAGTGTAATAATTTTAAAGTTGATTTTTATTTTGAGAATTGTTTTGAAGTTTAGTTTTAAATTGGTTTTGATTTTAAGACTTCCGCTGTAGTACTTTGATAAAAGCCTTAGCCGTTATCACGGTGGTGGTAATACTTTAGTTTTTCCATATTGAGAAGTTTTAACAAATATAATCCTTAATAAATATAATATGTTTTCCGGACAAATAAGAAGTAAGAAGTTAGAAAATCCCAGAGTGTTACAGAAATTGGCCGCAAAATTCTATGGTTTATAATTTGTTGTTTCAATCTTGAAATTTTTTATTCTTATTTGAATATTAGTGTTTCAATATGGAAGAATTCAGTTTTGTACCCATTATTTAAAAAAAAGAAAAAAAAAATCTTCTTAGTTTCAGAATTCATGATTTTGGGCAGTATAGAAGAAATCTGGAATTAAAGCCTTATACCTATGAGGCTACGACCCTTAAGGTTGCAGAGTTGTGGATTTGTGGTATTGAGCTTACAAGCCCTGCTTCTCAAGGGTGGAGGTTGGTGTTAAGTTAACTGATTTCATGTTTGGATTGTTGAACTGAATCCCATGTAAATTGATTTTTCATCTTGAGTTACAATTGGATTGACATAAACTGGCTCGGATTATAATTGGATTGTTATAGATTGGGATGGATTGAACTATAACTGACTCATTTAAGGTATTTGTGAATTGAATCGAATTTGAGTATTATTGAATTGCATATAAGGTTGGTTTGGATTTTCATATGAATTAATTTAATAGATTGAATTTCGTCATGATTTATCTGCTTATGCTAGCATGCCCATTCTTCTCTCATTCTCAAAATCTCAATTATAAAAACAACTAACATAATTTCATTGGGTTACACATGTTCTTCTAACAAATTTATTAATTGAGATCAAACTGATGTAACTCTAAATCTTCTAACATTTTGAAAATCTCAAGTTTTAGCAAAGAATCAAAGTAGAGGATACTCATCATCTTCTTCTTTAATAAAAGGTTTTGAATTAGAAGTTGAGAAAGAGGGCAATTGTCATGGAAAAAGGTAACGAGTGATTCTTCTTCTTCTAGTTTTCAACCTTTGTAAGTTCAATTTTCTTTTGTTTCCTTTTTCATCTGCTGCTTCTTTATTAGTCTTTTAAATTTTCCCTTTGAACTATAAGTGTTGCATGATGATACGTTGTTTGCAAATTGACGTCAATACACTGCCCCTATGATAAGAAGAATATGGTTTCCCTTCTCACGACAAAAATTAATTTAATATTCAGTGAATAAAATGAGTTGTTAATAGATGAGATTGAACCCTCCTTAGATATAGGTACACTCTTTACTTATTGGACCTTATGATGGGCATTGATATGCAAAATAACATGCAAATCAAATGTTGATGAATTGTTACTCATTAGTGAGTAAAACGAAAATAAAAGCTAGCGAGGATAATGAATCATGAAAAGGATTTAACATGAAGCTATACAAGCAATAAATTATTTTCTGCAACTTGAGCATTAATATTTTATTTGTGCATGTTGGATGATTTTGGATAGGGTATCTAAATCTGTTGATTATTATGAATTGAGTTTAAAATTTCTTACATGGATTTTATTCAAACGGTACGAAGGTTGTGGAAAAAAGCTATTTGTTTTTGTTGAGAAGGCTTGAAATTAAAGTATAATTAATTGAGTTATTCATGTGTTGCAGTACACTATCATAGTAAATGTGCTTTTAATTGAGTTACTTGGGCGATTTAATTACAATTTGTCTGTTATTTTTGTTAGTGTATAATTTTAATGTATTGTGTATTAAATATAAAGTATATTATTATTTAGTATGTTGACTTCACTTTGTGTCTTTCTTTATTGACTTAGATATTGAAAATTTTCCTTAAATATGAATGGAATTTTATATTGACAATGTGACTTTAATTTGTTTGGCAAGGAAATAATGATTCCACTTGGAATTCTTGCTTTCAATGGATATTGTATTCTCTAAATGTCTTCCAAGTGCTTTTAAATTTTTCTTTATGTTCATTAGAGAAGATTTTGCCCAATGTTTTAGGTGTTTTATTCTTGATATACAACGCAAGAGTAGCTATTTGTAATTGGATGCCGGTAATGTCTGTAGTACTAATTATGCATAGAAAGTGCACATTATGATTAATTATAATTGATGAAATAAGAAGCTTCTGTTGAAATATTATCTAAATTGGAATCAAGGCACTGCTACTGAATTTGAATCTATGAGCACGATATTGGCCCGATAAATAGGGGTAGATTTGAGGTTGATTCATATTGGATTGTTAGTTTTTTTTTTACTGTTTTTTGCATAATTAGAGGTAAGTTAGAATAAGGAGGCACAAGAATTCTTCATCTCATTTCGATTTTCCTTCCAGGTTGATTTACAATTCAATTTTGTTTGTTTGATTTTTGGGATTCGAAATGAGTTTCTTGGAATTCAGGGATTCCTTTTGGTTTTTTTTTTTTTTGTGTTTTGTTATTATTATGCATGAACTACATAATGCACGGTTTTTAGAATGACGAAAAAAAATATAAAAATAGCACAATAGAAATAATTTTATTCAGGCCTTGGGGTAAAAAAACTTGGTCATGCTTAATATACCATAATTTATGTTAGGAAAAATGTGGTTTGGGCAAACTCAATACTAAAGGAAGCTCCAAATATTTATCTTTTACTTTCTCTCATGATATGTTTCAAAATTTGCAAGTCATGAGAAGGTTGGATGGGTGTAAAGAAGAGCACTTGTGGATGGATTTGCAAGGAGAAAAACTAAGATTTTACAAAGGCTGAAATCAATTTATATAGTTTTGTAAATGTGGCATGAGAAAATGGAAAAAGCAAAGTCAATATTTTGGGATGTTTAAATTTGGGAGAGGAAGAGATAGGTGGAGTTCAAAAAGAGAAAAAAAAAGTCTAGAATTCCTCGAGTTAAAGCATCAATGGCAAGGTGAAACAAGGGCTGGAAAAACTTATATGCCGAAAATTATAAATTGCATTAAATTATTGAATATATTACTCATACTATTTGACTAATTTGTAGCTACAACTGCCGCCCTCCAAGACAGATTCTATCGAAAGACGAAGTAGCTACCAGACTTCGGGTGGATAGAGCTAATATACCAAAAATGGAATACCACCATTATGAGAGATATTGTAAAAAATTATATATGACACAAAATTTGACCAATTATCAAGTGATTTGGAGGTGAGATTTAATTAATACACATTAATTATTGTCATTGTTTTGGCAGGATTAGGAGGGAAATTGTTTTAGTGGTTATTGCTTTAGGTATATTATATGTATATAGAATATAGTGTGTTGTGAAAGCTTTGGTTGTTTAAATTTCAGGTTAATGATTATAAATTCAAGTTGATTTGATAAAATTGAATTTTTTGTTATAAATTGCACAACCGATCTTCGTTTTTCAATCTAAACTTTGTGGACTTGGATTACTAATTGCTCCGATCACAGAATATTTGCAGCAATTGATTATGTTGGGTTGGCCTTGGTTTGACGGTGTCGTTATCAGGCATTGACACTACTTGGGGAGCCGTTCCGGTTGCTGTTGTTGGAGAATGGATCACCATCCTACAGGTATAACTCTTTTCATGTGGGAGTTCCTCATTCTATTGTAAGGTTTGTTTGTATAAGGTGATGTTATAATGCTTAAATTAAGTGACAAGAAACAATAACATGCTACTTGCATTTGTCATGCTAAACATATTCATGACATAAGTCTTGGATATGTAGAAAATTCATTAAAATCTTTTGTTAAATAATTGCTAATTAAAATTATTGTTGATTTGATGTCCTGATGTGAGTTTTAAGATTAGCTTTGTTGTCTTGGCATATTCATGACGTAACTATTGGTAATATTTTATTTGCTAATTGTTAATTAAAATTACCAATCTATCATTATAGTAAAGAATCATCATCCAGTAAAGTAATTAAGTTATCCTGGACGTTGCTTTGTTGCGTGTCAATGATTTTTATATAATTAATGATAGCTTTGCATTTTTTAAAATAGTTTTAAAGAGGGAAGAGACGTGGTCTATATGTGGGAGTAGAAAGCGTGATGAACTAGATATTTTTTGTGACATTTTAGTGAAGATCTTCAAGGTTGTAGGAAGAATTAGCTTACATCCACTATTAATAGCCACTGTTTCCTTTAAGCTAGGATTTATAAGTCATGGGTTTAGATGACATTGTTATACTAAATAATTAATCATGGATTTATAAGGCATAACTAAAAGTTATTGCTTTTCATTGTTATTATCGATGATTTTACAACTTTAATTTGAAGTTTGAAAGCTTAGAGTGAAAAGATAGGGTTTTAAATTGATTTTGCTGATTAGTTTTATTTGAATATAGGTTTTATATGTGACTTGTAATATGTTGATTTCGGGGTTTTCTTTTCCTGGTTTTTGTGGTAGGGGTCTCATTTTGGCAATAGGTTTTTAATTTGACGATTGATGTTATTTTATATAGGAGAATGATGCTAAAATTCTTATTACTATGACAAATTATGGTGTCATAGCCTTGCTTGTGTTAAGAGTGGTTTAATCGATGTTTCGTGGTGAGCATTCTATTGCTAATCACATTTAAACTCTAAGCTGCGTTTTATGAACTTGGACTGAATAGCTAAGAACATAAAAGAAAATTTAGGAATTAATCCTTCAAAATTAAGTAGCTTGAGAAAATGATTGGTTTTCACTTATCCTGCTACTTGATATATAGAGCTTCTCCATTGAACTTTGCGAATTCTTTGTAGCTTCGAATGCTTTGTATATGCTATAGATATATAATACTTTTCCTTTGAATTTTGCAGCTCCTTTGTAGCTTCAACTACAACTCTAAAATGAAGAAGGCTCGTTTTTTGCGGCTTATCGACCTTACCTTTTCAATTTTTGAATCTTCAATTGCACATTTCCACTTATCGTACATCATTATATATCAACAATTGACTTTTAATATTTTGGTATGAATATGAGCTCAAATATATGTGGAATATGGATTAGTGTTAGCAAATGTATAGTGTTGTCTTATTGGAATTACATTACCAATGTGTAGGAAGTTGAGAACTACATTCAAGTTGGCAAACACTACACATAATGTTGGCAGTAATAGACTTTGATGCTTACCTACAAGAACAAGTGTTTTCACTTGTGATATCGTATTTGTTTCCAAGATGTATTGCCTTTCCCCCCCTATTATTATTGAATCTCGGCAGACTTTCTTGTTCATTTGTATGTCTTTTTGTTGTAATAGACATGATTTTTTTTATATGACATTGTGTCGCGGAAGTGCAAGGGATAACATTTTAAAGCCATTGAGGGCTTTTGTTTTTGGAAAATATATTTTAGACCATGCATAAATAGCACAAAGATTATATTAAACAGCAAAATTTATAATGTACAAGAACCTAAACACGATAATCATATTATACATAAGCATTTTGGGAGAGCGCGGTGTCCAACTAGTTTTTTTTTTTTATAAAAAAAACACTCGTGAAAAATTAATGGCAATGATTGAACAAATAAACATATGAAGAAGATAATTGGGGACCACACAAAAAAAATACTAGGTGCATAAAACTAGTTACCTAATTGCATAAAGTCAAGTAACAATAAAGAAGCTTCGAAATTAGTGCTAATGCAAAAGTGAATGGGCCTCATTGAACAATACCCTGTTATGGAACATGCTGCAACCTTCTGTAGCTCGGCAAATAAAATAAGTATTTCTAATAAAAAAAAGTTAATGTTATTTACAACATTCACATTACATTTGTTTCTCTTGTTTCACAACTAGAGAAACTCGGTCCCTCTCTTTGGAAAATACGGAAGTCGCCTTCGGATGGGATTTTTAAAACAATTTTCTTGATACAACCGGTCGTATCATGTAACGTATAATTGAAAATAAGAATAAAATGTTTGTATGATTTGAAATTAAATAAAAGTTCACTTTAAATCATAATAATAATTAGTGAACTGTTATATACCGCTAGAAATTCGCAAATACCTTCTAAAATACTTAATAAACTTCCTACTATAAACATCCTTCTCTCTTTAACCCCATTGGGAAACTACCACCACCGCTCACCCATCTCAACTACTCCTTAACGCCTTTCTAAGGCTTCACACACACTTGCCCCAACTGCGCCACCAAGCACCACCATTCCCCGAAGCCCACTCCACCACAACTACTTCACCCACCCCACACCACTGCAACATGCCATCACAACCCCCACACTAGCAAACTACCACCACGTCGTTCTTCAGCAGCCCCATACCACCATGCTGACGAACTACGCACCACAAATTTGACAAGTTTTTTTCTTTTTTTTTTCAAAAAAACTGAACTAGCGTGTTCAACACGCCACTACCTAAGTAATGGCGGAAAAACAATAGGCCACGCTGGTAGCGAGAATTTAACACGACATTACCTTGGAGGTGGTTTGTTAAATTTCCGCAACTACCTTGGCAGTGGTGTGTTGTTTTTCCGACACTTCTGAGGCACTAGCGGGAATTTAACACTCCAATTGCTTATACGTATACATAGTGGCGGGAATTTTGCGAGTCATCAAAGATAATTAGTGATGAGGCTATAGCACACCTATCAAAAATAAACCAAACGACACTAACTAATGTAACTAGGGAAGTAAGGATCGAATCCTTAGGGAAGCAATTGAACTCTATTAGTTCTAAAAAGCTTAAACCGTACAAAGGGCCTTAGTCGAGAAAATATTGACTAACTAACTGACTACTGACTAATTACCAACTAATTACGGGAAATGACGGAGATTTAAACCAATAAATGAAGCCTAGAGTCATTCGGGGCACCAAGAACAACTAATGGATTCACTAACAAAGATCGTTCAATCTCACAATTATCGTCAAATTAGGGCTCACGAATTCTCTCAAATTTAGACTCCCTCGAAACTCATCTAGCGGCTCTCGCTCATGCCTAGACTAATTCTGCCTATTATTCAGTGGTCTTATTGTGGTATTTTTACCTCTCGGCATCAAATTCAACAATCACCAAAATTACAACTAAATCTGCGCACAATTCAATTGTAAACAAAGAAACCAATAATAGGAAATTGACTACTAATTGTGGAATTGAAACAACCTAATTTAGCTAGTCCATTAATCAATCAAGGTTTCCCTAACCCTAGAAAATCGACTACTCACTCATGATTATGAAAATTAAAGCAAGAATAATTGTAAAGTTCATAATTGAATTCATGAAATAATTGACAATTAAACTAATTAACATCAACAAATAACTAAATTAACTAGACTAAAGAAACTAAAAAGCATAAATTAAACTTAAAATAAAGAACAAAAGCAGAAGAATTACCAAATTGGAGAAACAATTTGAAGACTTGAATTGTATTGAAAAATAATGTTGTGAACAAAACCCTAATTTCCCCAAATTAATTTGAGAGAAAAATATGCTTAATTCTAAAACCTAAGAGAGTAATTCTAAATTATGAAAAGCATCCAATCTTTTGCCTAGAAAGTCGTGCCTAATGTACCCAAAGTTGGGCTTACAAAGCCTAATTACGAAGAAAATAAAAAAAAATTAAAATTCCCGGAAAAACGACTGATGCGGGCGCATAGGAGGTTTATGCGCCCGGATCAGACCTCCAGAACGCCTCTTCAGCTGCTGATTTCATTAAATGCGCCCGCATATGTATTTTGTGCGCCCGCATATGTACCTCAGAAGCTTATTTTATTTTCTTTTCTTCTTATTTCTTCATGAGTTCTTTAAGACTTGTTTTCACACTTCTTGACACGCATTTCATTCTTATCCCGTCCAAGCTTTCCGGCTTCGTTCCGAGCCTCGGTTTCCGTGCCTGAAACTACAAAACACACCAAAACCGAGCATAACGACCGCAAATGATAAAAATCAAACTAAAAAGTTCTAAAATTGTCGGAAATCAACCAAACTTGGCGAGGCACTTCAAATTAGCTGAAGAACATCAAATGAACTAAAAACGAGCCAGAATAACAACCACTAGGCACAAAATTGACTCAAAACAAGGGGAAAAACACTATAAAAACCGCACATATCAATTAGTACTATTTTCAAATCTTTATACATATACATGCTCTATATATACGTGATGAAAAGTTTATTTCCATTAAATTTAGTTACTTATCGTAATCTTACTCTTCCTGAAACTTTAATACAACACAAAATGCATGTGAATATTTATTTTACACACAAAATAAAGTTCAAAAAAGGATAAGTTGATTAACACTCGACAAGCATTATCAACTAAAACATCATTAATACAAGGAAAAGTAGAACAAAAATTGAAGAATTTACTCCTTATATTTATACAGTCTTCGATACATTTTTATTTAATATATCTCACTACATGTAATTAATAAAGAAAAAAGTTACAATTACGGAGAAGTATTATGATGAAGAAGAATAAATACAACAAAAAGGACAACAGGGAAAAGAAGAAGAATGAAGGGAGAAGGTGTGATAGAGCTAATAAAAAGTGGAAGAAAAAGTAGAAGAAATGCAACTCCTATTATTGCAATCATTGAACCAATACCGCACCCACTATCATCACCATATTCTTCCATCACTTTCTAACAGTGTATTGTATATAGTTGTCGGATTTTTGTCAATCCTTTACTATAATAATATTTATGTATAATCTTATACCCCCTTCAATATATATGAACAAATGATGTTAGACAATGGTGAAAGTGACAATCTTTGCGTGCTGTGCAGTACAATATAAAGAAAGGTCAATATATACTTGAAGTGATGAATAAAAAAAAATTAATGCCATAAGTTTGTAATTGATGACTACATACCTAATTAGCTCATAATCATCAATTGATGCATGCATGAAATCTCTAGGCCAAAAGACACATTGTTTTGATTGATTCTTGTAGTTTTCTTTCGCTCCATTCAAATTTAAATTTAAATTGATTTGGCACAATTGTTGTATAAAACTAAATGTCTTCTATGTGTTAGGCAAAAAACCATGACTCCCCTCCTACAAGTCCAATGGGACAAGATGATGAGAAAATGGCAACATTTATTATGCACTTTTATACTATATATGGTCTATTTTTATTATTATGAATTGAATTATGTTACCCAATGATTATATGTGTCATTAATTGATGCATGCATGAAATCTCTAGGCCAAAAGACACATTGTTTTGGTTTATTCTTATAGTTTTATTTCCCTCCTATTAAATTTAAATTTAAATTATTGATTCGGCGCGATTTTTGTATACAACTTAATGTCTTCTATATTTGGCAAAAAGCCACGACTTCTCCCCTACAAATCCAATGAGATGTAATGATGGATGACACAATTAATTTTACACTATATATATGGTCTACTTTTATTATTATGAGTTGATATGTTAATCCATTATATTTTGTGACACACACTCTCAATGGTTAAGGCAAATTTTAAAATAATATTGATTAAATTAATTGGAGAAAACAAAGAAGTTTGTTGGTTATGGAGGAATAACTCCATTTCCACCTCTAGCTAATCCATAGATCTAGGATTCAATTCCTCACATCATTCAAAGATATTGGAGATTTATAACCTAATCAATTTTATATAAAAAAGAAAGTATGGCATACATGCGAGTCACTATATAAATACTTCATCCACCTCTTTCCATATAGCAAGGGGGCATTTAAAAACCCAATTTTTATACATCTTCCATATACCACCCCTCTTAATTATTATTGGACTACAGGGGTAAGACACTCTTTTATCTTTATCCTTATCTTCAAAACATATAATACAATTTACCTATCTCTTGTAACCTATATGTATCCATTCTTTATTATTCCTACACCTCCTCCAAATAATACCATTCCCACATACCAAACAATGATTTGTTCAACTTGGTACAAAATTCCTATTACCACAATCTCACCTCCCACTTCCCGCATACCAAACACCAATGAAGCACGAAAACATCTAAGACGCCATGTTTTAACATTTCAAAAACTCGAAAACCAATAGGAAACATCATTTCTATCTTTATCATTTCTATGTAACCAAACACATCTTTCACTTTCGTTTATCCCTTTAATTTTAAGCCAATGTATGCTATCTGTTAAGTTATATGATATCTCATAGGTAGTTTTTGGTTTATAAGACAATTCAGGCCCTGTTTTCTTCGTCTTATTTTTTATTATTTTCAGCAAAAATTAGTTCAGTTCAGCAAAAATCAGTTTCAATCTGTAATAAATTGTTAATGATTTCAACAAAAATAAGTTCAATTCAGCAAAAATAAGATGATGTGTATAAGGCCTTAATACTCCGTAGTTTTTCTCGTTCAAATCTTATTATATATTTAACTAGATTTGAAACCCGTGCGATACACGGGCTAGTATAATATTTTATTTTAAAAGATTGACTAATTTTATCTAATAAATAGTAGTTTTTAAATCTAATTAAGGGCTAATATTATTTTAATTGATTTTCCAATGTTCTCAATGAATATAAAGTTGATTATATGATTCAAAACTATTTTTTATTTCATTTAAATATTAAATGACAAAATTTTAAATTTTAAAAGAATTAATTTAATCGAACATGATTTATTTGGAAAATATAAAATCCTATGCAGTACTTTATATGCTTTTCAATTATTCTAGTTTAACTAACCCCTGATAACTATAACCCTCATAATTGTAATCATTGAGCGAAGAAAGAAGCATGTTATTCACTTATTCCTATAATACAACTATGTTTTCAAAGATAACAATATGTTTGACTTAAAAACTATAAGATTAGGAGCAAAATCGCTATATTATCCAACAATAATCCAGATTTATATACTAACGTCACCGTTGCTACGGTGGACATATAATTTGACCATCAAAACCTTGCTTAGCATAACGAAGTTGTTGCAAGTAAATTGAAATGGTGGTAGTTAAAAAATTAATACTTACATACCTAAATGATGTAGTGATAACTCATCAACAAATGGGACAAACGTGCAATGTGATTGAAATTTAAAAGAGCTGTCTAATATAATTCAAACACAAAATGAAATGAAGTAACTGCTTTGGTAAATTAATTAAGGATTGAGGATTGGAGCCTAGTTGGTATTGGGGTATTTAGTTAAGTACTCTGTACTAACGTCACCGTTGCTACGGTGGGCATATAATTTGACCATCAAAACCTTGCTTAGCATAACGAAATTGTTGCAAGTAATTTGAAATGGTGGTAGTTAAAAAATTAATACTTACATACCTAAATGATGTAGTGATAAATCATCAACAAATGGGACAAACGTGCAATGTGATTGAAATTTAAAAGAGCTGTCTAATATAATTCAAACACAAAATGAAATGAAGTAACTGCTTTGGTAAATTAATTAAGGATTGAGGATTGGAGCCTAGTTGGTATTGGGGTATTTAGTTAAGTACTCTGTAAGTCCGTATTATGATTTTGTCACTCTAAGGAAATCAACGTCCTAATTAAAGTTTCCCAATGCAACATATTTATTTCATAGTCAAATTACTATCTAGTATGGTAGATAGATTTTTATCTTGAACTTGATTCTCTTAATTTACTTATGTGGCACTTCGAATGCACAAGCTTTTATAACATTTTTCCCAGAGATTAACTAATTTTTTATGGTGTATATTTTTTAGAACAACCCTCGATGATTTTTAATTGCTACATTTTGATCGAATGGATCGTTGATATGAACATATTGACATGAGATCTTGTTTGGTTCGTTTCGTCATGTACTTTTTTATGATATAATTTTTAGGATTTTTACTTATACATAATTAAAGATATCCACATTTTATGTTAAATCTATACATGGCGTATATATGAAAATTATCTTTTTTTAATTAAATAGGATAAATATATATATAATCTTTTTAATTAGTTTGGATAAATATACATAATTAATTTTTTTTTCAAAAATAACTGATCTACATGGCAATCTAAAAACTCTCCAAAAACGCCTACTTTATATATATATTGGCCTTGGTGTTGCTCGGGCAATACTTTATTATTAAAAAAAATTATTTTTCCTATTAATTAATGAAAAATGAAGTTCGATCATTAAAACATTATATATGATATGTGGGGATACTTGATACAACAATAATAGTTAATTGAGTTGGTAAGATCAATTATTTAGTAGACAAATGTCTTGGTTTCAAATCTTGTTGGAATCATTTTTGCGAAACCAAAAACATGACATAATGTTAAAAATTCATAGGAGAGTGTCACGTGGCGTATCTACGTTATTAAGAACGTCTTTTAATATATTATACTAGTCTTTCCGCATAAGCGTTACCTCGGGCACCATATCTAATATACGTGTAATAATGAGAAAGTCAATTAAGGTGCTATCTTAGTATGCCACGTTTGATTTTTACTGGGCTTAGTTAGTTATTTGTTGTTGTTATTTTAAGCTTACTATTAAAACTGTATATTTAAAGGTCACCAAAAACATCTAGTTGAGTTGGTAATTGTGTTGAATTTCCTTACATAGATCTTAGATTCGATTTTGTTAACATTATATTTTTGGTTGAATAATTGGATATAACTTATGTGTCTTATGCACATATCACAATTATGGTGAGGATTGAGGAGGCTTAGAAGGAGCACATACGTTGTCTCAAACGCCTTTTTTTTTTTAATGATGGGGGAAATAGTTATTAGTTAAAGTATTGTTTGAGAACAATATATATATTAAAAACAATCCATTAGACATTAAAATCACTTGGGTGAGATGGTAATTGACTTGGATTATGTAAGAGAGGTCATGGCTTCAATCTTTGTTGCCTTTATACTTTTGGATATATTGTATAATATGTTGCATACGTGACACAAAGTTGAAATAACTTGTACACGTGGCTCTATAAAGGTGAGGAGATTACGTGGCGCGTTTACATTGTCCGAAACGCCTTTTAATATATACTAGCTTTGATCCCGAGCGTTGCCCCGAATCATTTGATACATCAAAAAAATAGTTTAAGGCTCACTAAATAAATTTTATAAGTTTTTACTAAGTAGTTTTTCACAAAAAATTCTTAAAATCAAACTTAAAATTTCATAAGATGAAATATTAAATATGTAAATATATAGAGAGTGTATACAAAACTCTTTTACATTAGCAATAAAAATGTTTTAGCAAATTGTATATTGATGATTAATTATTTTCAAATATAAGCATTTGTTAATGTTTTTTTTCTCAAACAATGATTTATTCATTATTAGGGATTTATGTGAGTTGAATTTATTTGAGAATAATTATATTTTTAACGGTTAGTATTTTTGAACATGAATACACGATTGCTAAAGAAATTTAAAGAATTGGAGTGAAAGAACAATTATGGTATTGGGGAAAAAGGCTGAATATGAAATGATTACACACAATGTGTTAAAATATAATCACACAAGCAATTGTTTATTGTTATTCATTATACATTTATGTGATTTAACATACATATTAAAAAAATATTATTAAGAATTATTTGACCATTCGCTTTATGATGATGTTTTCATTTATTTTGCAATCCATGATATTATAATTTGTTGTATGAAAAGATAACAATAGTAATGCATAGCTTAGTTGGTAAAGTCTATATTTCTTAAATTGAGAGGTCACAAGTTCAATTCATAACAAACACGTTTTTTGGCTAACATTCACGGTACGCTGAAGTTGTATTAAAGAGGCGCCACATGGCGGATTGCTATGATTCGCCTTACGTTTTAATATATATATATATAGTTGATTATGATTATATAGATTAATAGATATAGTATCTAACACCCTGGATTTTCCCTAACTTCCTACTTATTTTTCCGGAAAACATATTAAACTAGTAGATATTGTATTTATTAAAACTACTAAATATGGAAAAACCAAAGTATTACCGCCACCGTAATAACAGCTAAGGCATTTATTAAAGTACTACAGCGCAAGTCTTAAAACCAAAACAATTTAAAACTAAACTTCAAACAACTTTAAAATAAAATCAACTTGAAACTTATTACACATCGGAACCATATTAATGGCCCTTTAAAAATCAAAACCAAAACAACTAATTAGAAGTCTTTCAAAATCCAAACAACTAAAATAAATGTTAGTCTTCATAAGCAATTAAAATAAAGCAAAACTACAACCACAGCAAGCGCTCTCACTCCATCCCATCATGAAATGACTTATGCCCACCTGTACCTGCAGCTTTCCTTTTACTAGACAACTACTCACCATGATGAGGCTATCGCACACCTATCAAAAATAAACCAAACGACACTAACTAATGTAGCTAGGGAAGTAAGGATCGAATCCTCAGGGAAGCAATTGAACTCTATTAGTTCTAAAAAGCTTAAACCGTACAAAGGGCCTTGGTTGAGAAATGTTGATTAACTAAANACTAACTAACTGACTACTGATTGACTGCTAATTAATTACGGGAATTGATGAAGATTAGAACTATAAATTAAGCCTAGGGTCATTCGGGTCACCAAGAACAACTAATGGATTCACTAACAAAGATCGTTCAATCTCACAATTATCGTCAAATTAGGGCTCACTAATTCTCTCGAATTTAGACTCCCTCGAAACTCACCTAGCGGCTCTCGCTCATGCCTAGACTAATTCCGCCTATTATTTAGTGGTCTTATTGTGGTATTTTTACCTCTCGGCATCAAATTCAACAATTACCAAAATTACAACTAAATCTGCGCACAATTCAATTGTAAACGAAAAACCCAATAATAGGAATTTGACTACAAATTGCGGAATTGAAACAATGTAATTTAGTTAGTCCATTAATTAGTTAAGGGTTCCCTAACCCTAGAAAATCGACTACTCACTCATGAACATGAAAATTAAAGCAAACATAATTATAAAATTCATAATTGAATTCATGAAGTAATTAATAATCAAACTAATTAACATCAACAATTAACTAAATTAATTAAACTAATGAAACTAAAAAGCATAAATTAAACTAAGTAAAAAGAATAAAAGTAAAAGAATTACCAAATTAAAGAGCAAATTGAAGAACTTGAATTGAATTGAAAATTATTGTTGAGAACAAAACCCTAATTCCCAAATTAATTTTGAGAGAGAAAAAGTGCTTAAAATAGTACCTAAGAGAGTAATTCTAAATTATGAAAAGCATAAAGTTCTTTTGCCTAGAAAGTCGTGCCTTTAGTACCCAAAATTGGGCTTACAAAGTCAAAGTACGAAGAAAATAAAAGAAAAAGAAAAATCCCGGAAAACGGCTGATGCGGGCGCATAGGAGATTTATGCGCCCGCATCAACCTCCCACAACGCCCTTTCAGATGAATTTCCATTTAAATGCGGGCGCATGTCATTTTTATGCGGGCGCATAGAGACTTCAGAAGCTTATTTTTTTTCTTTTCTTCTTATCTCTTCAAGACTTGTTTACATAGCTTTTTGGCACGCACTCCCGTGCATATTTCATTCTTATTCCGTCCAAGCTTTCCGGCTTCGTTCCGAACCTCGGTTTCAGTGCTCTTGAAATTACAAAACACACCAAAACCGAGCATAACAACCGCAAACGATAAAATCAACCTAAAAAGCTCTAAAATTGCCGGAAATCAATCAAACTTGGCGAAACACTTCAAATTAGCTAAAGAACATCAAATTAGTTAAAATCAAGCCAGCATCACAACTATTAGGCTCAAAATTGGCCTGAAACAAGGGGGAAAAACACAATAAAAACCGCACATATCATACCACAAGTGGGTCATCGTAGGGCCAAGTCCAACACAAAGCCATGCACACAAACAAACAGTCAGCAAAGATGAGTACATAACTACTAAAAACTTATGCAAAAACAAAAAGAAATGAAACATGCACTCAACTTACCTTTGACAACCTTTTTCTGGTACATGGACTCATTTAAATTCTATTTCTATATTAATAATTATGGATCCCGCATCGAACGGGTTTCCTTCCTCCTATAAATCATCACCCTATTGGGAACCAGTTGGGGAACAACTCCCAAAAGGTATTACTATGTCACATAAAGTGACGGATATCCAGCGCAATAAAAGTATAAAAGAGTACAACGTCTTGTACCCCAAGTAGGAGTCATAGATTACTGTTCCATACGACTCCCCCCATTGTTCATACTTAAGGTATATACGTTCCAAGAGTTTTGATGCAAGTCCTCTTATACTTTACGTGATTTAACAGGTTTACAATTTTGTGACTCTCATGCAACATCACATACATATATATAACATTCATCCAAATCAAGTAAGTCAATTTAATTATCTTCAACTTAAGGTGACTCAAAATTAATCTTTATGTGTGTCTTTTAATTAAACCGAACTTCTTTTATCACACATTAACTGTGAGTGGTTAATACCTTGCTTTCTTCTTGACTACACATTAAACTGTGAGTGGTATTATATATAAAGTAATTGCTCATTGCTTCTTTTAAACATGTGAATAAAAATTCACGACTACCTTTCTTGTTGATTAAGTAACTAATCAACTTAAAAATAACTTTCTTCCTTGATCATTAAACTATTGACCAAATTAAACTGATCGTAACATTCCAATTCAAGCTTATAAAAATTAAACTTTCTATTTAACATGGAATATCATCAAACTTTAAAAACATGCTACTAACAAGCTTGCCATGCATATAAATTCATGATTCAAACAAGCATACAAAATTTCATGTAATCAAGCATATAAAATAACTGTGCTCCGCCACAACTTCTAGAAGTGGACTAATTCAAAGTCTCCTACACAAGGAAAAACCGAACTAAATTAAAACCTTATTGACTAAATTCTACAACAACTATAACTAACTTCTAAATTTGGAAACTTTGTCCAAAACTTCCTTATATGGTCTCTATTCAATTCCATACTTCACTTTTTCTTTTCTATTGCACTTCTACTTAGTTTTCGGGACTTAATTATGCTTTATAAAACCTTAATAAAATTTTTATGCTACTTTAGAAAAGTGGACAGCAAATCTAAATTTATCAAAACTCCTTGAAAACTTCCGAAAATGACACCAATCAATCATACAATGCATTACTTAACTTATATGATCGATTTATGCTAATTACATACTTTAAAAGTCTAATTAATTAATTTATAAAATCTGGAAAGCATGTTAAACATACCTAAAATCATTTTCAAACATCATAAAACATACTAAAATTTATATATTTCATCATAGAACTGATGTGTGATCATACTAGTACAATTTGGACACTTAAAACTCAATTTTACTTGTTTTTATTAAAATTTCAGATTTGTTTATAAACTTTAAAGTCATGAAAAACTTATGAAAACATCATGATTTCATGCCAAAACACTTCTACAATCTACTAACATATTTATGAAGTCAATCTAGGCTTTAGAACAATTTTTCATATGCTAAAACATGTTCATAATATTTATTCAACTCAAATTCATGATTATAAAATTTGGACAGCTTTATTAAATAAGTTTAAAACCCTTAAAAATCAATCTAAACTTAATAACATCATCATAAATTCACCCAAAAATACTCTATGATCATAACATTAAAGTTTAGAACACAAAAATTCATAAAATCATAACTTCATAAATTTTCAAACCCTAATATATAATTTCATGAACAACAAAATTAATTCATGCCTTAAAAACAATTCATACTTATATGAAAACATAATTAAACTTATAAAAACATGATTAAACATAATTATAATCATAAATTTGCAGATGTGATCTTGAGATGTTCTCCCCGAAGCAAAATATGTCGAATGTATGGCGTGGTATAACAGACAGTGCAGCTAACATAAATGCAGGAGCGCACTTTGTAATTAATAATGGGCGTCGCACACTATTCTGGGATCATAAATGGGCAACAACCGAACCCCTAAGTTCTTTAGCAATAAGGGAAAATCCAAGTGATATACTCAGTGCTACAGTAGAAGAAATGTGGGACAGGATAATGGATGGAAATGAGAGTTGTTTGCAAACCTATTACCTGAGCAGGCCCTAGCACAAATAAACAGTTACGAACTGACAGTAGATGAAACAAGAGGAGACCTCCTTTATTGGGGCGGCACGCCAAATGGTACCTTCTCAATTAAGTCAGCAATGAAGCTCATGCGAAAGAACGGTGCAATTGGCCCAAATAACGAAGCCCTTTGGAAGGCAGTGTGGGACATTAAAGCACAACATCGAATACAAATGTTTGTGTGGCTTGTTCTGCTGGACAAAATCTTGAGTAATGCAAACCGAGTGAAACGCAAATTGGACACAAACCCACAACGTCAACGCTGTGGTGCGAGTGAAGAAACAACAATTCACCTTCTTAGAGACTGTCCAGCGGCAAGACATGTCTGGAGAGTGGTAGGAGGACATACTATCCGACCTATATTCTGGGTAGGAGATATCCAACAATGGATATACCATAATATCAAGATCGAGGCACGACAAAAGGATTGATGACTCTTGGCCTTCAAGCTTCACGACTATATTATGGTGGATATGGAGATGGAGAAATGAAGAAGTGAATGGAAGAAGTAACCAGATACCCACTGACGTAAGGGGATTCTTACAAGCAAGGATGGTGGAAGCTCAAAGAGCCTTTGAAGCAATCAATTACGGAAATCCAGGACAAAGACCAAGACAAGGCACTATATACGTAAGATGGCAACCACCACCATCAAACTGGTTTGCCTTAAATACGGATGGAGCAGCAAGGGGAACGCCAGGACCGGCGGGAGGGGGTGGCCTAATTAGAGACTATCAGGGAAGAGTTTCCTTTGCCTTCTCCTCTAAGTTTGGACAAAGCTACGCGTACAAGGCAGAGCTAAAGGCAGTGGGAATGGGACTTGAGATTGCGAAAGGACAAAGAATTAGAAAACTAATTATACAAATGGATAATAAGGCGTGTGTCTCAGCGCTCAAGAATAAGACTCCATACAATGGAGAATGCGTCCACCTAATTAATCACTGCAGAGAACTACTTCAAGACAATAACTGGGAAGTGGAGATTATTCACGTGTACCGCGAAAGTAATCGACCGGCTGACTTGTTAGCGAACCAAGGAGTAGACCAACAAGACAGGATCAAGACGTGGGAAGGATCGGAAAGAGAGCTCCGAAACTTAATCGCTGATGACATGCAGGGTGTGGCTTGGCCACGTCCAGTTAGCTTGTAATCTTTCTGTTTTTGGTTTTTTGGTTCTTTTTCATGTTGTTAGGTTTGTCCTCCTTAGCGCCAAAAAAAAAAATAATCATAAATTTGCAAGATTGAATAAAAAAAAAAGGATAATTTTTTTTATAAGTTTCGAAAATACCAAGAATATGGGAGGAGGTCCGGCGGTGGCTGCAAGTGGCCGGCGGTGGGTCCGGCTGGGCGCGGATCCCAAGGCACGAAGTTTTTTTTTCTTTTGAGATTTCCGACAGTTTATTTTTTCGGAACTTGCAACTTTTTTTTTCCTCCCTTTTCTCTCTAAATTTTTGGAAGCCTAATTGACTAGTATGATCAATAAAATTTGGAATTTTAGGTTTTGTAGGGTATTTATAGGCCCCAAAGTAGGATTTTGGTGAGGCCCATAAATACTCCTAAGTAAATTAGGAAACCTTTGAAATCTATTTTTAGAAGCTCTTAAAATATTTAAATCATAAAAAAAATATTATTTAAGAACATAAATAATTACTTTTAACCAAAACTTTATTATTTATTTATTTTAATTTATTTTTATTTAATGCTTCTATTGAACATAATTTTCAAATAAATATTAAAATTATATGAATAAAATACGAAAATTATATGCATAAAATACAAAAATACTTTGTTTAAATAAGTGAAAATGTGGGGTATTACATAGTACCTCCCAATCGCCATTCCGTTATGCCTAATTCTAACATTTCAAATCTAATGTAAATAGAAAAGAATAATTTATCATTTTACTTGCATAATATCTTTGCAAGAGGGGAGAAGATAAATAGGAGGGGATGGAGAAAAGAAACTTCATTTTCCTTCCAAATCTCTTCAATTTTGAAAAAGTTGTGTTTATTAAAGGAGAAAGATGAGGAAAATAGATCTCTCTCGCACCTTTTCCTTTCTCTAACCAATTATTAAAACAAGTTTCTCTTACTTCCTTTTGAAACAATGCGTTAACTACCATTATTCTGGAATATGCTCTTCGTCAATGTCCTTTCATACCCCATATCTCATTATTTCTCTCCAACTTTTATAAATAGTCAAGGCAAGTGAAATGATAAGTTAGTATCATCCAAAATAATTCTAAAACGAAATGAAGATATCAATACAATATAGAGTTTAGAACAAATAAAATCAATGCTCTCAAAATAAAATTACATTGAATCGTACATGTACAACATATATCTTAGAGTCAAAGTTTGTACAATAGGTTTAATTAAGGACTTAATTGTTTCACAACAATTCTACTATGTGGCTTTAAAAATTTGTGTAGCAATAATTAATATGCACCAATTTTTAATTATTTATTATTAGGAAAAATTGATACTAAAATCCCAATTTTCACCGCTCTGCCTACAAAATTCTAGACTTTAAGTGATCCCTTTATGATCCAAACTTGCACCAAATATTCTCGGTTTGGACCCAATGACCTTTTACCTGCTAAATAGGCTGTGATCTCTGTTTTAAGCCAATTGAAACCACCTTTTACCTGCTAAATAGGTTGTGATCTCTGTTTTAAGCCAATTGAAAACACCATTATTATTTTGTTTTTTCTGTTGATTTGAAACATTTTCTTTTTTAAGTAATAATTTTAAGTAGTAAGAATGAAAATCTTGGGCTTGTTTATTTTTGTTTACATTTGTAGCTTTAATGAAAATTAAAACAACTATTAAAAGTGGTATGCGCTTCTTTGTTCTCATTTAAAATCATGCTAATTCTATTACTTTTCAAGTTTTACTAATTTTTTTTATTAGTTGCATCGTATGATTTCTTAAAATAAAAATCCAAAAACTAAAATATACAATGTTGCCAAAAAAAATCAAAAAACTTAAATACGCAATGATGCAAAAAACATAATAGCCAATTAGATGGTCTCATTTAGACAATGTATAGTGTTTGAATTGAAACTTATTGTAAAAAATAAAAAAATAAATTAAAAAACAATAGAATTTTGTTGTTGACCGATGATAAGGTATATGGCTAACAACTCTAGTTTAAACTCTGCTGCTTCCTTATGCCCAACCATTTATTATTATTATTATTATTATTATTATTATTATTATTATTATTATTATTATTATTATTATTATTATTATTATTATTATTATTATTTAACACAACGAAAAAGCATAATTAATTAGGGGTCATAGTCTCATCCCTACCTTGGGAGAATGGGAGGGGTGGGATAGGACTACTAATTGTTAAGATTACATACCTATAAATGTCATTGCTAATCCTAAGCTAGACATACTAATTACTGATAAGTAAATATTTTATGCATGTTTTACCCCCGATCTCGAGTGATTTTTAACTCTAACGTGGCTCTTTTGAGCCGTTTCTACTAACTTTGGCTATTTCGAGTGCTTTTTGTGTTCTTTATAAGATTTTGCAAGAATTGATGATTTATCATTATATTCCGAGCTATTTGGAGCATTTGGAGAGTTAGTGGAGAGTTTAAAGTTATTTGGAAAGCCTTGTTAAAGATTACGACACATTAAAGAAGCATTAAAGAAGTAATTAGAAGAAAACGAGCGAGGAAACCAAGAGACGAAGCTTCAGTCAAATCGCGCGGGTCGATCGCCACTCGCCCGAGTGGATGTCGATCGTTTCGCCCGGGTCACCCGGGCGGGCTGCTTTGAGAGCTTTTTCACACGGGTTTATCTTGTTTTGGGCTTTAGTATATATATCTTTTTGCTCATAATCACTTGTACGAACCTATTATCATATTTTTAGTTTCCTAAGCCCTAATTTTCTCTCTCTATGTTGTCAATTACATTCAGTCATTCAGTTAATATAATTCAGGTTTTTCATTCAACTTTCTTTGTTTAGTTTATGTTTTTAGTTTTTAGTTTTAGTTTAGATTTATTTTTCATGGCTTATTTTTATGTTCTTATTTTGTTTAGCTATTTTTGGTTAGTTTATTTGTTTCTAATTATGTTATTAGTTTTAATTTCTTTTGTTGATTTGTCTTTTATGTTTTTGGTTATGTGTGAGTAGTTCCTTTTCTAGGGCTAGGGGATTCATGAATTAGTTTTAATGTTTTGTTTGATGATTAATTAGTATAATTTTTGGTATTTCTGAATTTCCTATTGTCAGTTTATGTTGCTTTCAATTAAATTCAGGCCAGGTTTGATTTAGGGATGACAATGGGTTGAATCTGGGTAGGGTCTAGATGGATCCATATCCAAATCCATTTTTCAAACATAGATCCATATCCACCCCTGATCCGTTGGGCATGAAAAGGAAGGATCAGTATCCAGATCTGTTGGATCCTACGATCTGGGTCCAAATCCGGTCCTAAATAATGGGTCCTACTAATTTTCACAAAAAAAAATTTCAACAATTAAGCAAATGAACTTGCATAGTCACTTCTACAAAGAAATTCAAGTCTTATACATGGTATTTCAAATCAAATTTAGCAAATCCAAGCATATAATATTAAAAGTTCAAACACAATTATCTGTCTCTTTCAAGTTTCAAATAATAATATAAAGAGGTACCATTGGACAAACGAAAAAAGTAATAATTTAAGTTTTAGGTAATAAGGTGAAGTCGCCTTTTGTATTCCATAATATGTATTTCATGTATATTTTTATGAAAATATTTATATTTTTTTGTAAAATGGGTAAATGGGTAAATAGATCTGGATATCACTAGATCCATATCTAGATCCGTTTTTTCTATGAAGGTTACATATCCGACCCAGATCCATTAGGTCCAAAATATTAAGACCCATATCCATGAAAATGGATCTGGTTCCACGGATCTGGAGCGGGTCCAAGATCCATTACCATCCCTATCTAGTTTGATTGTTAGTTTGATATTGTCGAAATTGATGTCGATAGGTAAGATTACCACAATTAGATTACAAGGATAATAAGCAAAACGAGTCTAAAGTGAGTAAGAGCCATTAGAAGAGTTCTTAAGGAGACTAGATTCGAGAGAATTAGTGAGCTTTACTTCCGGAAGTCATTAATTTGTTAATTAATTGTTATTCATTGATTAATTTATGGTGAACCGATGTCCAAGGCTTAGTTTATTGATATATTTTCATGTATGATTTCTGTTTTAGTAGTAATTAGTCTATTAGTTAGAAATCAATTCAAAGACCCTTTACAACATAATAACTTTTTAGAGTTAGTAGAATTTCGTTGCTTCTCTGTGGATTCGATACCTACTTCCCTATCTACATTAGTTGGAGTTGTAGGTTATTTTTGATAGATATACTACTATCCCTTTCAAATTTTGACGCTTTTGCCGGAGAGGCAATTGTTCATTTTCTGCAAATCGGGTTATTTTGTTTCTTTGTATTATTTTTCGTTCATCTCAAGGAACTAATTGTTCTTCGAGACAGTTCTCACGGTTATCTGTAGCTTCAGTGTTTGTGCAGGTACTAGGTTTGTATATATGCCGGTTTGCATTGATCCCGAACCAGAGAGATCATTACATAAGCAAAGTCGCAGAAGGAAGTGGAGATTGCGGAGGTCTTATCTTTCTGAACGGACACTATCCGATTTGTCACAAATTTTGGCTGATTTGGATATTTCTGATAAAGAAGAGATGGAAAAATCTAAGTACAATGAGAAGAATGTGCCGCCACCACCGTCGCCGCCGCCGCCAGCACGATCATTGAAGGATTATTCCCAACCCAATTCTACAACTATAGGAGGTGGTTATCGGTTTCCTGATACAAAGGCTCTTAATTTTGAATTGACGCCAGCTTTGTTATATATGGTGCAAAGGAACGAATTTGCAGGATCATTAATGGAGGATCCAAATTTGCACTTGAATAATTTCCTCCAGTTTTGTGGTACGATCAAGCAACATGGGGTTTCTCAAGACTACATTAGAAGGATGATGTTCCCATTTTGATTGAAGGACAAAGCTCGTATTTGGTTGAATAGTCTCAAGATGGATAACATCAACAATTGGGATGAATTGGCTCTTGCATTTTAAAGGAAGTACTATCCTCCAGAGCCAACTGCAACCCTTCGAAGCAAGATCACAAATTTCAATCAGGAGGTGGATGAGACCTTGTATGAAGCATGGGAAAGGTTCAAGGATCTATTGAGGTTGTGCCCACATCACGGTCTTGAGAAGTGGTTCCTAGTCCATTCATTCTATAACGGTTTAGGTAATGAGAGCCATACGTTTCTTGATTTAGCTGCTCGTGTTCGATTCATGAAACAGGAAGTTAATGCTGCTTATGAGTTAATTGAAGAAATTCCCATTCACAATTCACAGTTTGCCAATCCTAGAGGACATTCGAAGAGAGGTAGAAAGCATGTAGTTGATGACAAGTATGAGAGTCTAGCTTCACAGATCAATGCCATTAGTCAAAAGCTCGACAAGATAAGTACTGCATCTCCTCCAACCTCATCTGTAGCTGCGATGGCTGTAGTTTCGGGATGTACTGAGCCTTTCTGTGATTCTTGTGATTCATTTGGTCACAATGCCTAGTCATGTCATAGTTCCATGGAGCAAGTGTGCGCTTTCGAAGCCTACAAGAACAACCCGTTCTCTAACACATATAATCCAAGTAGGAAGGACCATCCATACTTCTCCTACAAGAGCAACAATGTGCAGAATCCACAATAATTCATGCCATAACAACTACATCAGCAGATGTAGCGGTTTGCACCACCACAACCACCAGGCTTCAAAAGACCACCATTACCCGCACCACCACCCCAACCAAGCAATGAGATTTCAGAGTTGAAGAATATGATGCTTTAGATGCAGAAGAATATGGAAGCAATGCAGACTCAATTTAGTCAACAATAATAAGCTTTTAACAAGCTACTTGAGACTCAGATTGCTCAGTCTACAGCTCAAATGCAGCAGGGTCATTTTCCACCATAACCTGCACCACTGGCTCTTCTAAGAGAACATGTTAATTCCATAGCTACTAGGAGTGGGACTCACTACGAGGGTCCTAAGATGCCAACTAATGATGTTTATTCTGATCTTGCAGTTCGAACTGGAAAGTCCAGTAATGTGGAGCTTAAAGATATCAATGCAGAGCCGACTTTCGAAAAGGAGAATGAAGCTACTACAAAGAAGACCATTGTTGTAGACAAGCCTTCTGATACATTGACACCTCCCAAGGTGCTACTACCCTTTCCTCATAGGGCAAATAGGAGTAAGAATGACAACCATTTTCGTAAGTTTCTTGATATTGTCAAGAATTCGCAGGTTACTGTGCCTTTTAATGATCTAATCACGTAAGTACCCACTTATACTAAGTTTTTGAAGGACATATTGAGCAAGAAATGTGAGCTGAGTTCGGTAGAGACTGTAGCTTTAACTGAAGAATGTAGTGAAATTTTGCAAAATAAGTCTCCACCAAAACTCAAGGATCCAGGGAGTTTTTCCGTTCCTTGTAGCATTGGTCTATCGTTTATTGATAAAGCATTGTGTGATTTAGGGACTAGTGTTAGTGTAATTCCATTGTCTATTTGTAGGAAGTTGAATATGGGTTCTTTGAAATTTACTAACATTGCCTTGCAAATTGCTAACAGAACTGTGAAATACCCAAAAGGCATTTTAGAGGATGTTCCGGTAAGAGTGGGGAAGTTCTTTATCCCGTGGACTTTGTTGTGTTAGATATGGATGAGGATGCTCACATCCCTATTATTTTAGGAAGACCATTTTTGAATATTGCGGGTGCTGTTATTGATGTGAAAAATGGTAGTCTAACTCTTTCGGTAAGGGATGATAAGGTTACTTTTAAACTTAATGATGCTTTGAAATGTCCCATGATTAAACAATCATGCCATGCAATTTACACTCTTAATGAGATTGTTCTTAATGACTTGCATCGATCCCCTAATAAGAATCTTCTGGAGGCTCCATTGTGTTTAGATTCTATTGTAGGTGATGAAGATATTGTTAATAACAAGATGTGTCAGGATCCAAAGAAAAAGAGATCATGTCGTAAGAAACGCCGGAAACCTCGAAAGTCATCTCAACATGTTTGTAAGGTGAGTAAGACAAATGAAGAGATTCCATGTAAGGATCATGAGACAATTGAGCAAATGGTAACCCCAAGCTTCTTTGATTTTTTAACTACATGGGTTTCATGTTCCCTCTTTGATCCCCCTTGAAGTATGAGGTAACACGGTCACGCTAATGACCGTAAAAGAGTACTTTACGGGAGGCAACCCGTAGGTAGTTTAGTTTATTTTTGTTATTTAGTAGATTTTTCGTAATTTTTGTCGCTTAATTTAACTTTGTTTTGATAGTTAGTGAGTGAGAGTGAGGCTCTAATCATGTGCAAAGTGTTTTTAAGTGTTGTGTAGGGACTTGGAGTAACTTGGAAAAGTCTTTAAACGAAAACGAAGAAGAGGAAGCGGTCCCGAGTGACTCGGGGCAATGGCGCCCAACCCGGGCGCGCAACCCAAATCACACCACTTAGTTTTTTTCTTGAAAACTTTGAAGAAATAAGAAGAAGGGGGTGTTCTCGGGTGACCCGGGAGAATAGCACTCGACCCGGGCGAACGGCATTGTACCCGGGCGCGCAACCCAAATTGGAACGCTTAGTTTTTTTGGAGAAAAATTTGGAAATTGGCGGTGTGCCCGAGTGCCCCGAACAAAAAGCTAGGTACTCAGGTGAATGGCGATCGACTCGGGCGTAAATTAACATCAAATATTTTGTAAAAATTGCAATAGCCCATATGCCCAGGTGACCTGGGCGAATTGACAATAACCCAGGCAAATTGACTTGTCCGCAACAGTTTTACAGGGTCATTTTCAAACGGCCATAACTTCTTCTCTTGGACGTTCTACGAGGCATACGACATTCCGTTGGAAATCTCTTTGAGTCTACCTTCCAATGCAACAAGAATCTGTTAATTAATCCGAATCATACTTCGTGAGCTATGGTCAAAACAGTGGGTGGTGGTCAAATTTTAATCCGTGTATGCTAGACGCAATATTATCTACCACGCACACCTCTTTGTTATCCTTGAACAACTTCATCCTCTTACCCATATACATCATATTACACCCCCATGACTCCCTAAACCCCTCCATCATCTCTCTTCTCTCTCACTTTTCTCCCTTCAACACTGAGGACATTGCTGAGCCCGACTTGGGGGAGATAAGTTTTATTTGCTTTCTTAGTTTAGATTTTTATTGCTTTTTAGTGTAGTTTTTATTGCTTTATTAGGATAGTCATATAGTTTGTACTACTTGTTGGAAGTAGGAGTTTACATATGACCAAAAAGAATGTACTGCTTTCATAGTCTAGAGGTTTATTTTGTTTTAGTAGTTATTAATTGATTGATTGATTGAATGAAGTGAATGATGAAACTTTATGAATGGTAACTTCCCTGTGCCCCGCAATTTTATTTAAAATGATTTTGGTTGATT
Organism: Suaeda aralocaspica; assembly: GCA_016808085.1. Lineage (NCBI taxonomy): Eukaryota > Viridiplantae > Streptophyta > Magnoliopsida > Caryophyllales > Amaranthaceae > Suaeda > Suaeda aralocaspica. The sequence continues at coordinate 1,106,037 of PYUH01000543.1, forward strand.
TGGGCATGTGGTGAGTTATGTTTTGGGAATTGCCAACTCAGACTTGAACTTGGTTTAGCTTGAATCTGTTTCATATCTTGCCATATAGCCATGTGTAGAGTAGAGGCTTGAACTGTGTTAACGGAAGGATTTGAGTTGCATACATTATCTTATGCTTATTTCTTTTCTTGTGTTCTTAGTTCCTGGTGCTTGTATGATCCATGTTTTTGCTTTTGACTCTAGTAGCTTGGCTTTGGTATGTTTCATGTCGCGAATAATAAAAGGCATTCATTTCTTTTAGGAGCTTTCAGTTTTTAGGCATTCCATCATAAAATTTCCCTTAATCCTTATTTTGAGCTTTTTACCCTTCATTTGCATTTTAGCCATATTACAACCCTTTTTGGTCGTGCTTCATTGTTTGATATATGCCCAAGCTTGGCTTGGGGGAGTTGTGGAGTTGTTATACAGTTGATGGAAGTTTAGTAGATTTTGGAAAGTATGTTGGAATCAATAAATGTTTAAAGTTCATTGATAGGTCTCACAATAAGACTCTCCTTACCAATGTTTGGGTTAGTTTTTGCAATAAAGAATTGAAAAGTTATATCTTATATTTGGCCCAGTTATGTATGTGTGATGATCTTGTCTTTGACATGTTATTAAGAGTAGTGAACCTAAATATTTTGAAAAGGTTGAAAATTTTTCAATGTGTTGAAAAAGAATGACAAAAAAATGAAAAAAAAAAGTGAAAAGAATGAAAATCAAATGAAGAAAAGAAGGAAAGTAAGCTTGTGAATATTGGTGTTGTTGAATTGTAAGTTTTATGGTGTGATGTGAGTTTCAAAAGAATTGGTTTGATGTTGGAGATGTTGTTGATGATATATTTTAGTTTCATATGCGTATAGTGATGAGGGACAGTCGTACATCTATCAAAAATAGCCTACAACTCTACTAATGTAGACAGGGAAGTAGGGATCGAATCCACAGGAAAGCAAAGAAATTCTACTAACTCTAAAAATCTATTATGTCGTAAAGGGCCTTTGAATTTGGTTTGGACTAATGAACTAATGACTACTAGAGAAGAAATTAAGCAGAAGAAAATATATCAATAACAAACCTAGGACTTCGGTTCACCACAGATTAACCAATGAATTGACCAACGATTAATTAACAAACTGTTGACTTCATGAACTAAGGCTCACTAATTCTCTCGAATCTAGCCACCTTCAAAACCCCTCTAATGGCTCTCGCTCACTTAGACTCATTTTTCCTATTATCCCTGTGATCTAATTGTGGTAATCTTACCTCTCGGCATCGATTTCGACAATATCTAACTAACAATTAAACCCAGCCACAATTTAATCGAAAGCAATAAAACCTGACGATAGGAATTCAGTAACATCAATATTTATACTAATTAATCATGAAACAAAACATTAGAAATGATCCATAGATCCCCTATTCCTAGAAAGGAAACTACTCACACATAATTAAAACTAAGGAAAACAAATTAACATTAAGAATTGAAACTAGAGACATGAACAAATCAAATAAACTAATTAACATGAACAATATAAACCAAAAACATAAACTAAGGCATAACCAAGATCTAAGAAATAAACTACTACTAATAACTATAAACCACAAATATGGACAAACTAAGGAAAATAATGAAAATAATTAAAATAGAACCTGGAATCAAGTTTGTATTGAATGAATGATTGAGTTTGAACAAAAGTAACTTCTAGAGAGAAAAAGGAATGAAAACCCTAGAAAAATATTGTAGTCTAATGCGATGTGGAAGGCCTAAAACAATAGTTATTTATACAAAAAATACAAAACCCGAGCTAAAAAGGAGAAAAAAGCCTCCCAGACGAACCGCCCGATTTACCAAGCGAATGCCCCCGATAGGGCGCACGCTATGAGCAATATTAACCTTAGAAAAAAAACCGCCCGACTTCCCGGGTGAAATCCACTCGATCGGGTGCGATCAGTGTTTTCGTCCCAAATCTCTGAAAAAGCTAAGTAAATTCCGCCCAACTACTCGGGCGAAATCACTTCTTCACCACGATCAGAATAGCCTGACTTCTAACACTTCCAGGCTATATCATAACTACCTGAATACTTCATTACTAACCCATGGCTCCTCATATCTAGTTGTAGCTCATATAATTGCCTCGGAATCAATGTAAAACACCGAAATCCTGCAAAATGTCACTAAAAGCACAAACAACTCCATACAACCAGATATTAGCCGAAATAGCTCCGAAGAGCCGAGGTTAGAGTCGAAATAAACCAGAAAAGGGGTGAAATTACATGAATAAAATACACTTATCATATAGCCCGCATTTTCCACCACATTATCCCAAATTTATCCTACCCATCACCCTAGCCACGTTACAAGCTTAATAAAAACCTTTTTGATCGGCATGTACATGTTTTTAGCTCTTGTGAAGTGAGTCATTTGCCAAGGCTAGTGAGTATTACTTGCATTTCGAGTCGACTTTTACACTAGGTTGAGTGAATACCCTTAAACACATGCATGAGGTGTGAGATGTGGGTTTGGGTTCTCTAATTTTGTATTCAAACACTTTTTGCATTTCCATTATTTGTTGGGGATTAAGGGCGAGCTTCATTGTTTTATGCTCAATTATATGTGTGGAGTGACACCGAGTGAGCTACTCTACTCATCGACTTCTATTTCTTACATGGTTGGATTTATGATTTTGATTTAAGTGGATGGCGGTTAAGGAACTTTGATGGGTTGGTTGAGGAACTTACATACTCAGAATTGCTTGAGTTGATTGTGTTTTGCAAAGTTCAAGGGGTGAAATCATTGTTTGTTTAGTTGTTTGCTTGAGGACAAGCAAGGGTTTAGCTTGGGGGAGTTTGATAAGTTAATATTTTATGCATGTTTTACTTCGATCCCGAGTGATTTTTTGCTCTAACGTGGCTCTTTTGAGCCATTTCCCCTAACTTTTGCTATTTCGAGTGCTTTTTGTGTTCTTTATAAGATTTTGTAAGAATTGATGATTTATCGTTATATTCCGAGCTATTTGGAGCATTTGAAGAGTTAGTGGAGAGTTTGAAGTCATTTGAGAAGCCTTGTTAAAGATTAGAAGTATTAAAGAAGCATTAAAGAAGTAATTAGAAGAAAACGAGTGAAGAAATGAAGAGACGAAGCTTCAGTCAGTTCGCTCGGGTTAATCGCCACTAGCTCGAGTGGATGTCGTATCGCCCGGGACACCCAGGCAGGCTAGTCCGAGAGGTTTTTCACACGGGTTTCTCTTGTTTTGGGCTTTAGTGTATATATCTTTTTGCTCCTAATCACTTGCACGAACCTATTATCATATTTTTAGTTTCCTAAGCCCTATTTTTCTCTCTCTAGGTTGTCAATTACATTCAATCATTCAATTAATATAATTTAGGTTATTCGTTCAAGTTTCATTGATTTTTGCACTGGATCCGGGTGGAAAGGTGTTACTTTTAAATACAAAGGCAATTTAAAGGTGTTATTTCACATAAAGTTTTTTTAAGGTGTTATTTCACAAATGACCTAATTTAAAAGTGTTATTTGTCAATTTTTCTACTTTTAGGCTCATTTGTGAGATAGCGCTTTTATTTTTATTTTTTGTGAAATAGCACCTTACTTTTAGCTTTATATTAAGGAAAAATTGCCGATAAACACCTGAAAGTGTCAGGTTTTGAAAACAAACACCTACAACTATCATCAATTAACGATTTCCGTTAACTTCTTAGATCAACCAACAATAGTTTTGAAATTACCATTATGCCCTTAATTGAAAACCTCTATCCACCTAGTTTAAACCACCACCCCACACACTAAGGGCATGTTTACTTCAGCTGAACTGAATTGAATTGATTGGTGCTGAACTGAACTGAAAGTTTTTATTATGGATTAATAATTTTTAATTATGGATTATTGATTTTTAACTATTAATTATTGACTATTAATTATCAACTATTGATTATTGATTTTTTATTTTTAATATTTTTTTCTTGAAAATTATAAATTAATAAATGTATATATATATATATATTATATACATATATATATACATGTAACAAAAAAAATGATGATTAAGGTATCATACATATGTATATATTATGAACACAATAATAATAATAATACGAACAAATAATATTATGAACAAATAATATTAGGAACAAAATTAATTAGCAAAATAAAAGAAGAGTTGAACTGAACTGAACTGAACGAAACTGAACTGAAATGAATTGATTTTAAGCTGAAGTAAACAGGACCTAACACCAATGCGTTGTTCCACCACCAACAACACTGAACTTCACCATGCACAACCACCCCATTGCACTTCACCACCACAACACTATTGATACCACGAAACTACTACTCTTACCATGAATTAGGGGTTTGGATTTGAATTAAGTGGTGTTAGGTTTAGAATTGAGGGTTAGAAGTTTCAAATTGGTGGTTGGGGATTCGAATTTGGGGTCGTGGTTCCAAATTAAGTATTGCTAGGTTTTGAATGTGGTGGTTTTCAAATTGGGGGTTTCAAATTAGTGGGTTTTGAATTTGGGCTGAATTTGGCGGGTTTTGAATTGGGGTTGGTGGGTTTCGATTTATGGTAGAGGTGGTGGAGGGAGTTTCGAGTTTTGGTGGAGGGGAAGGAGGGTTCTGAGTTTTGGTGGAGGGGAAGGAGGGAGTTTCAATTTGTGGTGGAGATGGTGGAGGGGTTTCGAATATGGTGTGCTTGTGTGTGGGTTGTGGTGGTGAAATAGTAAAGGTTGGTGGTGGTGGTGATGGTGATGGTGGTTGAAGGTTTTGAACGAGGGCATACATGTAATTTTACATGAGTTAATAGCATTTTAAAAGAAAATGTTAACTGGTATACAGTTAATTTACAAACTTTTGCAAACTTGAGATATTTAAATTTTATAAACAACTTGAAGATCGGTTATATTTTCAAAAACTTGACATTTTGAGGGTTTATTGATAAATTTTCCTTATATTAAAAATAGTGCCTTAATATATGTTTCCGGCCAAAACAAAATTTCAGCCTTTGACTCAGGTTAGCCCTCTTTTAAAGGCGCGTGTAAGAACTTTGTTTTGACTTTTTGGAAAGCTAATCAATTTAAGATTGGAAAAGGAGCAATTACATGGAAAGAATATCTTACACGTGCCTATGAAAGCTAGAAAATCAAAGTCAAACATCGGAATTTTGACTTTTGACCGAAAACAAGTGGTAAGGTGCTATATTTATTATAAATGTCGGAATTTTGACTTTTTGGTGTGAGATGTCTTGGGTTCACCAACAACACGTGAGAAAAATGCAGAGAGAAAACAAGATAGGGCTTGGAAAGCCCTCAAGTAGCCGAAAACAAAGGCTCGGTTTTCGAAGAAGCGTGGTCCCTAGAAAAAAATTTGTTTTACATGGTGTTCTTAGGGTCATAAGAATGCTTTGAATAACATGGTTGGGATGCTATATGTGTGTGAATCCACATAGTTAAGTTGTTCATTTTAAAAAATATATATATTGATTACATTTGATTAATTTTAGTTTTGACCAGAAGTATTATATTCGCATTAGTAATAAACTAAATTGTTACTTAAATTTTACTCGTTTAACTTTTACATTGATCTTTTCTTTCGTTGCAATTTGCATTTTAAACCAAAACAATTTCTAATTTTGTATGAGTAAAAGATATAAATTCTTGTAATTTTGTTTCCGCCTTTTTTTTTACCACGTTTATTAAGTGATATTAGGATGCCCCACGCTTGAATTCTAATTCAAAAAAAATTGTTATTTTTCTATTTAGAAAATTTTCGATATATGGGCACAAATAAAAAAATAATGCAAACTTCACATTAACATGTGAAAATGTTGAGCCCTAACCCAAAACACTTAAAATAAATGCTTATAAAATGCGCAGAGTACTTTGTTTTCGCTGACAACTACTGTATTGTGGAAATTCTAGTGTTTCTCTCTATTGCGGCTTTCACTATTCTTAAATCTTTGTTCATAAACAAAATTTTTGTTAGCTACTTCTTCTATTTTCATTAAACATTTTATTTGATAAATTTATCATTGAAGTGTAGTTAATGTTTTATTCGAGATCTGCTTAATTGTAATAACATATGAAAGTATATGTTTATGTGATAGGTATTTTTTATTTTGTTTACATTGTTTTCAAAAGGTTGTTTTTTCTATATATAAGTTTCCTAGTTTTCAAGAATTTGCATTTCTTAAATTTTGTTTTAAAAACTCTATCACATTGGATTCATCGAACTTGGGCATGTGTTACGGGTGTCAATTCGAGTTGGCGATGCAGGTTTAGGTTGACTCAATCAAGTTCGGGGCATTTCAATTTAGGTTAACTCCGGTCGTTTCTTCTGTTTGGTTCAGTCTAATCCAATTCAAGTCATTTCGAGAGCAATTCAAAACAACTTGTTCTAAGTTCGGGAACAATTCAGTTCAGCCTCGGACCATCTTGGTCAGATCAACTTTAGTTCAATCTCAAACGAATCAAGTAAAACCTACTTAGAAAGATGTCGAGGTCTTTTTCGGTTAATGTTGTTCGAAATAAATCTAAATCCTATGTGATAAACATCCTTGTGAAATTTTAAGATATATTTTTGGTCTATCACAATAAGTGAATTAAGAAAATAGGTAGTTGTTTAGTGTAATTGAACTTCAAAATAAACGTTTAATTAATACTTTGTAAGGTATATATTTGAAATCTTTAATGCTTGTCCACATTGATTCTAATGTACGATATGTCAAGTTAGTTAATTTTAAAAGCAACTTATTAGGTTTTAAATTAAAACAAGATAAAGTAGAAATTTATTTTTACATAACATTAGGTTTTGAATCATTTTAATTCACTTTCAATTCAGTTCGTCAGGTTAGGTCTGGTCAATTGATCAAATGGGTTTCTTGGTGTTTAGTTCAATTCAGTTTGGTTTGATATTTTTTCGGGTTTTGTACAAATCAATTTTAGTTTAAACTCTTTTTAGTTCAGGTCCAATTCAGTTCAATTCATTATTCTAGCGGTTAATAACCGTTTAGCACACTTTCAGTTTAAGTCATTTTCAGTTTATAAGTCACTTTCAATTCAAGTTGTTTCAATTTCGATCAAGGACAGTTCAGTTAAGCCAACAGGTTGTAACCCAAATTGACGTCCCTACATGTGCCTATCAAATTTCTAACAATGGCTGTCGTGCCTTTCATAGCATTGTGTACATTTTAGTCATTTGAAATATAGTTGGCTTGGCCGTCCATGGAATGATCCAAACAAGAATCTATTGTTTAGATGTAGAGTCCTATTTGGTGATTAGAGTTTATCGTTACATGTTTACTTTTCTATTCAGAGTATTTAACTGCTAAACTGAAAAGTTAATGGCGTAAAGGTGTTTTGGTAATACTTAACTGATTAATTAGAGTTTTGTGCTTTTTTGTAAAGTAAAATGACATTTATAGACTTTATTATTTTACATTTTATATATTTATTTATTTATTGTAACATTTAGACATTTACTTTCCTTCGCTTCAAACTTTAATGAAAAACTCCTCTTAGCCTTTTCATTTGAGAGATTTGATTAGAGTTTTGGTACAAAACTCTCTTTTAACCCCTGTCTCACCAAACACAAATTAGAATTATAACTAGTCAAAACACTAAATTCTATCCAAAATTCACTTTTCCTTCAAAACCTCTGTCCACCAAGCACCTTAACTACACCCTAAAACATTTCAAACAAAGTAGTAGTAAAATACAACACAAAAATTAAAGACTTCTGTTTAGCCAAAATATTTACCGATATAACTACTTTTAATATTTAATTCCCAAAGTAGTTATATTTTTTACTAAATACATTGAATAATATGTAAAAGATTCTCTCTTTTCATCCATAATTTTGTTTCTTTTTATTTTATTATTATTTTTTGTTTTTGTTTTTTTTAAAGGAAAAAAAGAAAAAACTAACCTAAATTTATTCATTGCAATTGGTACGTTAGTTTTAGTCCTTCAGTTTTCTTATTGCTACAATTTTCCACTCCAGANCTCAAACGAATCAAGTAAAACCTACTTAGAAAGATGTCGAGGTCTTTTTCGGTTAATGTTGTTCGAAATAAATCTAAATCCTATGTGATAAACATCCTTGTGAAATTTTAAGATATATTTTTGGTCTATCACAATAAGTGAATTAAGAAAATAGGTAGTTGTTTAGTGTAATTGAACTTCAAAATAAACGTTTAATTAATACTTTGTAAGGTATATATTTGAAATCTTTAATGCTTGTCCACATTGATTCTAATGTACGATATGTCAAGTTAGTTAATTTTAAAAGCAACTTATTAGGTTTTAAATTAAAACAAGATAAAGTAGAAATTTATTTTTACATAACATTAGGTTTTGAATCATTTTAATTCACTTTCAATTCAGTTCGTCAGGTTAGGTCTGGTCAATTGATCAAATGGGTTTCTTGGTGTTTAGTTCAATTCAGTTTGGTTTGATATTTTTTCGGGTTTTGTACAAATCAATTTTAGTTTAAACTCTTTTTAGTTCAGGTCCAATTCAGTTCAATTCATTATTCTAGCGGTTAATAACCGTTTAGCACACTTTCAGTTTAAGTCATTTTCAGTTTATAAGTCACTTTCAATTCAAGTTGTTTCAATTTCGATCAAGGACAGTTCAGTTAAGCCAACAGGTTGTAACCCAAATTGACGTCCCTACATGTGCCTATCAAATTTCTAACAATGGCTGTCGTGCCTTTCATAGCATTGTGTACATTTTAGTCATTTGAAATATAGTTGGCTTGGCCGTCCATGGAATGATCCAAACAAGAATCTATTGTTTAGATGTAGAGTCCTATTTGGTGATTAGAGTTTATCGTTACATGTTTACTTTTCTATTCAGAGTATTTAACTGCTAAACTGAAAAGTTAATGGCGTAAAGGTGTTTTGGTAATACTTAACTGATTAATTAGAGTTTTGTGCTTTTTTGTAAAGTAAAATGACATTTATAGACTTTATTATTTTACATTTTATATATTTATTTATTTATTGTAACATTTAGACATTTACTTTCCTTCGCTTCAAACTTTAATGAAAAACTCCTCTTAGCCTTTTCATTTGAGAGATTTGATTAGAGTTTTGGTACAAAACTCTCTTTTAACCCCTGTCTCACCAAACACAAATTAGAATTATAACTAGTCAAAACACTAAATTCTATCCAAAATTCACTTTTCCTTCAAAACCTCTGTCCACCAAGCACCTTAACTACACCCTAAAACATTTCAAACAAAGTAGTAGTAAAATACAACACAAAAATTAAAGACTTCTGTTTAGCCAAAATATTTACCGATATAACTACTTTTAATATTTAATTCCCAAAGTAGTTATATTTTTTACTAAATACATTGAATAATATGTAAAAGATTCTCTCTTTTCATCCATAATTTTGTTTCTTTTTATTTTATTATTATTTTTTGTTTTTGTTTTTTTTAAAGGAAAAAAAGAAAAAACTAACCTAAATTTATTCATTGCAATTGGTACGTTAGTTTTAGTCCTTCAGTTTTCTTATTGCTACAATTTTCCACTCCAGATTCCCACTTTTAGCCATTGATTAATGGTTCTTTGCCCGTCATTATATTATATAATTTTATTTTATGTGTATTGTTTATTTGTTCTTTAATTGCATGCTTGTTTTATTTTATTTTTTATTTATAGAATAAAATGATTTTTTGCTTTTGTATATGTAGGTTTTTTCTTATTAAAAAAAATTGGTTTCTTTAGAAGAAATTAAATAAAAAAACCAAAAAAAAATCATGTTTTACGTTAAAATGTGAAAAGAAAAAATTAAAAAAAAATAAGTTTATAATTTAGTAAATAAGGGGTTTTACTTAAAAAATAATAATCTAGTTGTTGTAATCTGTATTATTGAAACTTCTATACAAAAAAATAAAATAAAATAGTCAATGCATATAGCTAGTTTAGGAATTAAATTTTAAAAATAGTCATTATGGTAAATATTTTTGATAAACAAGCTATTTGAGTAATTGGATATTGGAGTAGAATATTATATCTGTAGTTGTCGAAGGAGTAGAATTTAAATGGAAATTGGATTATTTGCTTGTCTAAGCACCCTAGAGATAAATTAAAGGAGCAAATTTAATCAATGAAATAGGGAGTTAGGGACACAAAGTTACGCTAAACAGATCAATCTGCAACGCGCTATTGGAATTTGTGTTCATAAGCAATCATAGCAATTCACTATTTTACACTAAACTAAATTGATTGTGTCAGGTTACTTCAATCGTTGAAGTTTATATATAAATGGTTGTGCTACTTATCAAACTGGTACTCCCTTGGTTTTTTTAGTTGTTACATTAGGATTTTTGACATTATTCACATAGTAATTTTTTAACTCAATTTGGTATTTAATTCGTAACGAAAAACATAGCCACATGAGATCTTGTTTGATTCGTTTCGATATATATTTTTCCGAAAAAGTAAATGTAGCAAGTAAAAAAGACTGAGGGTTTATTTTCATAAACACTACAATCAGTGGCGGAGCCAGGATTTGCCACATGGTGGGCCACCATCACCCGTCATAGTTTTTTTTTTTTATATGGGTCTAGTTTCGAATTGATTTCAATACCAAAAATTTCTTGAAAAAAAAAAAATTTACGACAAAATTGTAACAAGATAATCCATAATCAAATGAAATAGTACTTAAAATCCATCTTACAAGCTTGTAAACAAAGTTGAACTAATCTAAAAAAAACTAATCAACAAATGATACTAAACTCAAAAAATTAATCTGAAATTAGCTAAACTAATCACTGAAATTAGCTAAATTAATCTGAAATTAGCTAAACTAATCTAAATATCTAATTCAACAACAAAAATAAAACTTATTTAGTTAAAATCACACATTTAAACATAAATCTAAAATCAAACATTTTTTTTAAAGATCTAAAAGTAATTAAAACAAAAATCTAACATTTAAACATAATCTAAAATCAATCATTTAAACAATTAAACATAATCTAAAATCAAACTAATTGAATAATTGATTACCTTGAATTAGTTGAATCCTTGATTCCTTGAAGGCTTGAATTGATTAACAAGTCACTTAGTCACCAACTACGGCAGGATCTCCGGCGAGCAGCTCAGTAGGATCTCCGGCCTCCGTGCTCGACGCGGCGACGCCTCGACTGCTCCTCCCTTCGTCCCGATTTGCGAGTGCTCCGTAGTCCGTGCGACGGTGCGAGTGGTGCCGTGACTTGAGAAGGTTTAAAAAAGTTCAATAACTATGTGATATTGTGATTAAGTGATTTGCGAAGGTGAGAAAGAAGAGAAGAAGAAGAAGTCAAGACTCAAGAAGATACCTCAGAACGAAGAAGAAAAGATGCATGTCGCCTGAGATTCTGAGAGACTGAGAAGATTAAGGTCGTCGTTGGTGTCGCCGCATCGCCTGAAAAAGTGAGAAGAAGAAGATGAGAGAGAAAGGAAAGAGGAGAGTTTTAGGATTTGCGTTGTTTGTGTTTGTAAATTGTGACGGATGAGAGAGATTGAGAGAACACGCAGGTTTGCAATTTTTTTTTTAAATTAACTTCATTTTTTTTAGTGGTGGTGCACGTGTCCCAGTGGGACCACACATGGCTCCGCCACTGACTAAAATCTTAATAAACTTAATTAATTAATTTCTACAGTGAGGTTCTCATCATAACAACAAATGATCTATGCATATAAAGAATGAACCTATGCATAAGTCTACTAGTTTAATAGTTTTTTTTTATACTTTTACTTATCGAGTCTTATTGCATTGTTATAGTAGAATTTAGAAGTGTGAAACTTACCTGAACGAATTTAAAATCATCTGAACTTATCATAAACCTATTATAGTTGAATAAGTGAAAATAAGGTGAACACAAAATATCTTAGGCTTTAAAAGTTGACCACATCTATCCAATCAATTCCTTGCACAATTAAATCAAATATTCGACACACATCTTTGTGAGTTTATATACAAAAGGAAAAAAAAGAAAAAAAAAAAAACTAAACCCTTTTAATGTTCCCTTAATTTCTTGCAAGATCCATTAATTGTGACAGACGATCATGTTACGTTGCAAACAAAAAAACTACTACATCAACAAGTTGTTTTCAACCATTGCCATTTTTGTCAAAGTCGTCTCGGTGGTTACACTTGTTAATTGAATTAATTAAGCTGTTAATTAATCTATAAATTACTGCACCGTTCGATGCGACTTTTCGGGTAACACTAAACTTAATTTTATTTTTTTGGGTTGGTGCGAGGTTTTTCTGGCATATGATTATATTGTCTCTTATTGACATTCTTCTGTAAGAGTATCATTTGTCGTTTGTTATTAATTTTGGGTATTATTATGTTCAAAATCCCTTATTGCTTAGAAACACCCATAACCATGTGTTTACGTAAACTAGTTAATTACAACTTAGTGGAGATGTGGTGCTTTGAATAATGGTTTATTTTTATTATGATTCATTGATTTTAATAATGGTTTATTTCTTTGTTCCATGCTATATAAATTTGATATTAATGTACTGAAACAAACAAATCATCACTTTTTTTAAACTCACTACTACACTAGCTCCTTATCATTTTTATAGTAATTATCATATTCTAAACAAGAAATTGAAATGGGGCATTTAGTACTTGTGGTGGCTCTAACTCTTGGCTTAGTCTTAACAATGTGCCAAGTGGGTGTGTTGGCTCATCGTTCGATGTTGCAACTAAAGCCCATTGCACCTAGCCAAGGGCATGCAGAGTCCCCAGAAGTTGGTGGTGCTCCTTCACCTAATGTTGGGCTTGTTAAATCCGATGGTGGTGATGCTCCTACACCTGATACTGGGTTCGTCGAGTCACCTATTACAGCTAGCCAAGGGCCTGTTGAGTCCCCAGAAGTAGGTGGTGCACATTCACCTAATGATGGGCTTGTCAAGTCTCCAAGTCCAACAGATGTTGGTGATGCTCCTACACCTGATACTGGGGTCGTCAAGTCTCCAAAACGTAGTGTTGCTCCTTCACCTATTGCAGCTGGCCAAGGGCCTGCTAATGTTGGGCTTGTCGAGTCCCCAAGTCCAATCGATGGTGGTGGTGCTCCTACACCTACTGGGTCCGTCGAGTCCCCACAAGGTAGTGCTGCTCATTCACCTATAACTGGACCTTCTGGGTTAAAGGTAGGTTTTTATAAAGGACTATGTCCTAATAAACAAGTGGATGTTGAGGATACACTCACCAAAAGAGTTCAAGTAGAGTTTCAAAAGGATCCAACTATTCTTCCTGCCCTCCTTCGTATGCAGTTTCACGATTGCTTTGTTCGTGTAAGCACCATCTCCCTTCATTGTTGTTTCATGCTAATTTCATTATTGCTTGTAATAAGATAATTATGGTTCACACTTTTTCATTGTTTTGTACATGTCACAACACTATACCTCATTTGGTTAGAAAAAATAAAATAAAATTAACTTTGGAGTAGTACTACTATATATAATGTTCAGAAAGAATAATGTTTGTTTTTGTTGCACTTAACTTAAATTTGTACTCTGATGCTATATTGTGAAAAGGGATGTGATGCATCAATCCTAATCGATGGACCATCAACGGAACGAACGGCAGGTCCTAATCTTAGTGTAAGGGGATACGAGCTAATCGAAGATTTGAAGGAGCTTGCAGAAGGCCAATGCCCAGGCGTTGTGTCATGTGCTGATATTATGGCTATCGCAACTAAAGAAACTCTTATTTTGGTAAGTACGCTGTTATTTGTTCCATAACTTTATGCAGGCCTTTAAGTTTTTTTTTTTTTTTTTTTTTTTTTTTTTGTATCTAATAATAGGGAGGAGGACCAACATATTCTGTCCAGACAGGGCGAAGAGATGGATTAGTATCAAGTGCTCAAGAAGTTATTCTTCCAAGTCCTTTTGCATCAGTCTCCCAAAGTATCGCTGCTTTTAGCGCTAAAAATTTCGATTCAGAAGAAATGGTTATCCTTTTAGGTGTGTGTATTCGTTTATCATTTTTACGCTTTTATTTTGGTCTTGCCTTTCATGTTACACTTAGTATAAAATTGAATTGATTTTATATATTTATGTGTATGGACAAATTTAAATAAATATTAAAATTTCGATGAATCAGGATGCCACACTGTAGGAATTTCACATTGTGCATTCTTTGAGGACCGCTTGTACCAAAATACTACCATATTCGACCCCAATATGGACCCAAGCTTACGTGAGCAGCTTAAGCCAACATGCCCCCAAAATATGGGATCAGATAATTTTACGTTTCTTGATCAAAATCCATCAAGCTCAAATATTGTCGATAACTCTTTCTTTGATCAAATCGTCAAGCAAAGAGGAATCCTACCTATAGACCAAGCTTTAGCTCGTGATCCTCAAACAAAGGGCTTTGTTCAACAACTTGCCCTAAATCCTACCTTGTTCTCTAGTAGATTAGTGGACGCTATGGTGAAGATGCAAGCAGTCGATGTACTCACCGGCAATCAAGGAGAAATTAGGAAAGTTTGTAGTAAATTTAACTAAGGTACTTGTATGAGAAGTAAGTAAAATTTACATTTAATCACAATTTTCTTTTCACTTGGCAACTTTGCATATAAAAGAGGAGTAAATTGTCGATACTAGATTACCAAAGTCTGGTACGTAGCATGCATGTATCATACGTATGTTTTTGAGGAGTTCTGGCTACTTGGATTAGTTTGTAATTTTATTTAATTTGTCGTGATTTGGCTTAATAAACTCATCAATTCGTTACTTTGTCTTGTTTACCAAAATTAAGAAAATGTGAAGGTGTCATTGTATGCAAGATTCCACCTTCTTATTCACATTTTTAACTATAATACTCAAAATTTTTAATTTTTAACTAAACACTTGCTCAATAAGATCGTTATTGCCAACATAATTATACAAGGCATTTATACTTTAGTCTATGAATATTCTCTATATATAATTTTTGGACAATGTTTTGTAAATAATGCGAATACTTAAAGTGAATTTGAATCGTCAAAATGTAAAAAATAAATTAAAAGCTTAAAAGGAATGGAGTAATTTTTTTTTACCACAAAAAAGACTACTGTGCATTGGCAAAACTTTCACATGATAAATTTAATGTTGAAACAAATATCTTAACTCATCTATGTTTGTTGACTGACTGACTGACGGTGGAGGTGTGGAAATGGGGGCGGGGTGGAGTATGTGGAATAACCAACAAGGCCGTTGAAATTTGACCACATCTGATCTATCTGGTGTCAATTCGGGTTGGTGTTTCAGGTTTGGGCGGGTCATTTTAATTCATATTAACATCGGTCGTTGATTCCCTTTTGTTTGGTTCAATTCATTTTGGGAGCATGTCAAAACAGGTTGTTTTAAGTTCGAGAACAAGTCAGTTCAGTCTCGGACAATCTTGATCAGATCAACTTTAGTTCAATCTAAATAAATCAAGTAAAATCAACTTAGAATATCAGGTTAATGTCGGGCTATTTCAGAGTCACATGAACATTATTGTACTTTTGAATTAAATCTAAAACTATGTGATGAACATTATTGTGAGTCTTTAAAATACACTTTAGGTCTATTACAATAAGTGAATTAAGAAAATAGGTGATACTTGTTGTAGTTGAACCTGAAAATAAACGACTAATTAATATTTTGTATATTTAAAATCTTTCGCGGTTGATTAAATTATTTCCAACGTACAATGTGTCGAGTTAGCCAATTTTAAAAGCAACTTATTATTTTTAAATTAATACAAGATAAAAAAGAAATTTATTTTGAAATAATTATTGGGTTTTAGATTATTTCAATTCAGTCCAGGTTAGGTCTGGTCAATTGATCAAACGGATTGCTTGATGTTCAGTTCAATTCAGTTTGGTTTGACTTTCCTCAGGTTTTGATCAATTTCAGTTTGAGCTCTTTTCAATTCAGGTTCAATTCAGTTCAGTTTATTGTTTCACCGGTCATTAACAATTTAGGTCATTTTCAGTTCAAAGTCATTATCAGGTTACAGGTCACTTTCAATTCAAGTTATTTCAGTGTCAATCAAATACAGTTCAGTTAACCCAACAAATTGTAACTCAAACTGACACTCCTATCTACATAGGGAGTATATGCTTAAGTAGTAATTGGAGGCTTGGAAGATTTCCCAAAAATCACTGTAAAAATATCCTCCTAGTGTGTTTTTTGAATCCTTTATTTTGTTTTTTCTCTTTAGAAACTCGAAAAAAAAAAAAGAAAAAAAAAAGGTTAAGAGTACTTTTTTCAGAAAGAGAAATTATAAAAATAATGGAGAGTGAAAGATTCAAGTAAATTCCAATTAATAGAATTTCTAATGTTGAAGGAGTAGGCAATTGAAATCAGATACTCCGTTCGTTATTTTTTAGTTGCAACATTTCACTTTTCACACTTATTGAGGTACATTTTTAATAATTTATAACTCTAATTATATATTTGCATAAATTATAAAAAATATATATCAATAAAGTGCATATTAAGACGAATCAAACAAGATCTATATTGACTATATTCTACTTTATACATTGATCATTAAATTAAATCAAAACTTAAAAGATGAATAGTGCATCTTTTGAAATGTTGCAACTAAAAAAACGGAGGTAGTATTTTGTAGGTAGTACATGTTAGAATTAAACCGTAAATTTAAAACCATAGTTCGAATCTCCATATTGAATTATTTAGTACATGAATATAAATTGCGGAAGCGTACTTTGTTTCATGACGAAGATTGGTAGTGGCCAGTGGGTTTGGTCTTCTTACTCTATATCGTGTCCCTTTTGAATTCTCCTAATGATGGGAAGTCAAGAAATTATGAAAACAAATGAGATTGGGGACTATGATGACCAAGGTATTTATTGGGTTTCATCATCCTCTTATTCAGACCACATGAAATAAGGGAATTAATCGCGTCTCTACACATATTAGTCCAGACTAATTCTAGATACCTCATAAGCCCAATTATTGTATTGATTATTTTTATGAGCTAACTTTAAGATAGCATTTATACACATACAATTATATATATAGGCCCATATTATTATATTCTAATAGTATAAACTATAAATTTCTATGTTTTGAAAATTTGAGGCAACTAAACAAAATATGCATGTACAATTCATAAAAAGTGTGCATATGGAAATGTATTTGGAAATTGAAGACAACCAAACTACACATGAGTTCTAGTAATCAGTATTGTAATTGAATATATCCAATTAGATGTGATCAAGTCACTCCGGATCAATCATTAGTAAAACATTTTGTTACATGTAAATTCAGATTTGTTTATATTGGAGATATTACTCCACCTAATATCATCAAAGGATAAAGATCTATCTAATTCATAAGATAGAGTTTGCTAGCCAACTAATTCTGTGGGATATGTCTAGTAGGACTCCTAATGTTAGCCTATAAATAGGTCAATCTAAACCAAGTTAATAAAATCATCTTTCACATGTTTTATCATGGTATCAAGAGTAGGTTAAATCTTGGGTTCCCTCACAATATTTTTCTCCTCCTACCGGTGGGTTTGAGTAACTAATTTCTACCCACCGGCTGGATTATCATAACTTTTTTTTCCCCAATTTAAGTTTTCCTAAATTTTCCAACACACCCTCAAGTAACCTTGGTCAAATTGTCCGTCTTCCAGCTACAAAAAATTACTACACCAACACAACCACAATTTTTTACACTTATGTTGCCTAGCAAAGCCCAATGTATCTCCACGGTTTTATCCCAGCAACAAAGTTATGTGTTTCGGCATATAGAGTTGTTAACGCCGCCGTTCCTCCAATGCCATAAATATTTACATGGTGTGTATGGTATTCTCCTAGCCATTAATATATGACGATTTGAAAACACTTAAAACGGTTATCCCTAAACCGAACATGTTTTCACCTAAAAGGGTTCTTTCTATAACGGTTGTCCCTTAACCTAACAGGTTTTTGCCTAAAAAGGTCATCATCATCAAGTTTCAAATCGGGTACAAGTATTAATTGGTATTTTCATATTCAAAACTGTTTGGCGTTCATATGTTCAAGTCTACAGTCCAATTGGTTCCGTTCGTTACACTCACTTCCCACTTGAGAGGGAGTATTGGAGATATTACTCCACCTAATATCATCAAAGGATAAAGATATATCTAGTTCATAAGATAGAGCTTGCCAGCCAACTAATTACGTGGCATATGTCTAGTAGGACTCCTAATGTTAGCCTATAAATAGGTCAATGTAACTTACGAAATAACCAAGTTAATAAAATCATCTTTCACATATTTTATCAGTTTACTGGAAGCCATTGAAGGATAGCACACCCTATATTGCATTGATTTAATCTTCAACTCCTTCTGTTTCTTTTTATTAATTGGCTACATGTGGAATTTTTTTTTGACAGAAAATTTATTAAAATATAACCACCAAAGTGGAATGGAGGGAGTAGTTACCAACTAGGTTGCACGGAGTCGGCAGCGGGGTCGAAAACGAATACGGATACGGGGACAGAAAATGGCTACTCTGAGAAATATTGTTAATGGCTACTCTGAAAACGAATACGGATACGGGGAAAGAATAGGATTCGTCCCCAAAACGGGGACGAATCGGGTTCGGGAACGGGTACTCATTAAAAGTACCCATGCTACATAGGTTACCAATGACGGAATAAAAATTATTTCATTCGTACTATACCCAGAGTTAGTTGTTTTGTTAACTTACGTAAGTACTAAATCAAGAATCGTACACATATAATCATATTATTGTGTCACTATCGATTTTGTAGCCATCCCTATATTGAAACCTCCCATCGATTGTATACACGTGACAAGTTCAAATAGTTTTTGCTAATGTTGCTCGGTTCACTAAAGATTAGCTCCAAATACATTCTAATTCAACCTGGGCGGGTTGCACACCTAATTTATGGTGGGTGAGTCCTCCAACGAGTTCGACTCGTAACTATCTACCAACAGAGTTATTAATAACGTCAATACAAGTTTATACCGCTATGTCAATACAATTATAAAAGTTGTAATACCTATTATTTTTGTTATTTATTTACTCTGTATTATTTAATTATTTTTAATTAAACGTGATTTATTGATTTTGAGGAAAAATGGTCATTTGAGTTATTTCCTACAAAAAATTATATAAAACGGTCTTATTTGGTAAGATCAATAGGTTGTTATATAAAAAAAATTATATTAATCAAATCAATGAACCTAATAGTTAAAGTAACCCATAAATAGTCGATGGTTTTATAGTAAGGCGGTCTTATCGAAGACTTGTTATTTGTTTTCTATCATTATGAAATTAGTATGTATTTTCGAATTAGTTTCGTGCTACTCGCTTTTGGTCAAATTAGTTTTGGTTCAATTTGATTTCAACTCTTTCCAATTTCAAATTTAAAATCAACGTTTGCTCATTTTAATTTAGTTCAGTTTCACTTATACTAATGTGAGCTTATTTCTATTCACTTCAAATCTCCTTTCAGCTCAGTTTGTTTCAATTATCATAATTCATCCTCTTCTTTTGGACTTACCTTCGGTTTAATTCCCCTATTGTATTCATTTTAATATATTATAGCTAAAAAGAACAAGGTCTTAGTTCACATGTTCAATTTTCAATTCATCTGTAGAGCAGTTAGTCCATATTAACAATCACTTAATTTGAGTTAAATTTGACCGTTATAACCAAAATTACTATTAGAGAATGATTTTTTTCTCTAAATTTCAATGGGACATATTGAGAATATCTTCAAAGGGCTGTTTACTTCAACTGAAAACAGTTGAACTAAATTGAATTGAACTAATTGGAGATGAGCTGAACTGAACTAAACGAAACGGAACTGAATTGAAATGATAGTTTATTGTATGAAGGATTAATGAATAGTAAGAGAAAAGCTGAACTGAATAGAGATGAATTGAACTGAACTGAACTGAACTGAACGGATTTTAAGCCCAAAATAAACCAGCCCCAAACAATTTATTTAAAAATTTCGTTTAACTGAAAAAGGCACAAAAACAAAAGTAGCAGAGCAAATCAGTGAAATAAATTGATAATAAGCATATGTCGGGTCACTGAACTTGCTATTGGATGCTCATATTTTATTGCAAGATTCGTCCGTGATCAAACTTTTTCTAGAAATAAGTCACGGAAATGAGCAAAAAACTGCTGTACGAATGTGCTGTTTTACGCTATATTCCAAATATATGCCGTTAAACACGTACATTAGTTGAAAATATACTACTACGTGCGTAAATGCGTAATACACTTGCATACCGTATTATCTTGAGTAATTTCTAACATTTCGATGTGGCTTTTTGGTGTATTTGATTCATCTTTTGACATTGATTTTCTGGTTGATTATACTTATTTTTCCGTTTGACTAGTTAATATTATCATGTTAAAAGTTATGATTTTACAATAAATAATTGTGTTATGTTGATTTATTAGATCGGTCGACTGTCTTATATGAAACGAGGTATTTGTATATGTCTGACACTTGCATTGCAAAACACCTTTGCACCCATGTGTTTGTGTGATTCTAGCAAACAAGTTGTGCAAAAATATATGACCATATTGGATTTTTTGGGTGAAGGACCATAGTGGATATTATTTCAAGATTAAAACATATTTTAACATTTGTCATTTTTGTCTCAATCTAGTGTTACAATGCATATAAAAATGCTACGGATTGCTAAAAATTCATCAAGCCTTTCATTATTCAAACACTAGCTTTAAGCTAATACTCCTTGAGCCTAAAATATTCTTTCAATCCATGCATATTATCATTGCATAGCAAGAAGTTTAACTTGTATTTAGCCAAGGTACTTTAACGTACAAGAGATCGAACTTTCATAGAAGAGTGCTAGAAAATGAGGCTTTTAGTTGGCGTGGCCCTAATGGTTGGGTTCCTCTCAATGCTAAGCCAAGTGACGACTGAATCGGCTCATCGTCTAAATCTACAGATAGGGCCTATTATAATTGGTCCACCTAGGCGCAAGCCTCCCAGAATTCCACCACCCGTAACTCCGTCAAACCCTCCTACTTCTTCGATGTTGAAAACGGGTTTTTACACAGGGTTGTGTCCTAACAAAATCGTGGATGTTGAATCAATCATCACATCAAAAGTTCAAGAAGAATTTAGAAAGGATCCAACTATTCTTCCTGCCCTCCTCCGCATGCAATTTCACGATTGCTTTGTCCACGTAAGTACCAAGTTACCCATTCTATTATAGTTGATTAAAACTAAGTCTCTTCTTAGAGAAGGTTTTCTAATAAATGTTCATTACTTTTTTTCCTTTACGCGCAAAATTTTGAGTTTCAAAATCACAAAGCTACTCAAATACCTTTATTATGAGAAATATTCGTAAGAGAAACAATATCTTCTACCACGACAAACTTGTGTATCGTGTCAAATGTTTTATTATGAGAAATATTACTCCATAGTACAATACGCTCAAATCCATACTACTAATAAATAGTACTTCTGTATTATAATACTCACAACTTTAGGATATTATTTGTGAATGTTAAAAAACTAGTTTGATGCAAGTATTATGATATGGAGGTAGTATATTCAATAGATTTGGTGAAATTTAATGAATACATGTGGGCATAAGTGCATAACCGCACAATTAGGACCTATTTACTTCAGCTTAAAATCAGTTCAGCTTAATTCAGTTCAGTTCAGCTTTTCTTCTATTTTGCTACTCATTAATCCTTCATAAAAAACTTTCAGTTCAGTTCAGCTCCAAACAGTTCAGTTCAATTCAGTTTAATTCAGTTGTTTTCAGCTGAAATAAACAGGCCCTTAGTCAAAATTTTCACACTTAAAAATTAGAGAACATCTAGACAAAATTGTTCTGGAAATATAATACTCCATGTTGTTTTGGTCCAAATACTAGTAATAATAATACTTTTATAATGAATTTTTTTTCTTGTAATAATTTTGATCACACCTTGTATGAAAGTGATAGAATATAATGATAGAGTATATAAAATATTTCTGGGCCTCAATCATCAGCTTAAGCTTTTGGTTGAGATGGTCCTCTAATATGGTATCAGAGCCAGCGTGACACAAAGGTCACGGGTTCGAATCTCATCCACCCCTCCTTTTCAAGTGGAATTATTAAGCGTAGGGTATGGGTGCCCATGCTGCATCCACACTCCAAGTCTAACGGGCTCTCGTGTGAGGGGGCGTGATAGAGTATATAAACTATTCCTGGGCCTCAACCATCAGCTTAAGCTTTTGGTTGAGATGGTCCTCTAATATATAAAACCGATTATGAGACATGGACTATTTTTTACTTTTTTTGAAAAGTTAGTTAAAGATTACTATTTTATTTAATAAAGTAGACTAATTTATAGTATTTGTCCCTCCAAAATATAAAGTTCTTGTTATAACCCTCTCTATAATATTTTTTGGGTTCTGCCCTTCTTAAAATCTTAAATTGATCCTATGAGATAAAGTGTACGTACTGCATGTCCATCATTCTATGAACAACAACAATATATGAAATGTGAAAACTACTAAATAATGTAAGATATACAAGTACAGCTCCGCATTCATTTTAATGTGTGGGTATACTGTATAGAGAAACTTAGCATTATTGGGCAATTGCCACATAAATATTCAAGAGTTTATTACAAACTTTGTAACATATTAGTTTAAGAGATTCACTTTTCAAGCTAGGCGATACATATCTGATATCTTTATTCAATTATAACTTTAATTATATATATTTGCATACATTAGAAAAATTATACTAAGTATATTAATAAACTAATAAACTTTACGTCTAGACAACTATCATGGTAATTTTTAAGATTTACATATTGTTTGGATAACAACTTTGAAGGGAAAGGGAGGGGAGAGAGATAGGAGGAAGGGAAGGGGAGAGAAAGGGAAAGAGGAACAATGTTGGAGGGATAGTGCTTATTAAAGGAGGAGGAAAAATGGATCTCTCCCTCTCCTTCATCTTATTAACTATCCAAACAAGGGAGCTTATCCCCTTTCCTTTCCCTTCCCTTCCTTTCTCTCCATTTATTTGTATCCATTAAGATCATAAATAATATAATTTTTGTAAGTGTCTTTGTAATTAATCTAATTAAGAGGTGGTTTGTCAATTAAAACTTTAATGACCTTTTTTAGACGACCGCCTAAAAATTTTCCCAAAGTTTAAGAGACAATTTTGCTGGATATGTTTAAATTCATCTCTTTAGTTTAAAAAAACCTATTCATATATAGAGAAATTATTGGTACTCACTTAACTATTATTGATATGTTGTTGTTTTTTTTTTTTTTTTTTTGGAGGATAGGGTTGTGATGCATCAATACTAATAGCCGGATCATCGAGTGAGAGAACAGCAGGTCCAAATTTCAGCGTAAGAGGGTATGAATTGATCGATACTTTGAAAGATGTTGTTGAAGCTGCATGTCCTAGTATCGTATCATGTGCTGATATAATAGCTATTGCTACTAAAGAAGTTATCAAACTGGTAAATATTAAAATTATTCTTCCAAGATTTTCCTTATTAATTTTTTATTATTTTGTAGCAAGTTACAACCAAAGGGAAAAATAATCTCAATTAATTTGAAATTGGCTAAAAATTAACTTCAAATTAGATCAACAAAATTTTAGTCTTTGGGCGTATCATGGAGATCCTCGATTCAATTTGTAGCTTACATAACTCTAGTATTTTACGGGGATTTGTTTTAATATATAGGGAGGTGGGCCAAGATATCTTGTACAAACTGGACGAAGGGATGGGCTTGAATCCAAAGCTAACGATGTTAATCTCCCAAGTCCTTTTGCATCTGTCTCACAAGTTATTTCAGCTTTTGGTGCCAAAAACTTTAGTCCAGAAGAAATGGTTATTCTTTTAGGTACATTTCTTTCTACTAATATTATTTTACTTCATTTAATCCAATCCAATTTAATTCTGTGAAAAAAATACACCCTATATATTGTATATTGTATATTGTACATGATACTATTACAATTATTTGTATTGATGATTTTGACTACTCGTATTTTCTTTCCATGAAGCAGGCACACATACGGTGGGAATTTCACATTGTGTATTCTTTGAAGAGCGTCTTTATCAAAATAGTGAAGAAACTAGCCAATTCGACCCTGATATGGACCCAAGCTTACGTGAGCAACTAAAGCCATTATGCCCACAAAGCATGGGATCAAATAATTTTACGTTTCTCAATCAAAATCCATCAAACTCAAATAAGGTGGATAATTCGTTTTTCCAACAAATCATTAAGCAAAGAGGAATCTTGCAAATTGATCAAGCATTAGCCCGTGATCCTCAAACAATGGGCTTCGTTCAACAGTTTGCTCAAAATCCTAATATGTTTGCAACTAAATTAGCTAGCGCCATGGTGAAGTTACAAGCAGTTGACGTCCTCACTGGAAATCAGGGACAGATTCGGAAAGTTTGTAGTAAAATTAATTAATTAATTATGCAAGAATGGGAAGATATTCTGTTTTAAGAGCGCCATGATTTAAACCTAAAGATTTATATTATTACTTAATCATAGTAATTTACTTAGGTCACTTGGCATTCAAAAGCGAGGCTAAGTGACAATACTTTGGAAGCAACTAATATAAACACCTCGTATTGATATTGACACTCCTCGTATTGATAATGAGTGTAGCACTAAGGCTTAAAGGTTGTGTACTCATGTTGAAATGTAGTCAATATTCATGAATCATACTAGGGGCGTAAATATGAATACATGGGATGACATCATGACAATATTATTTCCCTACTTGAGTACTTGAGGATGTTTAGGCTACTATATGTTTCTGGATTGTGGTTTCAGCTACAAACTTTTGTTGGTTGTAACCTTCCTTTGGTTACTTGTTACCCTTACAATGTTGGTTTGATTTGTCTCAACCAAAACTTCTACTTGTATTTGCTACACTTGCCAACAACCTATATATATGATGCACAAAAATCACCTTCGTTGTACTTACAAGTAATTAAAAATAAGTGAAGTTACATACACTATATGAAGCACCTTTAGCCAATATACATAGACAAATATTGACTTGCTTGGATACATAATTTTATGTATTACTCATCTTTTAGTAGACCTCTTTCAATCATCTAGCTCACTAGTTTATCAAACATATGTAGATCAAGTTTAATTGAATTTAACACGATGCATCACTGTGAGTAAATAATAAAGGCATTATCAGTTTGATAAGTTAAAAGATACTAATACGAGAAATTAAGGTGTTGTAACACCTAGGGTGTGCGAAAAATTCCGTTTCCGAATTTCCGGTACGATAATCCGGATATCCGATCCGTTTTTTTGAAATTCGGAAAACTGAAACGGATATCCGGATTTTTAAACCGGACCGGATACGGAATAGATTTTAAAAAAATCGAATTCTGGATATTAAGGAAAACAAAATCCGAAATTCCAGTTTACTGGATTTTTCCGAATTTTTCCGGATTTCCGATCCGGTTTTTAAGGGTATAAATGTAAGTTTTGGAGAAAATTTTGGTGTATAATTCGAAACCGGATTTCCGAAATTCTGGAACAAAAACGGAACCAATATTTTTGGTTCCGAAAATCCGGATTTCCGGATCGGAAATATTCCGATATCCGGTTTTGCACACCCCTAGTAACACCCCCATATCTAGGTCGCCTTATACATTACCAAAACAATCTATTCATTTAAAAACATAGGTTTTCAAAATAAGGGAGTGCTACGCATTACCCTCATTTGCTAAAAAAAATGAGGATAGAAAATGTTAACATAACTTCAAATCCATATTACCATTAAAACATCGAGGTGGAATTTATATCTTGCATCAATTTATTTAAAGGAAATACAAACTTGCAAACCAAATAGAGAAAACAAAGTCTCAAAATACCATATTACAAAACAGGATCTTTTAAAGGTTTTAAATGAAAACAAAAACAATTGTCCAAAAGTATAACATTATTCATAATAGTCAAATCTTCAAGCATCCTAAGCAAATCCTCACTCAAACTTTCTAAAAAACTCACCTGCAACAAACGAAAGGAAAGAAAAGCAAGACAAAGAAAACAAAAATCAGAAAAACTGAGGAAGCTCGACTCTACCCCGTAAAACTATTTTGAGTTTTGAAAACTTTACATAACATATAAAATCTAAACAAAGAGAAAATAAGAAACAACATTAACAACAACTTCAAGCAACAATACTTAAGAAACATAAACAGGTACAACTTTATTTATAACATGATCAAATTTGAAATACAATCTCTTTATATGTAAACAAGATTCAATATTGAGAATCAACTTTCCATGCATCTCACAAACCTTTGAGAATAGTATCAATATCCTTCATAATTTAATAGAAACTTATTTTGACCACTCTGATTAAGTTGGGAAAGAGAACAGGTTAGCAGAGCATTGCATTACCCTTTATGCTAACTTAATATTAAATTCATTAGCCGACAAACTTTGACAGAGTCTTAAGTGTGCACCCCCCCCCCCCCACGAACTATGTGACTTTTTTCACGTAGGGAGCTATGGAGTAGACAAAAGGTTCAGACTATGCGACTTTTTCACACAGGGAGTAGAACAAACATAACAACAATATATTCCACCTAAAAACTTAGGCGCGTTCATCACACTTAGGGACATACTACCGATAAAGGCTTCTTTCCCATCAAGATTAGAATTTCATATTAAATTTGGTTACTTGTGATCACTTTTTAATTATTCGATTTTAGAAAGATGATTTAGAAAAAACTCCACTCAAGAAACATGAGAAAACATGATATGATTAAACAAAACATGATTAAGAAATAAAAGTAGAGTTATACAACATTAGAAAACTTGAGGAAAATTTAAACAAACGTGAGGTATAAACAAAACAACTTTGAAACATGAATAACTTTAGAAACGAATAAACAAGATTAGAAACTTAAGTGAACGAGACATGAATTAGAAGTAAATAGAAATTGATGCCGTGAAAACAAAAATAAAGTTGTGATCTAAACTTAGAAGTTAGAAGTCAGTTTCTAAATAAACTTAAAACTTCAAATTTTAATCAAACAGGTTTTTAAAAGTAAATTAAACTAAGTGAATTCAACTTTTAAGAAACTAACTCAAATTCGTCGTTTTATCATGCAAGTTCTAAAACAATTCAACACAACTTTACTAAATTTTAATTGATTAATTAATAGGCAAAATTGACAAAAAAAACAATCCACCTTTGGGGGATCAGCCAGAAAAAAAAAAAAACCACCTTCAGCTTATTCTTCAAAAACCCCACCTAATACCCATGTTTGCCCCAAATGTACAATTTTACCTGGTTTACCTGCTAACGAAGGGTTGTTTCCGGATTTTAACCGTTGGGGTGCATTAATTGACTCTAAATCAACTACTGTTTAAATCTCTCTTCAACTCACCCCTTTTTTACTCCTCTCTGTTCATCTTCCCTAATTCCATTTTCTTCTACATTTTTTTTTTCATTCTTTCCTCTTCTTTGGTTCCTTTTCTCATTCAATGGCTTCTAGTTCAGTCAACTCTGGTTCTAGGTCAAGTTCAATTAGCACCTCTACCCGTTCCCCTATTATGTGCTATCATCGAGAAGTAGCACCTCTGAGAACAATAAGAGTTGCGGGCCCCACTGTTGGAAAATGCTTCTATGGTTGCAAGCACTACTTCTCGGTTAGTTTTCGTTGCATTTCTTGTTACTAATTAAATATTTTGTTGGTAATTGATGTTTTTGTGTTTTAGTTATGGGAATTTGATTTAGGTTGCTTTTTTATGTTTTGTTTTGTGGTTTTCAGAGCCACTTTTGTTGCTTCTTTAAATGGGCTGATGAGGCAGATGAAGTTACTGATTTGCAATTTGAGCTGTGTAAGAGGGATGTTAAGATTGCTGAATTGGAGATGGTGAATGAGGGGCTTGAAGTTGACAACAATAGGCTAAAGGAACAGAGAGAAAATTGGGAAGATAAAGTTGCTGAATTGGTTATCCATACAACTAAGCAAATGGCTGCTATCACTACTATGAAGGCTGAAAAGAAAATATGCATTACTCTAGCCCTATCTTGGGCTTTCTTCTTCTTATTATTTGTTGTGGTTTTACTGTTTAGGGGTTAGGAGGGTCAGGAGCTTCTGTTAGCTTTGTGGGGATTAATGTGTAGGTTGATTGTTGGTGATTAGTTATGTATTAGTTTTTGATGCTCATACATCATGCCATTTTGTTGTTAGAAGCATGTTTGTATGTGTCATGGAAGGTTGTAAGATCAATTTGAACGAAATGAAATGAAATGACAACTACTATTTTAGTGTCTTATTTTGTTTTTAATGTCATTGTAATTCAGCATTAACAATATAAGAATTCACAGCAAAAGTGCACATGAAAAAAGTGACACATAGTCAAGCTTAACTCCAAATTAGATATCAAAAGTGAGACATAATTAAGCTTAATACAGTAGAATCCAAATAAGTAGAATCCAAAAACTAACACTACAATCCAAAAACACTAAAATCCAAAAACCAATAGTAGAATCCAAAACAACAAAAAGTTCAATGAAAGTGATTTTTGTCAATTTTGCTAACAACTAACAGTACAATCCAAAGACTAACAACTAACAATAGCTCTATGATTGTGAGTTGTTGCTTGACCCTTGACTCTTGTTAAACCAGGTGACATCAATGGTTAGTCCAGATACAGCAGAAGTTTGACCCTTTCCCAAGCCTCCCCTAGCAGCCCCCCCTTCTACCTCCTCTTGAGTTTGCCCTTCCTTTTCCAATGGCAGGGTGTAACACTCTCCCACCTTTACCAAGTCTTGATGGTTCCACAGTGTTGGAATAATGTTGTTCAGACTGTGTCACTCCGTCAGCCAAGGGCTCAGTTGCAGTAGTTGTTGACTTCTTAGGCCCGCCTCTAGGTTTTTTAGGTTGAGGTTGTGCTGTTTCTGCTTCCCCTCTTCTAGGGAAGCTCCTTTTGTTGTGCCTGTTCACCTTGCATATTGTACATGTCATTTCCATTTCATTCTTGGTTAGTTTGCCAAGTTTTTTGGGGTTTTCATGTGGATCTTTTATTCTTTGCTTCCTTGGTCTGCCTGGTCCTATCTTGATTGGAGGTGGATCAATAGGAAGGCTTACTCTAGGCCAATGCCTTTCACCCACAATTGGTGGAATGGAGAATGCATAGGCTTGTAGATACCTTTCCTTGGTGTAACAATCATCAACAAACTCTTCCGCCATCGCATGTGTGAAAAAAAAATACAAGCTATGGCATGGCAACATGGGATTCCAAGCATATCCCATTTCCTACAAGTGCATTTCCTTGCTAGTAGGTCAACTAAAAGTTTTTCCATGTTGTGATTTACTTGAAACTCAGTTGCACTTGAAGGCAGAAAATGCAGTAGGTTGCTTGTTTTTTCTCTTTCTCCAGCTTCTCTTGCACTCTTGGACACAAATTTGATTAACTTTTATTAATCTCTGCTCTTATCATCACTAACCTTTTCATTACAGCAATGTCTTCCAGCATATCAATCAAGTGTTTGCTTCTAGCTTTGATTATGTAACCATTCCAAGTTTCTACCATGTTGCTTGTAATGACATCAACATTGGAAGTGGTTGACATATAAGCTCTACAAAACAGCTAAGGTTCATAGTTGTTGAATGCTAGTGCAGCTTCTTCATCAAGATTTTTCATAACTTCAAGATCAGCCATGTTGTATGACTTTGCAACACTCTAAAAAGCCAACTTCATCTCATCACACTTATAAGCCTTGTGCCACTTGCTAAAAATGAGCACTAGTGGAAAAATCTTTATATGCTACACTACATATGCTGCGGTCTTCTTCTTAAAAATTAAAAACGAAGCATAAAGTTCTTGGTGGGAAATTATGTTTGACTTTATGCTACGGTCGTTGAAAAGACAGCAGCATAAAGTATTTGTTGCGGTCAACGTTTTCTTTTGCTTCATTTACTTGGCGCAGCATAAAATTGGTAAATTTATAATAAGTCTATACAAACAAAGCTAAGTATATCTGAATAACCAAACAAAACACAAAACACATTCCTTCTTCTTTGACCTAGCTTACGTCGTCTTCACTGTCCTTCACTTCTTCACCGGCATTTTTCTTCACCAGCATTCCTTACGTCTTCCTTCTTTCTCAATTCTCAATTGTCTTCTATTTTCTTTTATTCTTCTTCACCGCGTTTTCTTCTCCCTCACCTAACTTCTGCTTTCTGCTCTTCTTTTCTCCCTCACGTCTTCGTCTTCGTCAACCTTCGTCTTTGTCTTCATCGTTGTTGTCTTCTGCTTTCTGCTTTCTCAAGGTGGTTAGGTTTAAATTTGGAATTTGGAGTTTAATTTGTTAGGGTTTATGTGGGAATTTGGGTTTGAAATTTTATGTTAATTTCGAATTTGGGGTAGGTGTAATTGGGTATTTTTTCTAGATTTGTTAGGGTTTATGTAGGTTGTTTTCGGGTTTTTTTTTCCAGTTTTTAGTTCGAATTTTTTCTTGTTCTGGTTTTTTTTCTTCTGCTTTTTTTCATAGAAGAACAGATTTCACAGCATTTAAGATACCCTAAAAACAAAATAGATGGGGTGTTAAACAATGAATTTCACATATTGAAAGACAAAAACAAAAACAAACAACAGTAGCTACAACTTACTGGTTGCTCATCTGATACAATTATCAAAACATCCATTTTGTCCAAACTCAAGCTTTGTTTCACCTCATTTAAGAACCACTCCCAAGACAAGTTATTCTCACCCTCAACAACTGCCCATGCTATTGGGTACATCTGATCATTTCCATCTCTACCCACAACACTCAACAATTGGCCACCCAAAAAGTCTTCAAACAACAACCATCCACACAAATTATGGGTCTGCACCCGGCAAGCCACCCCTTTTTCAGCCCTTCAAAACATATGTACAGCCTATAGAACACAGGGTTTTTGTGACCTATCTTACAAACAGTAACCAATTTCACATCTGAGTTAGGGCTTGCCACTTTAAGAGCCTCAATGTACCTACCTAACTTGTCGTAGTGTTCTCTCATAGATCCATGGAAAAGTCTATGAGCTTTGTACTTAACCTTGTATGCAAAATCTTTTTTCACCACTATTCTATATCCTCTCCTAATACATTCAATTATTTCCTTAGCTGGCCAGTGGGGCCTAGCTTTGAAGACATCTAACAATTGTTGTGCCATCCATGAACTCTACACATTTCTTTCCATTGTCTCAAGCAGTTGTGTTGTGGAATGACACTTTTAACAACATAAACAGACCTCCTACTGTCCCATCTGCCCCATAACCTAAATGCACACCTTGCACTACACTTAAATGCAGTCCTTCACTAGAGTAGATCTTAAGATGTCTTCCTTGTAACACAGAGTACATAGCTATTGCTTCTTTAAAAGCTTGCCTTGATGAGAACCTTTGGCCTACTTTCCAAGAGAACACTGAAAAATCAGTGTCTGTTGTGATGGTCAACTCTCTTTTCAACTTATTTTTCTCTTCACCATCTTCATCATCACTTTCTGGAGAGGTGTATAAATCATCATCACTGTCAATGTACTCTGACTGATAACCAGCTTCCTCTTCTTGTACCTTTTCCTTTCCTTTTGTTGTTCCTGAGCTTTGTTTTTGTGTCTCTAATCTACCATGTACTGCCTCCCTCTGAAAACTGTTAGCAAGTTCTAACACCTCCCTATTATGCTACCTTACATTCTCATGCACTGTATTCTGCTCCTCATCACTAGTATCTACAATGTCATCAACATTCAACCCTTTAACTAAGCTCTCCTCATCTTCACTCAGCTCAGTCTCATCAACTAATCCATCCAACCAGCTCACATTCCCATCTGAATCAGATTCATCAACAGGCTCAAAGTCTGAATCTGAATCAGATTCATCATCACTATCAGTGTTGTCATGGATTAGGTCTTGCAAAGGAATAGGACTGTTAGGCCTCACATCTTCCCATTCATAATCTTCAGGCACATTTGTTGTTATTGTGTGTACTGTTCTGTAGATGTTACAGGCTGTTGTTTTTCTGAAAAAGGAGCTTTTGAATTAGGTTAGTTGTTAT
Organism: Suaeda aralocaspica; assembly: GCA_016808085.1. Classification (NCBI taxonomy): domain Eukaryota; kingdom Viridiplantae; phylum Streptophyta; class Magnoliopsida; order Caryophyllales; family Amaranthaceae; genus Suaeda; species Suaeda aralocaspica. The sequence continues at coordinate 1,138,157 of PYUH01000543.1, forward strand.
GATGTAGTTAAGAGACAAGGTTTGGATCACAGTGGTTCACTACTGGATTAGGTTGCCTGTTATTGAGGATGGTTGGTGAAGAAGGTTTTTCAGGGATGTTTAGTGAAGCAGGCTTAGAAGAAGGTTTTTTAGGGATGGTTAGTGAGGTAGGGTTAGGGATGGCAGTTTAGGCCGAGTCCGACCCTGCTCCGCTCCGATCCGAGGAAAAAATCGGCCTCCGAATCCGCCTCAAAATAATCCGCTTCCGACTCCGAGTTTAAGTCAGAGTCGGAGTCGGATGCAAAAAATAATCCGAGTTATTCGACAATTAATCCGGCTCTGTCGGATCTCCGACTCCGACTCCGCCTTTTATTTCTCTACTTATTAGGTATAATAATTATTATTATCATTTATTTTATTATGATTATGATTATCATCATTTCTACTAAACTAATAAAACTATAATTTATATATTAATATAACTAATTATACACATGTATGATTGCTACTAAATGGTTATCAACTTATCATTAGAGTTGGTAATCACTCCGCTCCGACTCCGACTGCCTCCGCTTAAATCCGAGGGAAAAAAATCCGCTTCGACTCCGCCATGAAAAAATCCGCCTCCGACTCCGTTTAAATAATCCGACTACAATCAGAGGTGGAGTCGGATCCTACATAATCCGATTCGAGTTCGACCCGTTGCCATCCCTAGGTAGGGTTAGGAAATGGTTGTGTTATTGTATGATGATGTGAGGTAGTAGTTGATGTATCAATGTTCGGAAAGGAGTTATTGTTTATGACTTGAAGTGGTGTTGGGTTACTGGATTCAAGAGCAACATAATGGGCCTCAGGAGATGTTATGAAGCAATCTGGTATCACAAAATCATCAAAGTTAGGCCTCACATTTGGACCATTAGAAGGAATGTTTTTCTTCCTTGGAATTAACTTTTTGGTCCTCTTTCTTTGGGCTTGTCCAATCATGATAAAGTCATGACTTGCTCAGGTGACTCTCCCATATGATACACATACACATCAACACATCTAGTCAACAATCCAACATCAGCCATTTGTTGCACATCCTTATTGGAATTCAGTCCAATTAGCCCATCATCCAGAAAAAAAACCAAGCATAACTCACTACAATCAACAATAAAGGTCCTAGCTTCACCACCCAAATAACACAAATTCCCTTTTTTATCAGCAAAGAACACACCTCCATTAAACAATTTCAATGTAAATTAACCATTCTCCATTGTTTACACTATAAGCTACACAATTGGAAAAAAGAAAAAAAGGAAAAAATCAAAAATGCAAGTTCAAATACAACAAAGCATTAGCAACAACAACTCAATTTGACATACATAAACATAAACAGCAAAACCGTAACACTAAGCAATTGAAGCACTACAAAGCAGCAATAACAACAATGAGTCATCAATTACAAACAAATAAACATGATTGAAGTTCTGCAAGCAAATTATAGGACAATTCCAAACTCATGAACAAAAAATTCAGATTAATTTAGTGTTCAATTAGAAAATGTTACCTCGATTCGTAAAATCCCTAATTTCCAAAATCCCTAATTTTGGGTTCAATTAGCAAATTACAGCATCCACCACGCAATAGGAGAGCTCCCCGTGACGATTTCGCGTTTGGGCAAGGTGAACAGTTTCAGTTGAAGCTTATGGCAATGGCTTCCATGTTTATGTGCAAAAGACTTTAGAGGAAAAATGGAGGGAGAGCTCAGAAAAGGAGAATAATAAAGGAAAAAAAAGAAAAAAACTGAAATTTTGTTTTAAATTTAATTTAATTTTGATAAAAGTTAGTTAGTTAGTTAGTTAGTTAACACAATTTAAGAGGGAAACAGGGAACTGTTAACTAGTTGAGCAGGTTGTAGGTAAAATTGTACATTTGGGGCAAACATGGGTATTAGATGGGTTTTTTGAAAAATAAACTGAAGGTGGCCTGGGTTTTTTTTCTGGCTGATCACCCAAAAGTGGGTTTTGTTTTTGTCAATTTTGCCTAATTAATAAAAGTTAGAAATTTATAAACTTAGTTTTCAAAATTTCATTTATTTATATATTTATTTGATTTTTTTATATAAAAACTGAAAAAAAAAACTTATTTATTACTCACGAAATTAACTAATTAAACAAATTATTATTATTTTATTATTAATATAATAATAACAATTTTATTATTATTATTATTATTATTATTATTATTATTATTATTATTATTATTATTAAAATCAAGAAAATTACCAAAGAAGAACAAAAGTGACAAAGAAAAATAATTTACGTAAACATGAAAAAAAAACGCCACCCATGAAGGAAAAAAAATAGGATACATGATCATAATTCACAAAATTCCATACTTCACAACTTACCATTTAAACATGGATTAACAACTTGAAAACTCAACAAAAATCAATCATAGATTTCAAGAACATAAGCATGATCATAAACATATTCGTAAACATGAGGAAAAACATGCTTAGAAACCATGAATATCACGACCACCATAAAATTCAAGTAGTGGGAAAACATGGGCTTCATGAATTGTTTTTCAAAAACCAAAAATCCTACGAGATTTTTCTAAAGTGGTAGACATCGAAAACTTACTGAGAAAATCCAAGAGAATAATAAAAAACACGCTAGAAAACTTGAACAAAAACTCCTTTTGAAACTTAAAAAACCCGCTTGAAAACCTTGATTTTGATACTTGTTTTTGTTTAATTAATTCAATTGAAATAATTGCATTGATGAACCTTTAAGGGGTACCACATAAATATCTAGGTGTTTTATTCACATTTTCATAGTTCTGAGGTTTTCTACGGGAAACATGTGAGTTAGCCCACTAACCTATCATCTAAACATTTTAACACATGATAATCAAAATACAAGGCTTACGAATAACAAATTAGTAAAGAAACCAAATTTAGTGTGTTGTTAATTGTTTACTAAGAGAGTAAGTTTTTCTCCATTGCCTTCTACCAACCATTGACATTAATTATTCATAGATCTTAGTCGGCTAAGTTGAGGCTAGATTTCATTTTTGGACTTATCGACTAAAATTGTGGCTTTTAGATCAAGTGCAATGTTTTTTTAGTAAATTATACAAAGAGTATTAAGATTTACAAATGCCTCCTTATTTATTATTACAAAAAGAAATAAAAATCAAATAGCTACTTAAAAAATGTTGTTTAGCCATGTAACATTTTTGTTGCTATTTGTAAATGTTATTGGCCTGGAAATTTAGTGCTTATATCCCTTTAGAAATCAAAATTTGATTTTGTAGTAATTTCATTGTCTCTTCAATATATTCTCTTTTGAAACCACATTTAATAGTGCTCTTTTGGTGCTAGGGAGCCACCAAAACGAATGGTGAAAATCTTGAATCGAGAGGGAAACTCTAACCGGCCAACTGAACTATTAGTCACTCTCATCTCCTTTTTTTGTTAAGCTATAAAATTTTTCTACATGTTCCAAGATATTACATCGTGTGAGCTAATGATTTTACAAATGATGAAGTCAAGAAAACATATGTCACAACGAAGTTGAAAGGTTGCATTTGAGGCGGGTGACAAACGAATTATAAATAATATAATCTACGTATGCTCCTACACCGACCTAATTTTGTAGATTCACATTTAAAAGATGTAAATATGGTTATACAGTAGATTAAAAATCAAAATATGGTGAGGAAATCACTTTTCCCTAGATACCTAAATACCTAGAAAAGTGTGTTTCTTACTCATGTCATGCAATTTATGAGTATACTCCCTCCATTTTTTTTAGATGCAACAATTGCATCTGGCATGGGGTTTTATACAAGTACGATTTTACTACTTTACCCTTATGCAATTGTTGCATCTCTAACCAACATCATCACATTCCATCATTTTAAACATCACCACCATATATAACCACACCCACCAGCCCAACAACCACCAACCCACCATTACCCACGCCCACCAGCGTAACGACCACCAATCCACCATCACCCACACCCACACTGTAGTTCACAACAACTTATACCACCAAGACCACTACTCGAACCCACACTCCAGTTCGCAGCAACGCACACCACTAATACCACTGCTCGAACCTTCGCACCCATTCGTAGCCACCAAATTCGATCCACCATGTAATACCCCATATTTTCATGTATTTTAAGGAGTTAATTTTGTATTTTATATGTATATTTTTAGTATTTTTATTGAGAGTTTAAGATTCAATAAAAATATTAAAGAAAGGAAATTTAAATTAATTGTTAATCAAAATAATTATTTTATGTTTATAAATTATATTTCATGTCACTTTAAGTTTTATTAAATATTTTGAAAAGTTTCTAAAAATAGAATTTTTAGAGTTTCCTAAATTGTTTTAAACCAAGGGCACAAAAGTAATTTCAAACATTAAGGGTATTTATGTAATTGCACCAAAACCTACTTTGGGCCTATAAATACCCCTTAAATAAGAAAGTTTCAAATTCAATTTGCAATCTAGTGTATTAGGATTTCAAAAAAAAAAAAAAAAAAAGAGTGGAGATTTCCGGAAAAAAAAAAATATCGCTTGTCTTCTTCTTCATCCGCCCTGCTTGCTGGTGCCGTCCCTCTGCTGTCGCCCGCTGCTGCCTCGCGCCGTCGGCCTCCCTCGCCGGTAGCCACCGCCGGCAACCTCTCCTCCTCCCCTCTTGGTAATTTCGAACCCTACTATAAAAAAAAATTCTTCCTCTTTTCTTTTTAATTCAATCTTGCAAAATTCATGTTTATAATTATATTTAATCATGTTTTTATGTTTCTAATCATGTTTTATAAAATTATGATTGTGTTTAAAGTATGAATTTATAAAGTTGTTCATGAAATTTTAAATTTAGGGTTCATGAAATCATGAAATTGGTAGTTTTATGGTTTTTAATGATCTGGACTTTTATATTATGATCATGAATTGTTGTAGTATGAATTTGTGATGTTTTCTTGAAGTTTAGAATTGTTTTTAAGGGTTTTAAAGTTGTTTAATATTGCTGTCAAATTTTTATAATCATGAAAACTAAGAGTAAAAATATTATGAACATGTTTTACTTCATGATGAAAAATTATTTTAAAGCTTATATTAGATGTATAATGATGATAATAGATTGTAAAAGAGTTTTATGCTTGATTTATGATGTTTAGACGAGTTTTTAATGAGTTTTGAATAAATAAATAAAGCTGTGAATTTTTATTAACACGTGTTTATGTTTAATAAAAATAGTAACACGTGAAATAAGTAGTCTTAATTATTTTTAATGCATCTAAATGTTGTATGATGGTCTTAGGACATGACTATAGTGTTTTATGATCAAAATATGATATTTAGACGGGTTTTTAAGTGTTTTTAAGAAATTTTATAAAGCTGTCATTTTTGGAAAATTACCGAAAATCAAGTATTTTGTGAAAGAAAAATTAAACTAAAGTATGGGATTGGATAGAGACCACATAGGGAATGTTTTGGACAAGTTTCCAACATAAAAAGTTAGTTTAGAGTTGTTGTAAAAGTTGTGGCGGATCACCACTACTTTACAAAGTATGAAAGTTTTAAAGGCGAAGTAAAAGTAGATTTCATGCTTGGTTGATGACCATACATGTTATGAATGTGTATGTGAATTGTTGTTTAGTTGACTTGCATGAGAAGTATGCTAGTATAAAAGTATGATTTTCATATTGTTTGACATTCCACTTTTATAGCATTATTAGTTTATCATGAGTAATTGGAATGTTTATCTGTTTCTAAAGTTGGCCAATAGTTAATAAAGAAGAAGGAATAAGTTAGTTAAGTTGATTAGTTACTTAATCAACAAGAAAGATAGTTGTGAATTTTTATTCACATGATTATTAGAAGTTAATGAGCAAATATTTAATATTTATGTAGCCACTCACATTTTAATGTGTGGTCAAGGAAGATAAATAGTTATTCACTCACAGTTAATGTGTGGTAAAGGAAGTTTAGTTTAATTAAAGGACACATAAGATTATTTTTAGAATCGCCTTAAATTCAAGAAAATTGAATTGATATGGTTTTGTTTGATGACATGCATGCTTTTATGTGTTGTTATGTATGAGTCATAACATTATTAAACCGGTTAATCACGTAAAGTGAAAGAGGATTCGCACCAAAACTCTTGGAACGTATATACCTTGAGTATGAACAATGGAGGGAGTCATATGGAACAATGATCCATGACTTCTAAGTGGGGTACAAGACGTTGTACCTCTTTTATATTTTTAATGCGCTGGAATTCCGTCACTTTATGTTACATAGGTAATACCTTCTTGGAATTGCTCCCAAGTTGGTGCCCAATAGGGCGATTTTAAAGGAAAGGAAACCTGTCCAATGCGAAATCCAAAGCTTAATAAATAATTTTGTTTGAGTTGAGTCTATGTACAGGTGAAGAGTAGTCAACGGTAAGAATTGTATGTTATACTTTTATTTTATTTTAATATTAATCATGTTTTGCATAGTCTTAAGTATTTATATACTCATCTCTGCTGTTTTTGTGTGTGTTTGTGTGCATGGCTTTGTCTTTGACTTGGCCCTACGGTGACCCACTTGATGACGAGTAGTTGTCTAGAATAAGAGAAAGCTACAAGTACAAGTGGGCATAAGTCGATCATGCTGGGCTGAAGTGAGAGCGCTTATATCGTAGTTTTCTTAGTTTAATGCTTTATAGACTTTTTAGTTATTTATTATTTTGATGTTGACTTTTGTTTTGAAGTTTAAAGTTTATTTGGTTTTTGAAGGACCATTAAGATGGTTCCGAAGTGTAATAAAGATTTATTTTGGTTTTGACTTGGTTGTTTTAAGTTTATTTTTAAGTTTTACTTTGGAGTTTTAATTTGGTTTTGGTTTTTAAAGACTTCCGTTGTAGTACTTTGATAAAAGTCTTAGCCGTTATCACGATGGCGGTAATACTTTCGTTTTTCCTAGTTGGTTAGGAGTTTTGATAATTATTATTCTTTATTTATATTAGATTTCCGGAAAATCTAGAGAAGGAAGAAAGGAAATTCCAGGGTGTACACACGAACCACCCAAATCACACCCACTCACGATCAAAAGCCACCCTAATTGCGCACCCACTCATGACCACCATCAAATCAAATCATCAACCACCATTAAATCGAACCCAATAACCACCAATTTGACCAAATTCACCATCCAGTCAGATAAGCGACCACCATCAAACTGATTTGAGTCTAGATCTGCTCAAATCCATATTCAACAATCCAAATATTACCCTCGAATAGATTGTTAGGGTTTCGATCATTGTCCGATTTAGTAGGTAGACGAAGATGAAGGGGTGAGTTATGGTGGTGTTCGAAAATGAAGGGGGTTTTGTGTTGGATGTGGGTGACGACAGAAGGGGATTGTTTGTGGTTGTGGTGGGTGATGAATAGAAACAGTTTTGCAATGGTTATGGGTGACGAAGGAAGGTTAGTGGTGGTTGTGGCGGTTGACAAATTAGCAACTGTCAGTGGTGGTGGTGGTTGGCAAAATAGAAGGTGTACTGGTGGCGATGGTGAGTGAAGAAGATAATAAGTAAGAGTGGAGGAGTAAGATGGGTGATGGTGTATCAAGAAGGGGCATAATAGTAATTTCATAGGAAAAACTTTACTAAGGAAAGAAACACAATTGTTGCAACTAATTCCAAATTTCCTAAAAGGGAAATTGTTGCATCTAAAAAAACGGAGAGAGTATTATTTAAAGGTAGGCTCTGACACGAGCACGACACTGTAGTGGCACAATACGAGCCCACTTGCAGCCCCACACGACACGAGAAACGAAGGGTGAGTCGTGGGTTGTAGGAGTGCGCATAATCCAGTCCGGTCTTCGGTCCGAGAAATTTAGAGATTTCGGGTTTTCGATCCGGTCCGGCCCAAGACCGGAAAATTCAGGTCCTGACCGGTTGGACCGGTTTCCTTGAAAAAACAAAACTTTTAGTTAATTAATGTAAAAGTTTACTATATATAAAGGTTCTTTTTTATTTAAAATATTAAATTTATTTATATTTTATATATCATTAAATTTTATGTTCTAATTAGAATATATATAAGAAGAAAATAATGTTTTTTTTATAAGTAATAAGTATTTTTTTAGAAAAAATCGAAATTATCAAAAATTCAGGTCCAACTGGTCCAAAACAAGTCTGGACAGGAAAATTCAGGTCCGATCCGGATCGGAATTCATCAGGTACGGTCCCCGTTTCAAGGAAACCAGGGATTTCGGCTTTCCGGTCCGGTCCGGTCTTGGACCGGTGCACACCCCTAGTGGGTTGTGTCGTGAACAAAAATAAAAGAAATAATTGGCACAAGCATAGTGTGCGACACAATTTTTTGGCCCGCTAGTACACCCACAACACAATTTTTAAATAAATAATAAAATTAATAACTTATATAATTAAAATTAATAAATAATTAAATTAATTATGTAAATAATGTTAATAAAATTAATATAGATTATTTGATTAATATAAATCGATTTTTTTAATTAATTAAAGAAAAATGATTTTTTTTTTTTAAAAAAAGGAAAAAAATAACGGATGACGCGTGGGCTAGCACTGCACGGCCGCCAGGGCCATGCTAGGTCATGGACTAGGTTATGCCATTAGGCAACACGTACGACATAACCCACCTTCCCCGTTGGCACGACATGACACCTTCTCTTGCCCGGTCTAGCACGACCCACGACATAAGTTTTACAACATTTTTTTATATGCGCACAAAGTGGAATTTAAATTAGGAAAAATTGATTCTAATAATCTCACCTTTTACACATTTGAATATATTAGTCCCACTTTTCGATTATCTCATAATATTCCCACCTTTATGGCTTGTTTTCTTTTATTGGTCCTTACCGGTTAATAACTTAATTAGTAGGTAATTTATACACGTGGCATTACATGATTGGTGATTTGGTGGAGTGCTTTTTTTATTAAACAAAAAAATCCATTAAACAAAAAAAACTGTATGAAATCAGTTTAATAATTTAAAAAACAAAAAGAAATGAAAAAATTGTGTGCTGGAGTGCTTTTTTTTTTTTAGTTTAAATCAGTTTTATTAATTAAAAAAACAAAAAGAAGGACCAATAAAAGAAAATAAAGTTTAAAGGTGGGATTGTTGTGAGATAATCCAAAAATAGGATTGTTAATTTCAAATGTGTAAAAGGTGCCATTATTAAAATCAATTTTTCCTTCAAATTAAACATTAATCTGATTAAGTTTCCATGAATTAGGGACTAACATTGCACAAGGCAATCCCCGGGCCAAAAACTAATTTTGAGAGGAAAGAAAATACTTGATATTTTTGATATTCTATTTCTAGTCATTATCGTTGCAACCGATACGTTACGAAAGAAAGCAAGTAAAATCAAAACAAAACCCTAACCATTGTCATCAAATTCAAATCAACACAATTCTTCAAAGAGTCAACACATACCCCCCAACACACCAACTCCCATACTTCTTCTTCATGGTTCAGTAGGTAAACTGATAAAGCTCGTAACATCACACAATCATGGCGGCTGAAGCTTCGAAGGGGAATTCAACCGCCGATTCATACATCGGCAGTTTGATTAGTCTCACATCCAAAAGTGAGATCAGATACGAAGGAATTCTCTACAGCATCAACACTGAAGAATCTAGTATTGGCCTTCGTAATGGTAACGGTTCTTTGATTTTCGCTCTAATTTCTTGTTGTTTTTATCTGATTTTTTGTTGTTTGTTTGTTTTCGCGGTTGAATTTGATGTCCGTTTTAGCGGTTTGATTGAAGGTTTATATGATGATTGATGATTTGATTGGAATTATGTGTTTGAAGCGGTTGATTGATTGTTTGAAGCAAAAGTAGAAGCGAAGGCAGATTTTTGTGAATTTTTAATGTCTGTATTTTCTGTTTGATTATGGATTTTGTATTGAGATATAACTGAAATGGAATGATGAAAATATTGTTGGTTGTTTTCGCCGTTCGATTGTATTCCGGTTTTGGCAGTTTGATTGAAGGATTGTTGATTGAGTGATGAGTTTGGGGATAATTGTTGAATTATTGATTATTAGTGATTGAAATTGTGTGTTTAAGGATTACTAAGTTTTGGAACTAGCGAGATAGTTGAAATGAAAGTAGGAAAGAAGGTAGATTTTGATTTTGTGAAATTTCAATTTCATGCTGTTTTGTGTCTGATTGTGGATTCTGTAGGGAGTTTTAGTTGAAATGGAATGATGCAGATAGTTTAGATTGTTTTTGCTGTTCAATTTTATGTAAGTTTTGGTGTTTGAGTGGAGGATTACTGATTGGGTGATGAATTTGGTGATGATTGTTGAATTTCTGATAATTGGTTTTTTGATTGTGACTAAAATTGCACGTTCAAGAAAATCTAAGTTTCAGATTTCAGAATTTGTGAAACAGTTGGGTAGTGGTTTGAACTTTGAAGTGAAAATAGGAATGAAGACAGTTTTTGTAAATCTTCAATTTCCATGCTCTTTTTTGCACGATTATGGCTTATGTGTTATGATTTAGTCTAGAGGGAAAAATGTGAATAGTGCAAGGAAAGGGCAATCATTTGAGAAGTGAAGAATAATATGGAAGAACTTGTAGAAGGGAGGTAGATATATACTAGAAACAGGTTGTGGGGCTGTCAGATTGTTAATTGTTTATTAACGATTGCTCAGGGGAAAATTGGAAGTGGCCATCGATAGATGGCTGAGGAGCATTGCCTTTTATTGTTTGTGAAGAGCAAAGAGTCAACGAGCATGGAGTAAGAAATTTATATGTAAAAAACTTGGGATTAAGTGTAGTAGCTATGGAGTTGTTTGTTTCTTCTGGTTCTGCATAAAGAAATGCAAATCTGTATCTATAGTATTAAGAAAGTTGGGTTATGTCTTAAGAATTGATGAGGTTGGGCTGTCTTTTGGTTACCATTTCAACTTTCAAGTCTAATGTCTTTTCCTTTTTCTTCTAGCTGCATGTGTGCAAAACTCTAGGCTAATTTTTTAAGCTTGTCAAGTTTGGTTTTGCAACCCATGATATATTAACACGTTATATTAACAACAAACGAAACATACATCACTTGATGGCGAAGTGAGTTATTGAGATTTAGATATTTGGCTACTGTAGCCTGTTGTCTGTGCAATAGTCTCAAGGCTTTTGGTAGGAAATATGGGGCAATTTTCACTATAATAAAATTAGAAAATTGTTGTTTGGACTCGGTAGGGAATATCGATGGGATATGTCACTTACTTTCTTACATTTTGTTGTTGTTATTGATGAAAGATATGTGAGTCCAATTTTGTGTTAGCCTAAGGGTGTGGGGGAAGCCATTTGATTGTCTTAGCCCAAACTTTACTTGAACATTATGGTGGGACTATTTTAAAAAATCAATTTCCGCTTGATTAAGTTTTAAAAGTCATGAAAAATGATTGACATAGTCTTATATGTTACTAGGCAGGGCGGCAGGCTAGCCGCACCTTTAGAATGTTATGCTATCGGGCATTAGGGGTTACTTTTAATGGTGATGGGATTATCCGAATAAAGGGAGAATTACTTCAATAGGAAAATAGGGTTACTTCTCCAAACAAGTGGAGTTACTCTTGTGGTATTGACGTATTGTAATAGCCAAAATAATATTAGGGTTACTTGAATGGACAAATGTGGTTGCTTTTTTTTTTGGGACTAATTGATCTTGCTTATATGATGATTTGGGGTTACTCTTACAGACAAAACTAGTTAATTTGACTAATTGATTTTCCTTGTATGATGAATTGGTGTTACTCTTACGGTCGAAACAAGTTTAATCATATGAATAAATTAGGATACTAGTATGAGTAAAAGTTGCTCTACATCATGTGATCCGCCACACAAAAGACTTGCCTTAAATGATGAACTCTTTTTGGTGGAGCCTCTAGTTGCTCATATTAGATTGGTTTCATTTTTTGTGATGTGTTAATGTGAACTACTATAATCAGTTTTTAAGATGCTTTAGCTACTCTTCTTAGGTGGATTTTGTTCGTTAAACTAAACGTGTTCTTTATTCGTTTAATAGCATGGGTACTATTGACATGTCAATCATCAGCCTCAATTTTGTTAGCTTATGGTTTTCCTTTTCTTTAGATATGGAGCTGCTGGCCATTTTGATCTGGTAAATAAGTAGAGACTAATTGGTAATTAAAACACTTCTTTTGTACTTACATTTCAGTCAGATCGTTTGGAACCGAAGGGCGAAAGAAAGATGGTCCACAAGTTGCCCCAAGTGATAAGGTTTATGAATACATACTATTCCGAGGCAGTGACATCAAGGTATGTGTACAACATATCACTTGCTCTGTGTGGTTGCAAAGTTGGGGTGTATTGCTCTGATTTTTAGCATTTAATGATGTATGCAAAGTCCATGCTTTCTTTTGTTTGCTTGTTTTTTTCTGCCTAGAGAATCATATGCACTAAGTTGCATGCAACCATTACTTCCATAGTTTTGTTTTTATGTTGTTTCCAGGCTAGAATGCAAGATGAGGGAGCTTCCGACATATTTAATCCTTGAGAATGAAGCGATATATCTTTAGCCTATAACTAAACGGCCAATATACCAAAAATGAATTGTGTTCATAGGTAGAGATTGTGAAATAAGATCTTTGTTGTTGCTCTAGAGTATTTGTATCAAACTTTATTTGGCTATTTTGCGATATTTTTCATAATTTTGGCTCCAAACGAAGGGTGAACATGTCTGTACCAATGTCGCTTTTGTTGAGGATATGGCTTGAATACTTGAACTCAAATAATGGTGTATTTAATTACTCTTTAGCTCTATTACGAGTATTACCTTTATTCCTTAGTGTTATCTATTTTTTGTTGAATATCAAACCTTAGAATGATATTCAAGTAATAAGTCTTGAGGTGATATATATGGATGGGATGGATAAAGGGTACTAAGTGTAAGGTGTGTGCCAATAATCCAATATAGTGGGTAAGGAGGGTAAGAAAAGAAGAGAACTTTATCAAAAGGAAATCAATTAAAATTGGGCAGAATTTCATGGAATGGCCTTGACAAGAAAGTGGATGGAATGTTGTGGAACACTGGAAATATTAAACTACAATGACTTCTAGTGATAAAAAAGGGATTCATTGATTCCCATTTTTTTATGTTTATAAAATTTATAATTAATCATCCTGGTTGAGTGGTTTATTATATTATATGAGTTATTGATTAGCATATATTGTGTTTATGGTGGTGGATACATTGGGGAAGCTGGGCAAGTCTACCCCTAAAAATATGTGTTAGAATGTTCAAAACTATTGTTTTGAAAAATTTTTTTGTGCAGTTATTTGGTTGCTATAGGCACTTATAAATGCTACGTTAATGCATATGAGAGGCTATAAGCCTATAAAAGCCAGGATTTTTATCATCAACTACAGAAACTACCCTTGTTACATTGTACCAAGAATTAGCTGTAATTCGGTATTGACTTGGAACATGATTTACGAACAGATTGCATGATTCAATACTTCAATCTTTGGTGTACAATGTGTATGCATAGGCTTTGTTTGAAAGTTGACTGGTTAGCGCCTTAGTGGTTGGCTTAACAGGTGTTCCTTTTGAAAGTAATGTGTTACGTGGCGTTTGCCGCATAATATACCATCTCAAGTATTTTGAAAATATATGTGCTATATAATGTTTCACGTCAATTCATAAAATCACTATTGCTATTTGCAAGATTTAAACCGTAAACCACTTGCAAAGAGATATAATGCAAATAACATCTCAACCAACTTTTATCAATGTGTTAAATATACGCATAATATTATAATATATTATATGTTTTCTTAACATAAGTAACCTTCCTCTAGCTATAAAATTTCATTCCCTTTTCTTTTTTGTCCCTTCCAAATTTCACATATCACAGGAGTGGGATGAATATAAAACAAGTGACGTAAATGCTGTGTTAAATGTACGCATAATATTATAATATATTATATGTATTTTTAACATTAAGTAACCTTCCTCTAGCTATAAAATTTCATTTTCTTTTTTGTCCCTTCCAAATTTCACATTTCACAAGAGTGGAATGAATATAAAACAAGTGACATAAATGCCCAGGCCTATACTCTAGTTGTATTGTGTTAATGGTTTTGACTAGTTGGTTGTCAATAGTTGTTTGTGTAAAAGTGTTTGATTAATGGATGATAATTGTTTTAGTGTTTACAATAACATAATAATTAAAGGACCTAAGGTTCAACAGGATAATCTCAATCATATTATGACTTATGAGCTGTTTTCAAACAGAGCTTCGCTCTTTCCATAAGTTGGTTACCAAACACCCAAATTTCCAGCTGTCAAATCATCTCTTGTGGTCATTAGATTTTTATCTCTAATACCTTTAAGTGGTTATCCTGTAGGTTGTTGATGCATGAAAAACATTGTTTTATCAATTATGAGTACAAGATAAATGAAAATTGACGATTTTGGCTTCATCGTGTTGAAATTGGTACAAAAGATGCTTTAGCGAGTAAGCTGAAAGATGGGGATATGGGGATTATAGAAGATTATTAGAAAGACCTAGGAACTGGATAGAAGGAAATAAAAAGGATTTAAAGAGCTTAGGTTTATAGGGGCTTTCAGCAGCTTAGCAATAAACATAGGGGAATGAAGTAAGATCTTTTGGTGGATTATGTACAAGATCTATTGAGTTCATACAACCAATTCCTTTCATTTGCATTAAGGCTTTGATTGTCACATTTAGTTTAGGAAAGAATAAATGTTTTTTAAAATTTCAATTGAATAGACTAGAAAATGCATTACTAGTGCACTCGACTTGGTGATATGTCATAGTTGAATAATTTAGGAATAATTTTGTAGAATATATTTGGAGGGATATCTGGATAGAGCTTTCACTAAATTTTGGCTACGCATATCTCTTGGAATTTTCCTATTTTGTCTATGTTTTTTCTGAATATGCTCTAATCAATTGGTTTTCTGTATCCTTCAATATCTACTTGCAGGATTTGCAAGTGAAATCGTCTCCTCCTGCTCCGCCAGTTGCATCAACATCATCCATCGACAATGATCCTGCTATTATTCAGGTAATGAAATGCACAGCTGACTTGTGTGATTTGGAATTAGTTGGGCATCTGATTGTGGGTTCATATTACAGTCGCATTATCCTCGTCCTACTTCAACGTCTGCAAATCTACCACCAGCAAGTGTACCATCAGCTGATGCTAATACTCAAGGACCACAGCTTGGACACCCTGGCTCCAATTTTCCTGGTGCTTTGCCTCTGTACCAACCTGGTGGAAATTTAGGGTCATGGGGGCCTTCACCTCCTCCTGGTGCTAATGGAAATGGACTGCCAATGCCTATGTACTGGCCAGGTTATTATGGCCCCCCAAATGGACTTCCTCATATGCCCCAGCAGACATTGATTCGACCACTCCCAGGACTCGCTATGCCACCGTCCCTGCAGCAACCAATGCAGTATTCTGGGTTCAATCCAAATTTACCAACTGGAGCTTCAAACTTGGCTGGCTCAAAACTGCCTGAGATCCCCCCTAGTTTGGTTAGCTCAAGCAGCACTTCAACACCAGCATCTTTATCGCAATTCAATTTGCCTCCTGCACTATCAACCAGTCTAGCATTTGAAACGTCATCTAGTTCTGCAGTTTCTAAGACTCCAAGTTCTGGCCTTCTTTCAACACCTAGCTTCCCTTCAGTATCTCCATTGGCAGTCACTGCTCCAGATGCCAGTACCATTACACCTGCCATCTCTAACAAGGTCAATGCAATATCTAGTTCAAGCTTGCCTAACCTAAGCCTTTCCCAATCAACATTGTCTGTCATCAGTTCCTCCAATCCTAGCCAGATAGAAACTGCAAAACCTTCTTTGGTCACCCCTGATCAACTTGTGCAGCCTGGACAAAAACCCATTTCTTCTTCTCTGCCTTCACAAGTTGCTCACAAGGATGTGGAAGTTGTTCAAGTTTCATCAACAGTGTCATCAGATACAAAAGCAGAAGTTGTTAAGGAAGCACAGCCACCGATATTGCCACTGCCTCCTACATCAAGGGCTTTACACAAGGTGCTATATCTTTCTAGTTTATACTATTTGATGTTTGTCGGTTTGGCCTACTTGTTGCAATCTTTATATTAGTCTTGTTATGCTGTGTGTAATCTCTCTTTCTCCGTGTCTCCCAAACAAACTCTTAAAATGCATTAGCTTAGGAGATGCTCTGTTAGTGTTATTTAATGGTTCTGAAATTTCAGAATGTGTCGTGTACGTAGTTTTATCTGTACTTCCCCACTCTGCCGTATTTTTTATAACGATTATTGATGGAAAATAGGGAACAGACTTTTGACTAAGTTTCAGTTTGTATTTCATTAGTATATAGTTTTTGAATTCCAAGGGAATAATGCGTGGACAAATGAACTTCCTAAAGGATCTTATCTTGCCACTATTTTGAGGTTTTTGTATGCACAAAGCTAGTGCAATAACTTAAAACATGTCCGTGCCAACAAGATTTATCAAAAATGCTACATGACTATGAAATAATTTAACCTTAAAAAATACTGGTGGGTTCATTATTAGATTTTATATAAAGGTTGAATACAAGGTCAAAAACTTGAGTCTGATCTTGAGTTTATAGATTATGCCGTGCCCTAGTGCCCTGCACATTTAAGTTCTATTAAGATGATCAAAGAGCCATTTTTTCTTGATTAACTTCTATAAATACATTATAAGTCTATGTTGTTTGTTAACATTCCTAACGATGTGAGTTCTCCTTTATGCAGCCTAATTCAGCTCAGTACTATCCACGTCATAATTACAACCATCGGGGACGTGATAGAGGAAGAGGAAGAGGAAGTGGGGTAATTTACCATCTTTTTCCTTTGATAATTTAGAATGAGAAATTGTGCTAATATTTTTCTATTTTTGATTTCATTTTTGTAATTATTTAAGAAGATGGTTACAAGAAATACTTTAGCTTCCTAACAAATGCAAACAATTGTTGTCTTAGATTGGTAAAGTGTAGTTTTTGGGGCTTAGATGCAAAAGTTACCAATTTAACATTTTAAGTTCCCTCATACATTTGTCGTGTCAGCTTTCGGGACAAGGGTCCTTTTCTCTTTTTTATTAAAAAGTTGACATGTATATCTAGAGCCTTACTGTTTTTTCTATTAGCAGAATTTTTAGACTTTTAGGTCTCGTTCTTTGGAATTGATTTATGTCATTTTTAGTTCAGTTTAGCTCCATGTTGTTTAGGGTAGGTCTATTCAGTTCAGGTCCATTCCGTTTAATTTATTTCACTTTCATTCTTTTTTCAATTCAGTCCAAAAGAACAAGGCCTTGTTAATTCTCTTAGATCTCTTCACCTTCAATCAATCTGTTGCTTATTTCCATTATTAAAACAGCAAACTGAAAACTGAAAACACAAGCTGTTCTAATAATAGGTCCCATTTGAATATTTGATTGAGGGTCATTTTGAGATTTTGAGTTAGCATACCACTTCATACTAATGTAGTCATTTGAATGCTTTGTTTAGGACTTTAGGGTATTGTCAAAGTCTTTTTATACTAATATTGAGAAGTTCAAAGTTGAATATTCGAGTAGAAATGTTCCTAGTAGGGATTGAAGAAGTTTTGCATCTGTTTGAAGTCTTGAAGAGCAGTGTGTTTCTTGACCTCTCATAAGTCATAATGAAACATTCTGTCCTGTTGTATTCATTAAAAAGCATAGTGTTTTGTGATAGGCTTCAAAGTTTCCAAATATCTTTGATTAGAAATTGCTTAGGGTGTTCCACTTTTTAGAATTTTCTGTTTTGCATTTGACTTCTATAATCTTAAGAACTACTCTTTCAATTGACAAGACAAGGAAATGTATCGTGTTTCTTAAGCCCTCAAAACTAAAATTTCATATTCTCACAGAGCTCTCGTCCGGTGACAAGATTTACCGAGGACTTTGATTTTACAGCCATGAATGAGAAATTCAAAAAGGATGAAGTATGGGGCCATCTTGGTAAGAGCAACAAGCCCCACGGCAAAGATAAAGATGGTAATGTTGGGGATGACTCTGAAGAGGACGGTGAAGAGGAGGTGCCACAAGTTGATGTAAAGGTCTGGAAGACATCTCTGCAGATGGTCACACTAAGATAGTTTTCTGATCTTTCATTGCAGCATAAAACTACATTGGACCTTTGGTTTATACCTACGTGACATGCATGGTTTATTTTGTTTTGTTGGCAGCCTGTTTATAACAAGGACGACTTCTTTGATACCCTCTCCAGCCACACTCTTGATCAAGATTCACAAAATGGGAGGCCAAAATACTCTGAGCAGTTGAAGTTAGATGCCGAGGTATGGTTTGAAATTTATGGAAATTACTCCGTGCTTTTGTTCCCTTTTTTTTTTTTTTTGTGGTGTGATTTAAAAGCATTATTTATTTTTACCTGATTTGTTTGTGCAGACATTTGGTGATTTTGTGAGGTATCGAGGTGGGCGTGGTGGACGAGGACCGAACCGTGGTGGTCGTGGCCGTGGTGGTTATTACGGACGGGGGTATGGCTACCATGGGAGGGGGCGAGGGCGCGGTATGTCTAGTCAGGCTTCTTGATAGTATCGTCTATGTTTTTGCAAATATCACTGATAGGGAGTGGTAGAGTATATCATTTCTGTTCTTCCCAGCATTTGTCGATTCAGTAAGCATGTGTAAGGTTTTTATTTTGTGTTGTTTGTGGCTTGTTTTCCCTTGATTCAAAATACTGGGAGATCTGCAAGCTACTATCCTGAAGAAAGAACAACTTGTTGCTTTTCAAATGGTTGTGGTTTAAATCTGTTCAATGATGTAAATTAAAACTAGTTGACGATTTGATGGTGTTATTTTTTACTTTTGTCAACTTTAGGTATGATAATTGTATGATTGGTCTGTTACTGCCAGATTACCATGCCCCTAAATTGTATGAAAGTTTTTTTTTTTTTTAGTTTTTAATTTCACTAGCTATACACCAAGAATTGTGAAATTCAGTATTTTGCAATTCACTGGCGTACGTTGATGAAAATTGTTGTGTATTTCTTCTACGAAGTACATTTCTAGATCATTGATACTTTATACTCCTTCGGGGGTCCTTTTTTTTTTGATCTTTTATTGTTTTAGTTGTCCTGTATTAGTGTATTGTCTACTCCAGATTGACAAATTTCAATATCAACACTTTGTTTTTTCACTAAATTTTCAAATGGTTGAGTAGCTCTTACCAACCTACAATTCTTCATGCCTCACTCTTCCCCAAACATTTGACAAACCCTAGTAGAGCAAACACATAATCATACGGGGTTATCAAGTTTTAAGTTATACTTTGAAACTCTTTAGGAACATTAGTTGACTTATTTTATCTCGATTAAAACATCAACATTCTGATTTGAATCCGATCTTATAGATCGACTGTAAAGGCATCATGTCCGAGTTCCAATGTGATGAAAAATTACTTACACGAGCAGAAAACCATACCTAATTTTGTGGTTTCGCCCTCTAGACACAATATTGAGTTACTGAGGCTATGTGGGTCAGACACTCTACCAAAGTAGTTACTTCCTGCTTAAGTTTATTTCCTGCTTTACACCACTTTGTCATAGATCTTGCGCATTGTTTCAGAAGCAAGTATTAGTGACAGTATCATTTTAGAAGCTCTACAAAATTAAATTACACTAACTTAAAAATAAAATTTCATCTTCTACATTTCCCCTTTTATTATTTGCCAGAATTTCAGCTGCTTTTGTAACAATACTTGTCTTAATTTGGGCTTTTGTTTTCAACTCCAGCTTCACTCCTCACTCTCCTGAAACCTTCATCTTTTCAGTAATTCATTTTTCTCTCCTTCAAATCACCAGAAATTAAATAATGTGTTTAATACTTTAGTTTGAGCTAATTCATGGGTTTTCATCAATTATTAGGTGCTTCATCCTCTCTTAATGGTGATTGGGTTCATAATCATCAGTGGAGAAGGTTAGTAACACTACATTATTAGCATTTAAAAAGAATACTATTATGTTATTTTAATTACTACTTCCGCTACAAATAAAATCCAACCATTTGACATAAATGCAATGATTTGGCATAAAGTAGAAAGAAAAAATGTCTAATCATTGCCTTTTATTTGTAACGGACATAGCATTTATCTTTTCCTTCAAAATAGGAAAATGATTCGTGGTATTGATTATTTTGTGGTGAATTTTGGTGGGTTATTAGCCATCTTGATTCATAGATGGTTACCAGGTTCAGGAAATATGAAGAAATCAGTGCATTTGGGGATGCAAGGGGTGGCTTTGCTATGTGGGGTATTTGGAATTTGGAATTAATTTCATGGTGAAGATGGAATTGTTGCTAATTTCTACAGCTTACATTCTTGGATGGGTTTGATTTGTGTCTCCTTCTTTGGCATTGAGGTTTTTCTTCTTATACCTCTACTTTATTTAATGACTTGTGCACTAATTATACTAATTAGTAGAGATTAGAGAACAATATTAAACTATAGATTAGTTAAAGTCTTAAAGATATGAGATTTTGGAATTTTGCTTCTTGTGTGTACGTAGTATGCATGTATAAGGTTTTATACCCATGACCCGAATTCCCAAATGATCGACGTAGCTTGGTGGACTATGAGGAGGTAATGGTTGGGTTATTGGATATGAATTAGTGAATTACTCTTATGTATGCACTTTTGCAAATTAATGTCAGTGATATGGAGTAACGCTTATGCATAGAGGATGATATTTGGTGCTGACGAAAGTTTATGAAGAAACTCGCCTGTTTGACGACAAAGTTGCATTTTCACAGCTATGTTTTCAAATTTTCAAGTTTACTGGAATTTCTTCGCCAAATTACTTTCAAATTCCTTATTGCCTGATGATTTAATGGTATGCCAATTACCAAAATTACTTTGGCATGATTGATGGCATTGGCAATCACTCCTTTCCTAGTTTTCCCCCCACCAAAATGTAGATATTATCATTTGTGTAGAGTGTCGTCCTTTTTATTTTCCCATTCTTTAGTACTGAATAGTGTCGGTACTCCCACATCAAAACTAACGTATTGCTATTTGCTTAATGCTTATTAATATGATAGCATAGTTTACGATTTTCTTTCATGTTTTATTTTCCCTATTGTACTCATAATTTTGAAGTACTAAGAAATCGAAATCATACTTAACTTCATTCCAAATGAGTGTCTTGGACTAGCTCTTGTGCAACCGTATGAGATAATTGCAGTCCCCTCGATATATTGATGAGACATTATCCTCCTCCAATTAGGATATATACAAAATCCATCTTAATCAACTCTTCATTTTTGTACTTATTGGCATGGTCATAGTGTCTTTTATAAATCTTATGTTTATGAAGTTAGCTAATGCCCTTAATGTATATTAATTGGTGAATGCAGTGGGTGATGGGCTTCTTGAGCTTTTGGCATAGTAAGAAATGCGAAGAGTGCGTATAAAAATGCTACCATGGCATGTATTCTTCGGCCTATACATATATGGTTTGGCAGTTACAACAGCAGAAACAGGGCTCCTTGAGAAGCTTACATTCATGCAAGCAAATAGAAGCATTCCGGAGCGTGGTTGGGAAACCATTATTGTCAATGGTCTTGGACTAGGACTTGCCCTTCTTGCTCCAACAGTCATTTTGGCTACTATTTTACCGAAAACGCATCAAACATTAATTACCCAGCAAAAGGCATTTAGGCAACAGTAAGGCAGTGCAGCGCCATACAAAACTTAGGTAGGGACTTGAATACTTCCCCTCTTTGCTTCATATAACTTGCAACATTACCAGTTGGCTACCATTTTAAGAAAAAAATTTGCTAGTGTAGATGAGCAAACTAATTTTAATGCCATAACTTATAGCTTATTTCTTATTTGTGTATGTGTTGTACAACACGCACTTACTCGGATCATTGTCCTATTCTAGTTTCCATTTTTGATCAGGTTTAAAGTATTGGTCCTTTTCTCTTTAGATGTAAAGAGTCATGGATGGAGCATCCTTTTTTTGGTGATTATTTTTGTAATAATTGGAATTATGGTGAGTTAGATTATTTGCATGGCTTAAACAATTTCACTCAATCCATTAAAAATTGGGATTTTAATGTTTTTGGGAATATTTTGAAAAGAAAGAATCATATTCGAGCTAGATTAGAGGGCATTCAGAGATCTTTGTCAATTTCTTACTCTTCTTTTCTTATTAACCTTGAAAAGGACCTTTTGCTTGAACTAAATAACATTTTGAGAATTGAACGTATTATTTGAGCTCAAAAAGCAGGAATGAATTGGCATAAGTCTGGTGATTGCAACACAAAATACTTTCACATAATAGCAAAAGTGAAAAAAGCTAATGCCAAAATCACAGCTTTGAAGAATAATGATAACATCTGGATCGAAGATTCTTTAACTTTGAAGACATGGCTACTAATGAGGTTATCGCATACCTATCAAAAATAAACCAAACGACTCTAACTAATGCAGCTAGGGAAGTAAGGATTGAATCCTCAGGGAAGCAATTGAACTCTATTAGTTCTAAAAAGCTTAAACCATGTAAAGGGCCTTGGTTGAGAAATGTTGATTAACTAATAGACTACTAATTAACTGCTAATCAATTACGGGAAATGACGAAGACTAAAACCAATAAATTGAAGTCTAGGGTTATTCGGGTCACCAAGAACAACTAATGGATTCACTAACAAAGATCGTTCAATCTCACAATTATCATCAAATCAGGGCTCACTAATTCTCTCGGACTTAGACTCCCTCAAAACTCATCTAGCGGCTCTCGCTCATGCCTAGACTAATTCCGCCTATTATTCAGTGGTCTTATTGTGGTATTTTTACCTCTCGGCATCAAATTCAACAATTACCAAAATTACAACTAAATCTGCGCACAATTCAATTGTAAACGAAAAGGCCAATAATAGGAATTTGACTACTAATTGTGGAAGTGAAACAATCTAAGTTAATTAGTCCATTAATTAATCAAGGTTTCCCTAACCCTAGAAAATTGATTACTCACTCATAAACATGGAAATCAAATCAATTTTAATCATAGAATTCATAATTAAGTTCATGAAATAATTAACAATTAAACTAATTAACATCAACAATTAAACTAAATTAATGAAACTAATGAAACTAAAAGACATAAATTAAACTAAGCAAAAAGAATAAAAGTAAAAAAGGATTACCAAATTGAGGAACTTGAATTGAATTGAAATTAATTGTTGAGAACAAACCCTAATTCCTAATCTAATTTTTGAGAGAGAAAAAGTACTTAATTAAACCCTAAGAGGGTAATTTTGAGTTATGAAAAGCATAAAATCTTTTGCCTAGAGAGTCGTGCCTTTCATACCCCCAAAATTAGGATTACAAAGTCAAAGTACGAAGAAAATAGAAGAAACAAAAATTACGGAAAAACCGCTGATGCGGCGCATAGGAGTTTGTGTGCGCCCGCATCAGCCCTTCAGAAGCTCTCTTCAGGCTGACTTTGAATAAAATGCGGGCGCATAGTCTTTTTATGCGGGCGCATTGAAGCTCCAGGAATCTTCTTTTCTTCTTATTTCTTCATGGCTTGTTTCCATAATTCTTTGGCACACATTCCCATGCACATATCAAATTTATTCCGTCCAAGCTTCCTAGCTTCCTTCCAAGCTCGGTTCCCACTCCTGAAAATACAAAGCATACCAAAACCGAGCATAACAACCGCAAATAATAAAATCAAACCATAAAGCTCTAAAATCACCAGAAATCAACCAAACTTGGTGAAACACTTCAAAATAGCCAAAGAATACCAAACGAGCTAAAACCAAGCCAGAATCACAACTATTAGGCATAAAATTGGCCCGAAACAGGGGGAAAAACACAATAAAAACCGGACATATCAAATTCCCCCAAGCCAAGCCTTTTCTCGTCCTGAGCAAAGACAACGAAATGACTTTCACCCCATAAAATCATATGCATCACAACTCAAGGATCCATCCGAGTTTACCAAGATCAAAGCAAGTTAAATGCTGCACATTCCTAAATACAAGTCAAACAAAGCCAACCAAGCAAGTTTAATGGATCGATGACTAGAATAGCTCACGGGTTGTCACTCCACATAATTGAGCATCTAACAATGTAGCTCACCCTCACCACCCAACCATAAGAAGATGGAATGCAAATGCAATAAACTGTTTAAATGCAAGTTTTGAAGAACCCCAATCCACATCTCACACCTCATGCAAGTGTTTAAAGGTATACACTCAATCCTAAAGTCGACTCGAAATGCAATTAATACTCTACGACCATGCCAAAGGACTCTTCCACAATCAACCAAAGCATGCACATGAGATCAAAGAGGACTTTATAAGCTTGTAATGTAGGGCTAGGGTGAAGGGTAAGATAAATTTGGGATAATGTGGCTGAAAATGCGGGGTATACGCATATAAAACATCGGAAACTCACCAACACACCATACAATAATATCAATGTCTCCCATCATCCAATTCCAACCAAATCAAACCAAACTTTTAAATTTTCATTCACTCCACACCTTTATTTTCATTCAAAGCACAAATATAAACCAAATTCAAGCTTTTCATTCATCCACTTCAATTTCAACTTTTTTTTTTTTCAATTTTTTTTTCTTTCAATTTCATTGCTTTTCTCTTTCTTTTTTTTTTTTCATTTTACTTTAGTTTCACGACTCTTAATAGTTAGCCGTTAAGACCAAACCATCACACGTACATAATTGGACTCCAAATCACATTTACAAACCAACACATTGTGTTTTAAAACACAATTCCAGTCATTGGTACGCAGAGCCTTAATGTGAAACTTATAGAACCTCCTGTACATCAAAAATTCACAATTTCACCAAATCCTCCAAATACACCGTCACAACAATCAACAACCATGACAAACCACAATATGATTCCCCCAAGTCAAGCTTGGGCATACAACATGTCATCAAACACCAAGGCCAAATAGGGTTGTAATGCGGTTAAATTTTGTGAGGGATATAGGCTTAAGAAAACACAGGATCAAGGGGAAAAAGTGTTCAGCATGAAAATCCTAATAATGTATCTGAAAGCTCTAAAAACAAATGAATACCTCTTATCATGCGCAACATGCAACAAAATCTCAATCAAAAGCTACTCAAGTCTAATGGCAAACCCAAGATCATAAATGCACCAGGAACTAACACACATGAAAAGAATACAATTTAATGTAGCCTATAGGATCAAAAGTGGCTCAAAACCTCCCGTTAACACAGTTCAAGTCCAAGACCCAAGCAAGGTTAGACAAAGTTGACAAATACAAGGAATGCTAGCAATTTAAGACAAAGCCATGCCCGGCAAATCACATAAGTAAACTCATCCGAATACAAGCATCATGAAGTTTTCAAAAATTTAAGCACATGGGTACATGAAAAGTCAAATCTCATAAACAACACAAGTCGGGACGAGCGGCTAGCCATTCACAATAAGAACTCTCTTTCTAAAACTAAACTACACTAAACTAAGAAAGCAGTACATTTTTTTGGTCACATGTAAACTCCCGCCCCTAATCGACGATACAAACCATGCAACAGTTCTACGAAAGCAGTAAAAACTACACTAGAAAGCAATAAAAATTATACTGAGAAAGCAAATAAAACATATCTCCCCCAAGCCGGACTCAGCAATGTCCTCAGTGCTGAAAGGAGTAAAGTAAGAGGGAAGAGAGACGGTGGAGGGGTTTAGGGAGTCATGGGGGTGTAAAATGATGTATATGGGTAAGAGGAAGAAGTTTTGCAAGGATAAGAAAGAGGCATGGGTGGTAAATGCTATTACGTGTAGCATACACGGATTGAGATTTGAACACCTCGCACTGTTTCGATCATATCTAACAAAGTATAATTTTTATTAATCTTATTCTTGCTGAATTGGAAAGTAGACTCATAGAGCTTTCCAACGGTAGGTCATACGTCTCGTGTAACGTCCTAGAGAAAAAGTTATAACTATTTCAAAATGACGTTCTTGAGCAGATGCGGGCGGAAAAAAAAATCTGGACTTCTGGAGGTCTGATGCGGGCGCATAAACTTCTCATGCGTCCGCATCAACCCTCTTCACTAAATTTTCTGGACTTCTGGGGGTCAGATGCGGGCGCATAAGACCCCCATGCGTCCGCATCTACCCTGTTTCACCCCGATCACTTTGTTTTCTTCTCTTTGACACTTAACAAATTTTCACTTTCTCTTTTTCACTCACCTTGACCTTTACTTAGACTTTAAACTTCGGAATTCTACCGAAAACCCCTAGTTACTCAATTATACCTAAAAACACACAAAAACACACGAACACAAACTAACTAAAAATTACGAAAATAAACTAGAACACAACAAAAAGACACAAAAAGAGTTAAAAAGGGATAGGAAGCTCGGGCTGCCTCCCGAGAAGCGCTTGTTTAGGGTCATTAGCTTGACCATGTTACCTCATACCTCATGGAGGATCGAAGAGTGAACGTGAACCCCATATAGTTAGGCAATCAAAGCAATTAAGAGTTATTGGTTGCTCAAATTCCTCACGTTCCTTGGTAAAAAACCCCATCATTTGTCGTATTCACATTACAAGCATGAGAAGATTGTTTTCGAGGTTTTCGGCGTTTCTTGGGACGGGATTTTCTTTTCATTTGATCCTGACATAGCTTGTTATTAGCATCATCTTCATCACCTGCAATAGAATCTAAACACAAAGGAGCCTCTAGAAGATCCTTATTAGGGGATCGAGGCAAGTCATTAAGAACAATTTATTAAGAGTATAAATTGCATGACACGATTGTTCTATCATAGAACTTTTCATTGCACTATCAAGGTTGAAGGTAACCTTGTCATCTCCTACAGAAAGAGTCAAATTACCATTTTTGACATCAATAACAGCACCTGCAGTATGTAAGAATGGTCTACCAAGTATAATCGGAATATGAGCATCCTCATCCATATCTAACACAACAAAATCAACAGGAATAAAGAATATCCCGACTCTCACCGGGACATCCTCTAAAATACCTTTAGGGTACTTCACTGTCCTATCTGCCATCTGCAAGGTAATGTCAGTGACCTTTAAATCACCCATATCAAGCCTTTTGCAAATAGACAGAGGCATGACACTAACACTAGCCCCTAAATCACATAAAGCTTTATCAATAAACAGGGGGCCAATGTTACAAGGAATAGAAAAACTTCCCGGGTCCTTCAGCTTGGGTGGAGATTTGTTTTGCAATATAGCACTGCACTCCTCCGTAAGTGCTACGGGCTCCACCACACTCAACTCACGTTTCCTGCTCAAAATGTCTTTCAAAAACTTAGTGTAAGTAGGAATTTGAGTTATCAAATCAGTAAAAGGCACAATAACTTGCAAATTCTTAACAATAGCTAAAAAATTACTGAAATGATTATCATTCTTACTCCTGGACACCCTGTTCCGAAAGGGCAACCTAACCTGTGACCTCGAGATCGTATCAATCGATGTATCATCTACCTTCTCCTTAGGTGCTTCAGCCTCATTATCTGGAACCGTCTCTAAATCTTCAATCACCACATCACTGGTCTTCTTAGCTCCACCTGAAACATCAGAATTAGCATCATCAGTAGGCATTCTCGGGCCCTTATAAGCAGTTCCACTCCTCAAATTAATGGCATTGACATGGTCTCTCGGGGGATTCTGTGATGCCTGTAATACTGGAGGTGTAGGTTGTGATGGAAGGTGGCCTGGTTGCCTTTGAGCAGTTGATTGTGCACTCTGAGCTATCTGAGTCTCCAGGTGCCTGTTGTGAGCCTGCATTGCCTCCATATTTTTCTGCATCTGCAACATCATATTCTTCAGCTCTGAAATTTCACCACTAAGTTGAGCCGGCAATGGTGGTGCTGATAATGGTGGCCTGCTGAAACCAGGTGGGTGTGGTGGTACATATCTCTGCATCTGCTAGGGTGCCTGCTGAGGTGGCATAGCTTGCTGAGGATTTTGCACATTGCTATTGTTCTTGTAGGCTTGAAAGGCACACACTTGCTCTACTGAACTGGTATAGGACTGGGAACTATGACTGAATGAACCACAGGAATCACAGAAAGGGTCAGTGTATCCCGAAAGTGCAGCTACTGGTGATGGTGGAGGAGTTGTAGTACCAATCTTGTCAAGCTTCTGACTTATGGCATTGATCTGTGCAGCTAAACTATCATACTTATCATCAACTACATGTTTTCCACCCTTCTTGGAATGTCCTCTAAGGTTACCAAACTGTGAATTATGAGTGGCAATTTCATCAATCAGTTCATATGCAGCGTTGTCCTCCTGGTTCATGAATCGACCATTAGCAGCAGAATCTAACGAAGCTCTACTCTCATTACCCAAGCCATTGTAGAATGACTGAACCAAAAACCATTTCTCAAGCCCATGATGAGGACACATTCTCAATAGCTCCTTGAACCGTTCCCAAGCATCATAAAGTGACTCATCTGTCTCCTGATTAAAATTAGTAATTTGACTCCTCAATAAAGCAGTCCGTTGTGGAGGATAGTACTTCCTCTGAAAAGCAAGTGCCAAGTCCTCCCAACAAGTGATTGTAGCCATATTAAGATCATTCAACCAGGTTTTAGCTTTGTCCTTCAACGAAAATGGGAACATTCACCTCCTAATGTAGTCCTTAGAAACATTCATTTGCTTGATAGTATCACAATATTGAAGGAAATTTTGCAAATGTAAATTCGGATCCTCCTTCAATGTCCCTGAAAACTGATTTCGTTCAACCATATTCACAAGGGCCGGTTTCAGTTCAAAATTAGCAGCATCGGTATCGGGTACTGAATAACCTCCAGCCACAGACTCCGTACTAGGCAAGGAATAATCACTCAATGAACGGGCCGCAGGTGGCGGTAGTGGAAGTGGTGGTCCTCTACCCTGTCCTTCTCCTTCGGCAGCCATTTCGACCTCTAAATACCCTTCAAACAACGGGTTGAAGGTGAACTCGAAAAACTGAGACTAATCAGAAACAGTTTCCTCCACAGATCGGGGAAGAAATATTCGGCGTCTACTACGTCTCAACCGCTTCAGAAATACTTGCTCGGGCTCAGGGAAAATGAAAAGGCTCGTGGTCAGTTTGCATAAACCTATAAACTTGCACAATATGCAACTCCGAGAAAAGATGAGAAACTGCCTCAAAGAACCAAAAAGTTCTTTGAGACTAAGGGAAATAAAAAAGAAAACAGTATAAACCCGACTAATAGAATTAAAAATTGCCTCCCCGGCAACGGCCCCAAAATTTGATGAGGTTATCGCATACCTATCAAAAATAAACCAAACGACTCTAACTAATGCAGCTAGGGAAGTAAGGATTGAATCCTCAGGGAAGCAATTGAACTCTATTAGTTCTAAAAAGCTTAAACCATGTAAAGGGCCTTGGTTGAGAAATGTTGATTAACTAATAGACTACTAATTAACTGCTAATCAATTACGGGAAATGACGAAGACTAAAACCAATAAATTGAAGTCTAGGGTTATTCGGGTCACCAAGAACAACTAATGGATTCACTAACAAAGATCGTTCAATCTCACAATTATCATCAAATCAGGGCTCACTAATTCTCTCGGACTTAGACTCCCTCAAAACTCATCTAGCGGCTCTCGCTCATGCCTAGACTAATTCCGCCTATTATTCAGTGGTCTTATTGTGGTATTTTTACCTCTCGGCATCAAATTCAACAATTACCAAAATTACAACTAAATCTGCGCACAATTCAATTGTAAACGAAAAGGCCAATAATAGGAATTTGACTACTAATTGTGGAAGTGAAACAATCTAAGTTAATTAGTCCATTAATTAATCAAGGTTTCCCTAACCCTAGAAAATTGATTACTCACTCATAAACATGGAAATCAAATCAATTTTAATCATAGAATTCATAATTAAGTTCATGAAATAATTAACAATTAAACTAATTAACATCAACAATTAAACTAAATTAATGAAACTAATGAAACTAAAAGACATAAATTAAACTAAGCAAAAAGAATAAAAGTAAAAAAGGATTACCAAATTGAGGAACTTGAATTGAATTGAAATTAATTGTTGAGAACAAACCCTAATTCCTAATCTAATTTTTGAGAGAGAAAAAGTACTTAATTAAACCCTAAGAGGGTAATTTTGAGTTATGAAAAGCATAAAATCTTTTGCCTAGAGAGTCGTGCCTTTCATACCCCCAAAATTAGGCTTACAAAGTCAAAGTACGAAGAAAATAGAAGAAACAAAAATTACGGAAAAACCGCTGATGCGGGCGCATAGGAGTTTTGTGCGGGTGCATTGAAGCTCCAAGAATGTTCTTTTGCTTCTTTTCTTCTTATTTCTTCATGGCTTGTTTCCAAAATTCTTTGGCACACATTCCCATGCACATATAAAATTTATTCCGTCCAAGATTCCTAGCTTCCTTCCAAGCTCGGTTCCCTCTCCTGAAAATACAAAGCATACCAAAACCGAGCATAACAACCGCAAATAATAAAATCAAACCATAAAGCTCTAAAATCACCGAAAATCAACCAAACTTGGTGAAACACTTCAAAATAGACAAAGAATACCAAACGAGCTAAAACCAAGCCAGAATCACAACTACTAGGCATAAAATTGGCCCGAAACAAGGTGGAAAAACACAATAAAAACCGCACATATCAGCTACCACCTTCTTCCAACAGCTTCTTACCACTAGTCATAGTCATGAGCCTTTATTTCACAACTTTACCACAAAAATATGCTAACAGAGTCCTTCATTCCTTCTTCGATTTCACCCATCACTTCCAAGGAAATCAAAATGAATTTATTTATAATGGACCACTAGTACAAAAAATGACATTTGCTGCACCTTATTTGCTGCGATTTTTGTCCCTTTTTGAAGAACCGCAGCAAATAGTCAAATTCCAAAAAAAAAAAAAGAAAAATTCATGGAAGATGTATTTGCTGCGGTTTTAGTACAACCGCAGCAAATAATGTTTTTGCTGCGTTTTTTTTATTGCTGCGTTAGTGAATCAGCAGTTAATAATGAAGTTTTGCCTTGTTAAACTTAAAAACAACAACAGCAGCATTTCACTCACTTATCCAAAGACAGAAATTCACACAAATTAACCTAACTCGCTCTCACCCACAAACTATAACTACTTATTTCTCAACTGCCATATTATATGGAATTTGTTTTTTTTTTTTTATATATTTATATGATTTACATGTTGTTTCTATCCTGAACTTATGTTTTGTAACTCTGTAAACATAGATGTCTGCTTTATTTCTTGATCTAATCTCGTATTTTTGTTTACTTTATGCTTGTTTCATGTTATATGGCTTGACACTCACTGCTTGGTGTGTGACATTGTAGTATGTTATGGTTGTTTCAGTTTCAGAATTTTACCAAAATTAATCTTTGTTCAATGATCAGAACATTTGATTATGAATTTGTGCTTAGGGTTGTACTTGGTTGTATATCAATTTTGTTCTAATAGGGCTTATGAATTCATCCCCAAACTTTTGTTGGTCGGTCACAGTTGATGTTAGTTGCTTGCTGATGTAATTGAGTTGGTAAACTATTGTTGGTTGACTTTTGAGTTTGATTTTCTTTGTTTTTTTCCCAGCTTTATTCTATCAAATTTGGAATGTTTGAAATGTTCAGGAATGATGATTTTTTTTTAATTGCTTTGATATGATCAGTGCTATACCTTGCCTCTGATCTAAAAGAGAAGATCATTAATGTCTTGACTTTTGCAAATAGTATTCTAGTACAATTGCAGCTTCAATTATGTTCATTTACACTTTTTAGCTTCTTGTACATTGGCATTAGGGTTGAGTGGAGACGAGTCAGGCAGAATCGCGCGAGTTAGAATAAACACACACGACTTCCTCTTCGCCACATCGTAAGCATTCTCTTCTCTTTCTCTTCTCCATAAAATTAAACGAATTAATTTACAATTGATGTTGAATTTTGAGGAATTATAGTAGTAATTATTATACTTAATGCTTATTTTTGTCAATTTTTAGGTTAACAATTAGGCATTTATTTGTTGAATTTTTACTACTTTCAGACTTGTACAAAAATATTGTGTATTTGAATTTCGAAGTCAATATTGAATGAATGATACTTGTTTCTAATAGTTGATTAATGATGACAAAATAAAATGTATCAGCAACTTTATACATTAGTTAAAATTAAGTTGTTACAAATGTTGATTACTGCAAATTATCTACATTATGTACTTGGAGAACTATAGGGAGATGCTTCCGGATTTTCGTGTGAATGGATCAAATGACAAACATCCAATAGTGGGATTAGAAGTCGAAGGATGGGTTAGGTTGGAGTGATAAGGAACCTTAGAATGCATGCATTAAATTATGATAAATTTGAACTTATGCATTTTACACATCCGTGCTTATTTGAAAATAAATCTGCAATTAATGAAATTATATTGGTTATATATAGTGAAAGATGACAAAAGACCGTTCGTGGATGTATAATTATCAAGAAAAAGGCAAATTTGTGGATGGAGTGTTTGCATTTTGTGATGCTGCCATAGCATATGAAAATGCTAAGAAAAGTGGGGGCTTTTACTGGCTTTGTTTTACATGTGAGAATGATTGTAGGTATGAAAGTATTGATGTTCTTAGGGAGCATGTACTTCGTTTCGGATTTCGACCTGAGTACTACGTCTGGGTTTATCATGGTGAGACTGGGGTGTACGGGGGAAGGTCTGAATCACATAAGAAGCATCAACATGTCGAAGACATCAATAACGTAGTCACTGATGATGTTTTTCGAAATGTTGATGAAGAGCACGTTCATGATGGTGACAGGGTTGATAAGATGGTTGAGGAGCTCGAGGGCGATAGTGCTTTCGAATTCGTTGCAGAGGCCGCCAAAAAGCCTCTATACCCGAGGTGTACAAAATGGACAAAACTTTCTTGTGTTTTGGAACAATATAGTGTAAAATCTCAATGCAATTGGACGGACACAAGTTTCACTATGTTGTTGGAGAAGTTGAGTGACATGTTTCCAGATGGCAATGACCTTCCTAAGTCGACGTACTATGCTAAGAAGTTAATGTTTCCATTTGGTTTAGAGTATGAGAGAATACATGCATGCCCAAAGTGTAACTTGGCACGATATAAGTGAGAAGGAGTGCGAGGAAATGCTGGTCCACCATCTAAAGTGTTGTGGTACCTTCCCATAATGCCAAGATTCAAGCAGTTATTTTCAATTACAGAAGAAGCTAAGAACTTAAGGTGGCATGCAGAGGGGAGGAACATTAAGAGTTTTCTCCAACATCCTGCTAATGGTCCTGAATGGAAGACTATTAACAGGAAATATAAGACATTTGGGGCTGACAATCGTCATTTGAGGCTTGGGTTATGCACTGATGGAATGAACCCTTTTGGAAATCTTAGTTCAAAGCATAGTTGTTGGCTAGTGATTCTTACTATCTATAACATCCCTCTGTGGTTGTGCATGAAACGAAAGTACCTTATGTTGTCGCTCTCTTCTAATCTCAAGGCCAAGGCAGCGTGGTAACGACATTGACGTCTATCTTGCGCCACTTGTTGATGACTTGCTAAAGTTGTGGCATGAAGGGGTATCTTTGTATGATGCTTATGCAAAGGAGACATTCACATTGCGTGCACTGCTTTTGTGCATCCTTAATGATTTCCCCGCTTACGGTAACTTATCCGGTTACAAGAACAAAGGAGCGAAAGGCTGCCCTATTTGTATGGAAGACCAAGATTCTACATGGGTGGGTAAGTACACCGATTGGTGCAACCGAAGGTTCCTCCCACCTACTCACCCCTTTCGCAAGAAAAAGAAGGCATTCAATAGGAAGGTAGAAGATCGTGTTGCTCGTCGACCATTAACCGGTTGTGAAGTTTACGCACAAGTGAAAGGTGTTAAGACTACCTTCGGCAAATCCAAGATTGAGACATATGACGGGTTATGGAAAAAAGAGTCGATAGTTTGGCAACTTCCATATTGGAGTGATTTACAAGTTAGACATTGCCTTGATGTTATGCATATTGAAAAGAATGTTTGTGATGCCATACTTTTGTCTCTTTTAACATTCCAAAAAAGACTAAGGACACGAAGGTTAGTCGAGAGTTCCTGAAAAAAACAGGTGTTCGACTAGAGCTGTGGCCTCAAGTTAAGGAGACAAAGAAAAGGAAGAACCCTGAACAGGAAGATAACAATAACACCGGAAAAGGGAAAGGAGAAGGTTCAACAACAGAAAACCCCTTACTACTTGCCTCCAGCCTGCTACACAATGTCAAAAAAGAAAAGAGGCAATTTTTTTCAACTCTGCACAACATAAAGGTGCCGTCAGGATACTCTTCTAACATGAAACGGTTTGTATCCACAAATGGTGAGCTAATGTTATCGAGCATGAAATCACACGATTGCCATGTTATGATGCAAGTATTTCTTCCAATTGCAATTCGTGGGATTCTACCTAAATATGTTAGGTACATCATTATAGGGCTTTGTTCGTTCTTTAATACGATATGTAGTAAAGTACTAGATCCCACAAAGCTTGATACTCTTCAAGCACGTTTCGTTGAAACACTTTGTAAATTTGAGATGTATTTTCCTCATGACATCATGGTTCACCTTATTCTACATCTAGTCCGTGAAATTAAGTTGCTGGGTCCTGTGTTTTTGAGATGGTGCTATCCTTACGAGAGACATATGGGAGTGTTAGGCAACAAAGTGATGAATCAAGCAAGACTGGAAGCTAGTATAGTGCTAGGAGTAGTAGCCGATGAGGTTGGGGATTATATCACACAGTACCTAGCGAGTGCAAAGCCTATTAGGATACCAACATCTCGTCATGAAGGGTGACTTGATGGGAAGGGTACAATAGGGTGCAGATCTATTACTGCATGCCCAAACGATCTTCGACAAGTTCAAGACAAATCAAGCAAGCATGCTCCGAGGACTTACTCCGAAAAGGAAAGACCATAACCCTTTCTTGAAGATGTTGAGGTTTGTATACCTTCCCTTAGACTTGTCACTTCTTCCATTCGTTTCCTTTCCTTTCTTTCGTTCCCTTAAACCATAAAGGACACTAAAAATCCATTATTTAGATGTAATTAAACTTTCCCCTCAAAAACAAAAACCGTTTAAATGTTTTATTGCTAATGCTTTACAGGAGGAGACCCCTTGTATGTTGTTCCTCCCCGAGCCTGAAGT
This sequence comes from Suaeda aralocaspica, assembly GCA_016808085.1. Taxonomy (NCBI): domain Eukaryota; kingdom Viridiplantae; phylum Streptophyta; class Magnoliopsida; order Caryophyllales; family Amaranthaceae; genus Suaeda; species Suaeda aralocaspica. The sequence continues at coordinate 1,173,416 of PYUH01000543.1, forward strand.
AGAAAGCCATGGTTTACTTGTTGTTGCATTTGGTCATGTGCAACCAACAGTGAACGGGAAAGTGTCCCATTTGAAAGGCGTCGATGAAGGAGATTGTTGTGTATCTGTCGATTCTGTTGTTGATGGATGGGAGGATACGACACTACCTTTGCCTAGGGAGGATTAGGGAGTGATGACTATAGGTGATGCGCGTGGTAGTTTGGTAGTTCATTTAGCGAATCAAGTACTTCATTACATATGACCTTGACAACTAACATTGACATTTTATTCGTTGCTCCTTATATCATATCACTCGACCTATTACTCATTTGAGCCATATTTTCTTAATTGTATTCCATGTGTGAAGCAGGGTGCAGATGCACAATTTGGTCAACATGAATTGAGAATCGAGGAATTAAATGGCAAGCACGTACCAAGTATTTCAACAGAAAACAACGATGGCGGACGTGCAAATGAGGAGGTGCAAAAGAAGATTTCATAAGGGATCAAATCTTGGTGTTGACACATTCGATGATGGTGAAGATTTCATTCGATCTTTGTCATTCCCTTGTCAATGGCTACATGGTATTGTGAAGGACGAGCCAGACAATGTCGTATTCAAAGTGGTTTTAAGTAAATCACAATTTCGTTATTTTGAGGACACGGAGACATGGATTACGAAGAAAGATGTTAATGACTTCCTCATTGGAGAACAACTATCAGTTGCACTGTTGCAAGCTTTTATGAGGTTTTGTAGTTATTATTTTGTTTGAGTACTTCAATTCTTGTTTATTTGAGTTTGTAGAAAGTGGTGTATTTATGCAATTGATGAATACCTAAAATATACTTGTTTACAATAACGTAACCTTTTTTCTATCCATTTAGTTTGCCTTTTTTCTATCCATTTAGTTTGCTTCACCTAGATTTGGATGGATGCGAAACAATTTTGAAGGTTGGATGGTTGTGTCCGCAAGAGATCTATAACCAACGTTGTTTGAAGAACAAGGCGGAAGTGAAAGATTACATTGAAACATCCATCAAAGAAGCAATGCAATCGAAAAGGAAGCTTCTGTTCGCACCTTACCTTCAAGAGTAAGAAATCATTATAAAACCTTACTACATTTGTAAAGAGTACAAACTTTTTTTTGACTTTTTGTCGATTAAATCATTATTTATAGAAAATAAATATGCTTCCCATAAACTAAAGAGTATTTAACAAATTATGCTTATATGAAGTGCACATTGGGTGCTTTTGATGATATCACCTTCGACATACACGGTGTACGTACTCGATTCTTGCCGTACAGAACCGCCACGTAGTTTGATGATCATGACATGGGTGAATAGGTATGATCGAAATATTTTGTATTCCATTACTATTTGATGTCGAAAACCACTCGAATTTGAGTGTTTGACATTATTTTGTTTATGAATATCGTGTGATGAAGAAGATAAGAACAAGCACAATGATTCCTAAATTGGTATCGGTTAGGGTAATTACAACGTAGAAACTAGTTTGTTTGAGTTCATTGTAGATTTTATTCAATGATCTAATTATTTGGATATTAACCATTCTTTCCCCATGTTTTGCATTTAGTATGCACAACAACAAAATGGTGTTGAGTGCGGTTATTATGTCATGAGGTATATGTATAACATCGTTGCAAGTTGCACGGAGATGGATGATTTGCAGATGGTACGTTCCTACTTTTTCATCCACTCATTATTCAATTTTTTTTATATGTTGTGATGGAATGATTATAAGGATATTTGGTATGTTTGTTGAATGATTTAATTAGATGCGTGGATGACTTTTGGATGAAAAATTGGTATGGACCTTTGTATGGTTGTTTGTTGAGGAAATTTGAAGAAGTGTTATTTGTGTTTAATGGAGGTTGTTAATCAACTCTAAACGTTGATTGGGCATGTCCAATTTTAGGGGAGATGCTGCCGAAATTTTTAGGTTTTTGGAACAAAATTGCTAAATCCTAAATTGATTATCAAAAAATGAAGAAAATTTTGATTCCATGGAATTTGTTACATTTTGCCTTTTCCTTACCTATTTTTTATTGGATTTTAGATTTTGAGCACGTCAACAACAATTCGAGAAGGGCCTTTCACTATTTCGGAGATTGACGAGGTTCGGGACAAGCTTGCTAAGTTTCTTACAACTTATTGCTTGTGATGCATGTCAATCTATCCTCCGTTATGTTGTTGAGTGTAGCTAGCTAGCTATTGAATGTAACATGCTGATTTTTAGTGATTTATGAAACTAAGTTTTAGTTTATGAAACTAATTATGGAATGTAATATGTTAGTTGAAGGATTTATTTATCAAATGATTTCTTTATAGTACTAGTTGTGACAAATGAAATTGATTTCATTATTAATTAATATATATAAATTTGATATTTGAAATCAATTATTTATGTATTCTACCATCTAGCATTACGTTACAAAAAAAAATAAAAAATAAAAAATAATAAAAAAAAACCACTTATTTGCTCCGGTTCCCAATTGTAAGCAGCAAATAATCAGCTTTTGTTTTTGGAGGGAAGTAAGTTATTTGCTACGGTTTTTGGCAAGTAGCAACAAATAAAAACCTTTTTTTTTTAGGGAAGCATGTTATTTGCTGCGGTTCTACAAAACAACCGCAGCAAATAACATGCTTTCCTCCAAAAACAAAGCTTGTTATTTGCTGTGGTTGTCAAAGAACCGCAACAAATAACTTTTATCCTATTTGCTGCGCCCAAGAACCAGAGCAAATAACCGGTTTTTAACCGCAACAAATAAGGTTTTATGTACTAGAGGACCCAATTAAATGTCCAGGCCCATATGGGATTCAACCTCTCTTCTTCAAAAATATTGGGAATTTTTGGAAAAATCAATTATTCAATTTGTTCTAAAATGCTTTAATGATGAAAAAATCCCAACAGACATTAATAACTTCTACATCTGTTTAATACCAAAAAAACAAGCTCCGATCCTGAGACTATTTCTGATTTTCGTCCAATTGGTCTTTGTAATACAATTGACAAACTTATCACTAAGACCATCTCCAATAGACTTAGGGGTTTCATGAGTGGTTGGATTAATCCTCTTCAAACTAGTTTCATTAATGTAGAGGCATTGAGGAAAATGTCATCATTTTAAAAGAAGTGGCTCATATCTTCAAAAAAAGCAAAAAATTCCAAAAAAAAAATGATGGCCCTAAAAATTGGTCTTTCAAAAGCCTTTGACAGCATTAAATGGGGCTTCATCAAGGAAACACTCACTGGGTTTCATCTCCCTTCTTCTTTAGTAAATTTAATTATGAGTTGTATTACTTCTCCTTCCATCTCCACTCTTTGGAATGGTGAAGTCACAAACTCTTTCAATCCCACAAGGGGAATCAGACAAGGAGATCCTCTAAGCCCGTACATTTTTGTTCTTTGCTTAGAGAGACTCTCTATTCTCATTGAACAAGCAGTTACTCAAAAGCTTTGGAAACCTTTAAAAATTACTAAAGATTTAGGCTTGACTCATTTTTTCTATGCTGATGATATTTTCTTATTTGGAGCCGCTACAACTGACAATATCTTGAAAATAACAAAAGTGCTTAATTTTTTTTCCAAGTATTTTAGGCCTAAAAATCAACATTGAAAAATCCAAAATTATCTTTCCTAATAAAATGAATCATTCAATAAGAAAGGAAATTGCGGAACTAGGGGGATTTAAGCCAGTTACTAACTTTGGCAGATATTTAGGTGTGGACATTTCTCCTAATACATTGTCTAAGAATGCTTTCTTTGGCCTTTTAGATAAAACCTTTGACAGAATAAAAGAATGGCAGGCAAAACTTTTGAACATGGCAGGTACATGCACCCTCATCAAAAGTGTTCTTAATTCTTACCCTCTTTATGCCATGCAAACCACAATTCTTCCAATTTCAATTATAAAAGATCTTGAAAAGCAGTGTAAAAAATTTCTTTGGAACAAAGTGTGTGCCTCTAGATTTCTATCTAGAACCTCTTGGGATAAAGTTTGTTTGCCTAAAGCCATGGGTGGTCCGGGAATTAGGGACCTTCGTAAGTGGAACCTTTCCTTCATGGCAAAACTTGGTTGGAGGATGCTCACCCAACCAAACAAACTTTGGGTTTGATTACTGACTAATAGGTACCTTAAGCACTCTAACTTCATGGATACTCTCCCTTCTACTCACCACTCTCCCCTTTGGAAAGACATCTTGAAAGGATGAAAATTTTTAAAACAAGGTCTAATTCAAGGAATAGGGAATGGGAAAGATACTTCCCTATGGTTTCACCATTGGGTGGGTCCTGAACACATAGCAAATTGGAGGGTTGCAATGATAATAAAAAAAATTTGAATGGAACATAGACCCAATCAAACATCTTCTTCCACAATTCACCATTGATCTAATTTTAGCTATTCCTCTTTCCCACTCTACCACTACAGACCACTTGAGATGGAAATTCAACCCAAATGGGGATTTCGCAATTAAATCGACCTATAATCATGCTACTAATAATGAAGCTAATGGGACACCAAATGTCTTTAGAAAATGCTATTTAAAATTCCTTCACCTTTTAAATACAAAACTAGCTTTGGTTCTCGGGCGTTGCCCCGAATCATTTGATAAAATTTCATTTTAAGATTTCTTTCATTTGTTTTGCCTTTTTCATCAAAATATAAAATATTGTAATTATTGTTATATAATATATGTGTTTAGTGGATGCCCATTATACCCTTATGTATGCTCTATAATATTCCGGAGACTAGGGTTCACTTTACAAGGAACCCTTCTCTACATTGTATATATATCCCATTATAATTGAATAATAGATAGATTTATTCACCTCCACAAATACTCTCTACTAACACGTTATTTCTATAACACGTTATCAGCACGAACATCTACCAATCGCATAGGAGATTATTATTATTATTATTATTATTATTATTATTATTATTATTATTATTATTATTATTATTATTATTATTATTATTATTATTATTATTATTCCATTGTGGAGGTAAGCGAATCATCTTCATTGGCCTACCATTATACTAAAGTTCTAATCTAAATATTAATATGTGTTATTGTGTTGATCTCCCACAATTAACAATTAGTATCATGACTACATAATTTGTGTTTCATTGTTTGTTTTATTTAAAACTTATTCAGATTTAGAAAGCATGACACACACTATTATAATTATGCATCTCGTTGCATCAGAGAGTACCGCGCGCTGCTATTGTTTGAGAATCTTGTAAATTTTGATTACTCCATAGAGTATTTTTATTTTTGTTATTGTATGATCTACTAATACGAATTGATTTGTCCATGATAATATCTTATATGGTAAGCCTACATGATAGTATTTATAGAGGTAAAATTGAAACTGTGAAACTGTAACATATAATGATAAGTCATTGATCATACCCCATCAATATTTAGCAGAAACTGACCTACATCAATTAGTACATCGAGTATATCGGTGATGTTACCAAATTATTATGAAACTGACCTACATGAATTCATTGACATGTATACCCCGTAAACTGTGATGTTATTTCTTCATAGTTTGATTTTTTGTAAGATTGATTTTCTTTTCGTACATATATTTGTATATCATAAGTCATATTTCATACGAATGCAATTATATCGTATTTGATTGATATCATCCCACTAACGTGATTTATAAGCAATTTCGATCAATTTGTGTCTATCAAGCCATAATTTTAAGTGGATTTCAATTGGTACAATATAAGATATAGATAACCCTAACCTACATAATCTCGGCTATAGAATATTATACATTTATACGACAAACTATATATATATGAACGTATTGGTGGTGGTAGACAACTTGTTTGATGTCCTCTATTAACATACAGATTAGATAATAAAAATTAAATTGGACACTTAATATAATTAAGTAGATCAATATATTTTATGCGAGAGAATATATGTTTCCCATTTCAGTCAATTTATCCATAAGTTTATATTTATATATTGATTATATATCAATTATAAGTGTTCTACACCATAAGTTGATCTAGATGTACAAATAAATCAAAATTAGACAAACATATATTGCTTTTGATGAACTAACAATTTTAAGCACCTTCTTTCTTTCTTTATTTTTTTTTTATTTGGCAAGTGATAATTGATAAGAGTAGAAACTAGTATGTTTTATTTTTTTTTTTTTTAAGGATACGTATTTTTGGTTACAAAATGAACTTATCTTCTTCAAGAGACTAACTTCAATTAAATTAAATAATTTAATCATAATCCTTTGACACAAGATTGCTTAATGATGAATTAGTCAATGTATTTGGTAAATTTATATAGGAAGTTGAGTACTATAGAGTAGTTTGGCATAGTTACAAATCAAATCAAATATTTCCTATGAGATGTAGTGGTCAACGATATGATGAGTACTAGAATATATACATGTTTTAATATAAAAAAAAAATAATAATAATAAAAAAAATAAAAATAAAAAAAATTTTGACTACATATTTATGACAACACATTTAATATTTGTCGATGATTATTTACTTTGATAAATTGATGCGAAAAGATTTGGTTGAGTGGTAATGATAATTCTAGGAGACTCTTATGCTTTTCCTTGCAAACAAATATGTAATATAATAAGTAGTGTGCTATTAGTACATTGCAAGCTAAACTGCGGTATTGATTTTTATAGTCTCGTTTTTTTTTTTTTTTTTTAACATTGATCTGTGTCAAATACATGCGTTATAATAAGACGATACCATTTTCACATAATTATGTTATCTTGTAAGTTGATTCTATTTTGATACAAATATCATCACAACTTTATTTAGTTATAAAATCTCAATGCATGATTGGATTCAACTATATGTGATACATATACCTATATGAAGTAGGATCTAAATAACTTGTAAATTGAACATAAAATACTTGTATATATGGGCCTTAAGTTCTTTAATTTTATAAAGAATACTCATACAAAAGATCGAGAATTCTTAAGAATAATATAAAAGATATTATCATGACCTAAATAACCCATCGTCCATAAAATAACTATGTTCTATGTGCACAGTGTCATGTGAAAATAATATTCAAAGATTTTGAATAGTTGATATACTATCTTTTAGTGGACGTTCTTGATTACGAACTATGTTCATGGACGAGTATAGATGGTACATAAATAACTAGACTTACTCATTTCTTAGAAATGAATGAGAAATTGCATAAATGTTGGCATAAGATGATGAACTTGTTAGCATGATATTTACCTTAATATAATTCATGAAAAGTTCATAAGAAGGAACTACAAATATGCATACATAATAATCTGTTACCAAGGAAAAGTTTTATGAGTTTAAGAAATTGATAAGTATGACATTGTGAGCAACTAAGTTGAAAAGGTATCCGGTATGCCCATATATTTGAAGATTTTCAATATAAAAATTGAACATTTAGGCAAGAATAACATGTAAGAGTTTATCAGAATAATAATTCAATTTGCTTGATACATGCATTGCCAAAAGAATTTATGGCTTAAGAGATACTTCGTAAATGGCTGTATGAGATATAAATATTATTGGATTAATTTCATGCCCCCATATGCAAGGATTAGAGGGGAGCTAGATAGTATTTTTTCCATGAACTGTAAAATACATTGATGGTCAGTTTGATACATATAATAATTTATTTAATAGAGGTGGCCATATAATAATTAAATATACTAAATGATATCATCCTGAAGATGGATATGGATGAATGTCATTAATTATATACCACTCATATGTGTTATTATCCTGAAGAATTTAGAAAAATATTTAGATGTGATAATTAAATTAGGTCATCCGGATTTAATGTATATTCACCCGTAACGGAAACCTGAAGTTTCAATTTGATATGAAATAATGTGTTGACGCTCTCTCATGTTAGATATGTGAAATGTTTTGAATGGCAAGACATAGTTAATGAACATTGATATTGAACTATATTTGGATTGTGATTTTTAAGAAAATTTTAAGGAAAAGAAAAGGTTATTTTTGAACAACTTTGGATATAGATATGTAATGAGTGACCAGAAGTTCATTAAAATAGCTTATATGTTGTTCCATATTATGGGACTAAAGGCTTACCAAATCATCTTGACACTTTGAGTAAGTTTAACTTATTATCAAAGTCATTGGCAATAAAAAAATCACCATTGAGTGGAGTTACATGCGTATAAGCTAAGTTGTGATTATGTTTATATAACAATCATTTTTATTGGGGCTGTTGAATGTCAGCACATAAGAATAAACCAATAACTGCACAATAATTGTCTCCCCATTGTTATTAATCTTTAGAAGAGAACATTTGTGATGAGTTTATAAACACATGTGGCGATGTACATCATAAGTTAGAGAAGAGATGGTTTTCATTGATTGTTCTCCAGAAGAGACAAATAGTTTGTTGAATATATCTCTTCTAAGCGATGAAATTTGTTATATATATATATATCATCTATTGGATGAAATATTTTTGCACATGAAATTATATACTAAGTTGATTAAGAATATAATGCCCCTATATTTAAAATTTTTACCAACTTAGGAGGAGAAGAATTGGGATAAATTGGCAAAATTACTAAATTATAAAGTGATGATCCTTGTAATGACTATTTGAGATATTATTGCCAACTTTTGTCTATATATTATCTAGATATGTTGCACATCTATGGTTTGATTTGTATTCAGTTATTTCTCATGCTACATAGCGTTGAAGATACATTTTGGTCATAATATGTGTATACATTGAGATAAATCTTGCCAATAATATTTGAATCATTACACCTGAAGTGTAGTTTATACGATCGGTTCCTAAATAAATATGTAATATATGGCAAGAAAGTGCAGTTGACACTATTGAAAGTGTAGCGGTATATTAATACCATAATGTATGCCCCGGAAGTGGTATAGATATCTGAATTATAATAGATGGCCTATGATATAAGAACTTAGATGTTATAATCGACTAATGGTACCGATGGAAAATGTACTCAGATATCATTGCAAAATAGTATGTAAATTACATATTGAAAAATGTGATACCGGTATATGATGGAACCGATGGATTATATGCATATGCAAAAGTAGTGGATTTGAAAATAGGGATATGAAATAAAAGTCCACTTTTATGTCGACATATTGACAATGATCAAAGATTATCATGGACTTGAAGTTCAGTTGAAGGTGAATAATGATGATCATTAAGGACCAGAAGTCCAACAACAAATTTTTGAAATTCACACTGTACAGTGTCTTGCATTTTTGAGTCTTACATTTATGTGCATGTGTGAGTCGTAGATAAACACATTATTCATTACATGTGTAGATAGTAGTTAGATGCGTCACTCATCATATACACGTTTTATGTTTAATATTTTATTAGTATACTTTTTACATTTCATCATTTACATGCACTAATTCTATACAATAATTGTGATGTATGTGAAATTTGGTACATAATATAGTAAGTTGTGTTTACACTTTACAATAATATGAAGACTTACATGAAAAAAATTATACTCCAATGAGGATATATTTTTGATAAATTATACATATGAAGGCGTTTTAACAGCATGTTATGAATCATGTATAAAAGTTCCATAAGAATTTATATGACATATTCAAATATCAAGTCCTTCAGATTATTTATTTAGAATACAAAACCCTCATAATTGATGACTAGATTGTCAACACTCAACTTGAAGTTTGAGCATGTGAGAGATAATCAGAATCTTATGTTCATTGGAGAACTTTGATATTATAAGGAAATCGTTTTATGGTCCAGAAGAACTATAAACAAAGAATTACTTAAATGTAATTACTAATCTACATAAGATTAGACAATGATGTTGAAAATCTCACAAGTTGCTATAAATTATGATCAATGTGTAATTATCAATAGCTATTTTATATAACTTTCAGAAGAAGGCATAAGTTTATTATTTATGGCAACTTGACAAATATGAAGTAATGATAAACACAACATATGTTATTTTCAAGAGTATAGAGAAATGAATATGTCTCATATTGAAGATTGAAGTCCAATTAGGAAGGATCAACTACCAAGGAGTTGATTTTATTCTACTTCAAGTGCAAAGCTACTACCAAAAACGTCGGATTCATTATTCAGGAAGATCTCAAGCTATGCATCCATCAGGAGGAGAAGATACGCGTTGCACTCTTTTTTCCTTAACCATGGTTTTGTCCCACATCGGGTTTTCCTGGAAAGGTTTTTAATTAATGAGGCAACATCCTAAGGCGTATCTCGAAAGTGTTGTACTCTTTTTCCTCTACTTGGTTTTTGTCCCATAGGGTTTTTCCTATTAAGGTTTTAACGAAGCACACTATTTGATAATGGTCATCCAAGGGGGAGTGGTATATAATATATGTGTTTAGTGGATGCCCATTATACCCTTATGTATGCTCTAGAATATTCCGGAGACTAGGGTTTACTTTACAAGGAACCCTTCTCTACATTGTATATATATCCCATTATAATTGAATAATAGATAGATTTATTCACCTCCACAAATACTCTCTACTAACACGTTATTTCTATAACAATTATATATTAATTTAATTTAATTTTGTAACAAACTTAAATGTTGAGTGAACAAATAGGAGTATTATTATAAGATATTTATAATAGATAAACATGAAATATTTGATAATTGCGATATAAAAGTTTCAAATAATTGCGAATATAATGTGGGTTTAATATGTTTATTGATAAAGAAATAAAATATAGATTTTACATTTGAACTGTTGAACACATGATTTCAAAAGAAATTTAATGGGTCCAAATATAAGATCAATTGTGATATTGACAAAGAGATAAAATGAACATTTAATTATCATAAAAAAATATATTCATTATTATCCATTTTTCACATGTTTTATTTATCAACGTAGAAAATGAATTATTAATTTTAGTGAGATATTACTTTTTATGATATACATGTTATAATAGTTTTGTTGTGGAAGTATTGACAATAATGGCATATAGCCTAATTGGTAAATAATGTGTCTCACATGTCAAAGGTTATAAGTTCGATTCTCATTAAACACATTATTTACCATTGAAAGTTGATTTCCAAGTTAAGGCGGCGCCACGTGGCGGATTGCAATTTTTCGCCTTGCATTTTAATATATAGTAGTTGATGCTTGCATGGAACTTCCGCAATTTCATTCTGCCAGTGGGCACGATTTTGGGTACCAAAATTCAGAATTTTAACTCAACATGTGTCAAATGCACTCTTCAGCCAGAGGATCATCTTCACCTCTTTCGTGACTGTCTTAACACTCAAAAATTGTGGAACTTGATCTTCCAAAGGCTTGCTATTCAAATGAATGATCCTGATAATTTCTAGAATCTCTGTTGGTCTGATTGGATTAATTACAACTTTTCTCAAAGTTCAAATTGGAAAGTAGCTTTCTTAATAGGGTGTTGGCATATTTGGAAAATGCGAAACATAGCAATTTTTGATAAGAAAATGCTTCATTTCAGTTCATTTTTTAACCATTTCTTCTATGATTATTGTGCTACTAACCGTGCTTTTCAGACAAATTTGATCAAACCTCTGATTGAAGATGGTCTAAATCACTGGACTCTTCCTCAACCAGGAGCTTTTAAGCTCAATGTTGATGGATCTTGGCATGGTACTTCCTCTGCTGGATGAGGAGGAGTGATCAAAAGGGATGATGGGAGTTGGATGGTTGGCTATTCTACCTCCTTTCGAGCACCCAATCCGCTAGCAGCTGAATTTAAAGCCTTGATCACTGGTCCAAAACTTGCCTTAGCCTATAACATCAAGAACATTGAAGTTGAGACTGATGCACAAACTATAATCCCCATGCTAGAGGATGCTTTTGAACATCAACATCATGAATTAGTGGCACTTATCAATGAAGTGGTAGGCTTATTGAAGCTGCCATGGAACATCACAATCAGTCACATATGCAGAGATGCCAATACAGTTGGCCATACTCTTGCAAAATTGTCTTATGGAATGGAAGAACAACACAAGCTTTTCACTGTTGTTCCTATGGCGGTTCGTTCTGCCTTTCGCAAAGATCTAGGTCATGTGGCTGGTGCATCCTCTTTGGCTACTATTTAGCCAGCTTGTGGCTCAGTTTTTATGTTCATTAGGTCTTAGTATGATTGTATCCTGCTGTGTTTAGTTTGCTTGTTGTTTGTTTTTAATCATCCTCCTAGGTGGTTGTTGTTCAACTTCTGTAGTTATAATGCAAAGGTTACAACCTTGCATAGCTGTCCTTGTAAGCCTACTAAGGTCCTAGATAGGCTGCCTTACAACACCATTTTGTTCAACATGTGCTGTATATTTTGTAAGTTACGTAACACATGTACTCTACTCTCCCAATAATGTCCTAGGGAGGAGGATAGCCTTTATATTTAAATAAAATATTCTACTTTGTGTTTAAAAAAAGTGTATTTGTATTGTGTAGTATATATTTTATTAATTTGTTTGTTCACACTCTCAAAAATTTTTTTTTTTCATATATACATGCCAAAGGTGAATCGAATAAGCAAAGTGGGCTCATTGAGTTGTTCAGTTGTTGGCATCTTAGCAGATGTAATGGCTTTATATCGCCTTTCTTTCATCTAGGTTGTACCGAGTTGGGAACGATCTCGGAAACAAACAAGAATACAAAGACTAAAAATGACAAATATAAAAAAGCATATAATAGGTAAGGCCTATTATAAAATAAAAAATCGAAATTCTTCCTAATATAAAGACAAATCAGGTTTCGAGACAGCTACCATATGAAGTACTCATGTTACATTGTCTTTCATTTTTTAGGGGGTAGGGCTGATAGGCTGGGGTGGGGGTTTGTGATGGCTTTCATATAGTTAAATTTTTCAAATGACTTTGTATTATGTTGGGCCAGCTTAGATTATGTTTACTTTAACTTATTTAAACATTCTAATGCTTATTTTTTAAGAACAAAAAAAATATTTGCTACAAATTCTAATCATATCAGATTGACCAAATGAGATCAGAAAAGTTCATATGAGAAAATCTAACACAAACTAAACACAACCTTAGTTTGGGCATGTTATGACAATTTGATCAACTCTTTAGTGAGAGCATGATCATTATATATTTATATTTCACAAAAGTTCACTATCTAGCGATTGTTTATTTCATTGTGTTCTTATTACGATTATAATTGACACTGGGTGCATTCTCTTCACAGGATTGGGCGGGAATGAAATGGATTGAAATGAATCAGGATTGTAATCCCGTGAAAAGAACACACCCATCGCCTTTCAATTAATGATTAAGTGTTAGAATTTAAGTCGGCGTAAATATTTAGAATAATTCTACCTATAATATTTTAGTCAAAAATCGATCGTATTGTACGATTATGTAGCCTTTATTACTGTAAAATGATTGAAATAGTTGAGTTATGGCTCCCTAGGACCAAAAAAAAAATTAAAATAGTTCCATTCTATTTATAGAAACTTCATCTAATGAACAAAACTCAAATAAATTAGACTGAATTGAACATGCTAATTTCAAAACCACAATAATAAACCCAAAAAATACATAACCACCCAAACCCATTTGTCTTCATCTCCCACCTGAGTCTGCCAACTGTCCTCCTAATTTTGTCACTCTATTCAATTAACCATTCTTCCACCATCTCCATCTTCTTCAACCCTAATCTTCATCTTCACCATATTTCCCAAAAAAAAAAATGTGCACTTCATCAACTACTTTCTATCTCCTCCTCACTAACCCACTTTCTCTCTCTACTAAACCCTATCGTAAACTCCCTTTTCCTTTCATTTCCCACTTCACATTTCTCTCTCATTACTCTCTCACTAAAAACCCTAATTTCCGATTTTCTTCCGCCATTGCTGATCATTCTAAAAGCTCCTATCTTTCTTGGGTTTTTAATGATGATCCTGAAATTAATGATTTGGGTGGTTGGGATTTTGATGAATCCCCAATTACCCACAAAAATAATGGTTCTTTTCCTTTTCCCAATTTTTGATTTAATTTTGAATATTTTTAAGGTTAAATGTTTTGATTTGTGATTTTTTGATTAATTTGTTTAATGTTTAGGTTTTCGGAAAATTTGGGTTGCTGGAATTGGGGCTTCTGTCATTGTTGCTGCATTAGCTTATTTTATGCTGTCAAAAAATGGTAATCTTATTCAATTGTTTGTTATTTTTTTTTTTGCTTGAAATTTCTTTTGTAATTTTAAAACAAAATTTTGATTATTTTATTCTATTGTTGTTATAATGTTTGGAAGGTTAATTGTGAGTTTGGGTTCTATTGTTCTAAGTTAAGAATGCAATTTATTCAGGGTTTAAACTGCCATTTAGAAGATCATCACCTGTTTCTTCAGTAGAAATCGCCGCCGTTGAAGAAGAAACTGAACTTAATGACAATGATGACCCTGATGATGGAAATGGAGTTAGTGAGAAGGCAGAGGTTGATTCTTCTGATATGGTTACTAAGTCTGTGGAATCAGGTAAATGAAAGCTTTCGTGTTTCGGGTTGTGGTAGCTAGAGTCAGTGGCGGAGCCAAGATTTTTAACACCGGGGACAAATATTGAACCTATTAATATAGCCCACAATTCCGCGTAGCAATTTGTAATGCAATTTTTGATAATATGAATCTATTATCATATCATAAAGTTAGATGATTGGCCAAAACAAAAATCGATCATAGATATGGAGTGGTTATATTTCATTTCATATTGATAACTTTAGTCCTCTATTACTAAATGGAAAATGAAATTCAAGTTTATGTTCATAACTAGTAACTACTACTCCAATAAGTTGGAACTTATAATCTGGGAGTAGTTTGGAACAAATGACTTGTTGTAAACTATTTAAGAAATTTAAAATTCAAGAAAAAAGAAAAAGACCCAAAACAAAAAATTTAATCATAGATATGGACTGGTTATATTTCATATTGATAAATTTTATCATCTATAAATAAAAAAGGGGGAAAAAAGTCAAATTTAGGTTCATAACCCATTAGTGATTACTAATCCACAAAATTGGAACTTGTAATCTTGAATGGGAGTAATAAAAAAAAAAAAGGCAAGGTTACAATTAGGGAAGGGAAAGAGTTATCTACGAGTTTGGGCATCAACCATAAGAGCACGTTAAACTATGTGGTATCATATGTTTGAGTAATTTATTTACCTCATTTTCACTCCTGTAGGTTGTAACTCTAAATAAACAGTTTTTTTTTTCCCCAAAGTTGGGGGACACTCATCCGCCCTTGGCTAGAGTTATGGTGTGTTTAGACCTAACTGTTTAGGTGATATTATGAGAGATTGTGACAACTTGACTTCTTTACTCGTGCCTTGGGTTTTTGAGGCATGGGTTGAGAAGGGATTATGTAGTAGACATGTAATTCGTACCAATTAATATAATTGGCTAGAATGTAGACATGCGGCTTACATCTTCATGACAATTCAATTTGCAACAAAAGATTGAGCAATGATTTGGGACAAAAGGAGTATAGAAAGCGGGGTTATGGATGTTTAAGCAATGCCGGCCCATGCCTTTCCTAAATACCATCTACTAGAATTTAGCTACCTTTAGATGCAAGTATGCAACAATATTCTCCCAGTATGAATCTTCTTTCCTACTGTTTCCATAAGGCTCGTGTAAGTATGAAATAAACAATAATACATTGAATGCATGAAGTATACTACTCTGTAGCTCAAATAAAATACTGCAAATACATTGAATGCATGAAGTATACTACTCTGTAGCTCAAATAAAATACTGCAAATGTAGGAAAATAATTGACTGCTTCCTCATGTTTACTTAGAAGAAAATCCATGTCCCCTTTCTTCTAAGTAAACATGAGGAAGCAGTCAATTATTTTCCTACATTTGCAGTATTTTATTTGAGCTAACAGAGT